>CM069913.1:1145351-1467652 GCA_036172215.1 Camellia granthamiana
CAAACTTGAAGTGTATCTACACTTGTATGCACAAAAGTTCAAGAGAGAGAGAGAAATCTAGAGAGAGAGAATTGTAGAGAGAGAACACTCCCAAAATTTTTCCAACCTTGAAAATAATAGAGAAGGTCCTCTATATATAGAAAAAAATTGGCTTCAAGTCGAAAATATCCATATAGGACAGCTGGAGTAGTGTGAAAACAGCTTGAGGAAAATATCTGCACAAAAACTGATTTTTGACACCAATGACCGGCCGACCATCATTGGTGGCCGGAAAACCTCATCCATGGCCGAAAAAATTCATCAATGGCCGGCACATGGCCGGAAAATCTCATCCATGGCCAGCACATGGCCGGCAAACCTCATTCAGTGGCTGGCCAGAAAATTTACTTTTTGGGCCCGACTTCAAATAGGCATATCTCCTTCATCCAGACTCCTTTGCAGGTCATTCTTGAGTCTCAATTGAAGCCCCAGAAGTATTCTTTCCAATGGTGGCAGCCACACATCAAAATTCCAAGTGTGAAAAAAGATATGACTATTTTAGTGATGACTGCTCAGTTTTTGGTCCTAACCGGATTGATGCCTAACTTCTCCCAAATTAGTTTTCTTCCCTCCTCTCCTATTTACTTCAACTCCAAACCTCTAAACAAGATGTTTTAAAATATTTTTCAAAGAGTTCACCTCTCTTTCATTTATTTTCACTTTGTCCTTGCTCGGTTTACCGAAAAAAACGCAGCATTTAACGAAATGCGAGCCTTGGAACATCATAGAGATATTTTGAAAAAATATATATTTTGATAGAGAGGGTTTTGAGGTCTAAAATAATTTTGGTCAAAAATAGCTTTGGTCCAAAAATGGGGTGTAAGGTTGGGATTTGAAGCTCCTCTTGCCGAAGAAATCAAACCTTTGCACAACACAGCCTTCACTACCGAATGATCAATTAATGGCGCCCAAGTCTTAAGGGCGGTCAAAAATGGGGTGTCTACACCAGTTCACCCGGTCGCCAACCAGCATCTACCCATTCCAATGCCGCTGGGCAATCATCTTCAGGGGAAGTGCGTCGCCGTCAGACTTTTAGTCGATCTGCCAATCTCCCTCCAGTGATTGAAGCCGACGACAGTGTGAGAAAGTCCCCTCAGTCCTTATGAAAATTTTCCTTTCTAAGTTATTGGGTCTCCTCCGAAGCTACTCCCACTCTTACTCGCATCCAGGCGCTGCATCCGGGCACCTTTACTGCCTTTAATGTTCCTGGATCCATGATGCAGACAGCGCTACTAGAGTCATTTGCCAGTTTCATTCTTGATCTTACTACCAAGAAGATTTTGACAACCCCCAGCAAGTTTGTGGAAAGTGTTAAGGCCAACCTTAGCGGCTTTGAGAGGAACAGTTTGGACCTATCGTGGATGAGGGATAGGCTTGAGGCAGTTGATGGTTTCCTTGAGCATGCAGACAATGCGGTGATGATTGTGTCCTTGGAGGAGACTATCAAAGAGTGTGAGGACGCCTTGGAGCAGCATCGATAGAACCTGGCTCGGTTCAAAGAGAAAGACTCTACGTTGGTTGCCTAGCTGCCTCAAGATGCGACCCTGATGGACTCCCTCATGAAGGGTTTGATTTGATGTGCCTGTGACTTTGTTATGATTTCATCCATTTTCTTTTCTTTATTTTGTTGTTTCATTGTGCCTGTGGCGCCTTTTCTTTTCTTCTTCTCTGTCACAACTTCTTTTCAAACATTATAATCATGTTCTGGAAGTTTGACTTTAATGAAAAGTGTGGATGGTTTGTAGTACTTTGAATTTCATTTCTTCGTCCTCCTTACATTGCTTTTATACAGTTTCTAAAGCTAAGCAAAACTCTTGCAGTGAACAAAACTTCATCATGACTAAGCTTTTACAAGGATAAAATTTCACTAAATATGGAAACTTTCCTCACACTAAGTGTATATGAGAGTAACAGGTTTACTAAGTGTATGACACTTTCTTTACACTTTGCTTTGGAAGTATTAACAAAGAAACTTTACAACTCTTTTTCCTAGACAAAAACACTTAAGGAAAATATTCTTTGACATACTTGGCATTGATAGGGCCAGTTCTGAACCCATCATCTACTCTTATCAACTTGTAGTACCCGTTGCTGCTTGCCTCAGCAACTTTGTAGGGGCCTTCTCATTTGGGTTAGAGTTTAGGGATTGGTTGCCCATGCATGATTGCGTCCACTGTCTTCCATACCATGTCCTCCTCATTGAACTTCCTGTGTTGAACAGATTGATTGTAGGCACGAGCTATGGATTTGTGATACTTTTCCATTGCCCGCGAGGCCTGATCTCTTCTTTCTTCAGCTGCCTCTATGTCATTCTTCCTGCTGTTTAGAACCAAGGGTGTGTTTGTTTGGATAGACTAGATAAGAGGGGATTGTAATCTATCAGACTAATAGTCCTGGAATACATTGTCCCCGGACTATTTGGTTGGACTGGATTTGTATCCTATGTTTGTTTAGTCATGGGATTAGATGTCTGGATGGGACTATTTTTAGTTAATCCAATGTTTGTTTGGGATATTACGGAGAAGGATAAATGCTCAAATGACTATTTTATCGTTTTCAATTATTTACTAAGTAATAGGAATATTAAACATAACTTTAATATTTTAGTTATTTTTAGCTAGATTAAATAAAAAATTATTTTATTTTATTTTTTGCACAATTAAATAAATTTATTTTAAAAAATTAAACAAATTAAATATCAATAAAAATATATGTTATTTTTTAATTAAAATTTTAAATAAATTTATTTTAAATAATAACAATAACTAAATAATGAAATAAAATAAAACATCTATTAAAATTTAAATAATGAAATTAAATAAAATATAAACAAAATTTTAAAATAAAACATCAATAAAATATCTATAAAAAAATTATTTTAATAAATTAAATAAATAAAACAAAAATAAAAATTAAATAAAATTATTTTATTTTTAAATTGAAACATTTAAATTTTATTGAATTTTACTAAATATAATACATAATTAAATACCAAAGGGCAAAAATGTAATTTTAGTAGCTAATCCCATGGGATGAGTTATCCCATGGTTTTTATCCCACCCCCCACCCATGGGATAGCATAGTCCCACAAATATGGGACTAATAGTCCGGAGGGATTAATAGTCCGAAGCAAAACTTTTGAAACAAACAACGGACTATTAATCCATTCGGACTAATAATCCAATCTCGTGCCGAATCCTTCTAAAACAAACACCCCCTAAGTGTGCTGACATAGCCATTCTTGCTGAGGGTACTGCCAACTCAACTGGTAACACAACTTCGGACCCATATGCTAGAAAAATGGGGTTTCCTGGGTTAGCTTCCTCTTTGACGTTCTATATGCACAGAGTACTACGGGGAGTTGTTTAGACCATGTGCCCCCTGCTTCATCCATCATTTTACTCAGCATTCAGATGAGGGTTTTGTTGGTCCGTTCCCTTAGGGGTAGCATGGACTAGACTTGTGGTGCTTGATCTGGTAGGCGTCCAGTAGTCTTCTCACATAGCGATTTACAAAGGGAGTTCCATTATCAGGCAGTATTACTTTGGGTATGCCAAACCTACATATTATTTTTTCTTTGATAAAGTTGGCTACTCCTTCCCTGTCTGCCTTCCTTATCGATATAGCCTCTACCCACTTGGTGCTAACTTCAGTCGCTGTAAGTATCCATCTATGGCCTTTGGATTGCTGCGCTATAGGACCTACCAAGTCAAATGCCCATGTATGGAACGGGTAAGGAGTTTTGATGTTGTGCAGTTCAACTGCCGATGCATGTATCAAGTTCCCAAACTTCTAGTAGGATTGGCATCTCCTCACAAAATTTTTAGCATCTTCTTCTATTGTCGGCCAGTAGTAGCCGAGATGAATGAGATGTCCATATACATCACTGCCCTCCTTGATGCTCTGTCTTGTGGGCTTCCCTCAGCACCTCATTTGCCTCGTCTTTTGATAAACACGCCAAAGGTTCCCCTTCAAAACTTCTTCGGTACAGCTTGCCTTAGTCAAGGAAGAAGCGGAGGGCCCACCTCTTAACTCTAATTGCATTGGCTTTGCTCTAGGGCAATGTGCCATTTCCAAGGTAGTCAATATAGCTACCTCCATTCTTCACTGCTTAAGAAATGGGCTTCCTCTTCCTTAGGATGGCACTGACACTTTGCACATTGCCTTTGCAACTCAATACTTTCCTTCTCCATCTCTGGCCAGTAATACTCTTGCCTCTGTATCCGTCGGTATATACTGATATCTCCATCTCCACAGGACTTAGCATGGGTCTGCTTAAGTCTTGTAAGTTGCTTCTTGTCTGCCGACGCACCTTGCCACCAAATTGTTGGGACCGCGAAAATACAACTCTCCTCTAAAGAGCAAAAATGATGCAAGTTCTGCTAGTCTAATTGTTCCTTGACCTATTTTCAACTGCTGGATTATATCTGCTTTCCACCCATCAGCATCTTGCTCTGTATGTTCTTCGGCTAGCACTACTGGCGTTGTTCTTTTTTCGATGACAATGGCTATACTATCATATGGTATATCCACATTTGCCCCCAATGTAGCCAAGGCATCAGGGAAATAGTTGTGTGTTCAATAAGTATGTTGGATTTGGACATCATCAAACTGAGTGAGCAACCTTTGAACCACGGTGCAATATGGGGCCAACAGAGGCTCCTTCAAGGTGAAATCACCCATTGTTTGCTTGACAACTAACTTGGAGTCGCCCCAAATTTTCAACTTGCAGAGGCCTTTCTTTTGGGACGCCATTAGACCCAGTATCAACGCCTCATATTCAACCTCGTTGTTTGAACACTCAAAGTCAAGCTTATATGATAGATAAAACTTCTCTCCTTATTGATTGGTTAGTGTTATGCCAACTCCACCTTTCCCAGCTCCGGAAGCTCCATCAAATTTTAAGTCCCAATAAGTCTCAACTGCAGCTGCTGAGACATGGACTTCACCTGGTAGAGGTACCTCTGCAGGTTCATATTCACTAGATAGGAATTGGGCTAGTAAATCTGCAAGTGCTTGGCTCTTAATAGCCTTGGGAGTAACACAAATGATGTCATATTCTGCTAGAGCCAAGAGCCATCTTGCCATTCTTCTAGTCAGAGGAGGCTTGCTCAGCAAGTAGCGGACTGGATCACTCTGAGTCACAACCTGGATCAAAAGTGCTAAAAAATAATGGCGCAACTTCTGCACTGTAAAGATTAAGGCTAAACAATGCCCCTCAATCGGGGTATATCGTGACTCAACACCATTGACTTTGCGACTAATGTAATAGACTAGCTTTTCAATGCCATCTATGTCTTGGACAAGTAGAGCTCCAATAGACCGAGGTGTAGAGGTCAGGTACAGTAGCAGAGGCTTTCTGGGTTGTGGGGCGATCATGGTAAATGGGGAGGTAAGTGCTTTCTTCACCATATCAAACGCCTGTTTGTGTTCTTCTAACCATTCAAACCTGTGATTCCCTTTCAGCAATGTCCCAAAGGAAAAGGTTATCTCAGCAAGGGCTGGAATGAACTTCCTAAGGTATAACACTTTCCCTAGGAATTTCTTCAAAACCTTTTGAGAGTGTGGTGGTGGCATCTCCATGATTGACCTGATCTTATCCCCATCTACTTCAATCCCTTGCTGGTGTATAAGAAAGCCAAGGAACTTACCGATGGTAACTCCGAAGGCACACTTGAGAGGGTTCATCTTGAGGCAAAATTTGCAGGAACGCTGAAAAACTTTTTCCAAGTTGCAGAGGTGTCGGTTTGCCTCAGTAGATTTGACCACCAAATCATCCACATATACTTCCACTTCATGATGCACCATGTCATGGAACACTGCAGTCATAACCCGTTGGTAGGTTGCCCCGCATTTTTTAAACCGAAAGGCATCGCCATATAGAAAAAATTTCCCAAGGGCGTTTTGAAAATCATCTTTTCTGCATCTTATGGTGTCATTTTGATCTGGTTATAACCACTGAACCCATCCATAAAGGAGAACATCTGATGGCCCGCAGTAGAATCGACAAGTGTGTCAACATGGGGCAATGGAAACTCATCTTTTGGGCAGGCCTTATTCAGATTGCGAAAGTCTACATAGACCCTGATCTAACCATTCTTCTTCTGCACAAGCACAATATTCGCTAGCCAGGTTGGGTACTATATAGGCTTAATGAACTTGGCCCTCTGCAACTTTTCTACATCCGCTTTAATCTTTGCTTCATGATCAGGGTGATACTTTCGAGCACGCTACTTAATTGATTTAGAGTTAGGAAAAGTGTCTAGATGATGAGTGGTAAGGGATGGGTCAAGACCAGGCATCTTGTCATATGTCCAAGCAAAGACATCACTGTACTGTTTCAGTAGTGTTATCAATTCTGCCTTAGCTGCTGGAGCCATTGTATCGCTAATAAACACAGGCTTACTCTGTCCTGGTAAGTCACTAAGGTTGACCTCAGTAAGTACCTCTTGCTGCAGTTTGGGTCTATCTTGCATGCATTCAAGGGTGGGCTCAGGCGTTTCCACCAATCCTTCTTGGGACCCATCACCATCGCATTTATTCGTCTCGTGACCATCCTCCCAAGGTATGAAGTCTGGCCCCCCAAGACTGTCATAGGTAGTAAACTGTCTTACCGCCCTCGCGCACCTTAACAATCTTGGACGGAGGACTTATGGACTTGCTGCTCCTCTTCTGTCCACTGTTTTCTGGAGCAGCCTCTATATCTCGAATGTCCTCTCACTTCGGTAACTTTACCCCTACAATTTTACTAGTCCTTGGAGTTTCATCTGTTGACAACTCAGTAAAGAAAACTACATCCGAATAGTGTGTCTCTTCCACTCCGAATGGCCTTTCAGACGCATTTATGGTTATTGTGTGCTTTCCTAACTTTACCTTTACGCATTAGTGATAACTCAACGGGATAGCTCCATATCAGTGCGTCCAAGCTCTGCCAAGTACCATGTGGTAATTTGTGTCCGCTTCAATCACATGGAACTTAGTGGCGGAGCGGATCTCACCAACTGCTAAGTCCATTACAATATGGCCCTTAGTAACCTTCTTCTCACCACCAAATCCCGTTATAGTGATGGGTTGGCGAACCATCCTGAACTCTGGGACACTAGTCTTTGCAAATGTGTCAGTAGTGATGATGTTTATGGACACCCCACCATCAAGGAAAGCACGCTTGAACTCTACATCATTGATGTAAGCTGTGACAAAAAAGGACGGTTATGAGAAAATGAGTATGCTCTGTTTGCTTTTGAAAAAGTAATGGTCCCATAATCTTCCTGGATGTGCCAAGGAACATACTCCTTAGCCTCAGCAACTTCATCATGGTACACTTCGGAGATGTTAATGATGGCCTTTGTTACTTCTAACCTGGCGGCTTGGCTCAGCCCCAGTTGGTCAAAGAAGGTGCGGAATTTAACAGAGTTTTACAAGGCCTGAGCGTGAGTATCCTCTGCGAATTTTGCCTTTACAGGTACTGTCTCAGGGAGCTGGCCGCTAGCGATTTCTTCTAACTCATCATAATAGGACGCCATGTGCACTTGATCGTACACAAGCCCAAGGTACCCAATCATATGTACATTCTTCCCATTCTCTTTGTGATTAGGATAAAGGTCCTTTCTTACGTCATAATTACCAGCGTCTCTGAACTTTAGCTCATTTGCGTCAATTTTCTTTTTGAAGATACTTTTCAAAGTCCAACAGTCCCTAGTGGGATGTCTGGTGGTTCTGTGATAGACACAGTAATCTGGGCTTTCTTTGTCCTTCTTGGTTGGAGGGACATCAATGGGAGGCAAAGTAAGTTCACCATCAACTACCCATTCTTTAACCAAGGCCTTAACATTCTCAAGACTGCAAGTATATGGATTTCTATCCTCGTAACTCTTTGTCTTTCGAGAGGACGACGACTCCTCTTGCAAGCGGTTCCTTCCTATAGAGGTTACTGCAAAAACTCTACTACTGCGAGAGTAGCGGTGGCTGTCACAAGATCCGTGCAAGGGTCCAGTGGTACTGAGGTTCCTAGCTGTCTCAATCAAGGTTGAAAAGGTAGGCAGATTATGGTTCACCAAGAAAATTTTGTAGTCGCGTATGGCACCCTCCACACATATGCTAACTAAATGGGTCTCATCCACTGGTTCATGACAGTCAATAGCCTTATCTTGGAACCGCTTAACATAGTCTAGTATATCTTCGCCTTCTTTTTGTGAGGGTTGTAACTTTCTCTTGGATTTAGAAGAACTTCGTATGGGACTTGTTCACCATCTCCTCCCAACTCTTGATCGAATTGGGAGCCAAGTTCACATACCCGTTGTAAGCCCTTTCAGTAAGTGATTTGGAGAACTCCTGAAGGAGCAAAAAGTGGTCACTGCCATGGACACCAAGAGTTTTGATAAACCTCACCAAATGTTCTCTGGTGTTGCCTTGTTTCCCATCAAACTTAATAAACTTGGGCACTGTATACCCAGTTGGGTATGGCATGATCAATATCTCCTGAGAGTATAGGGCTTCACATCTGAATCGGAGAGAGATGGTAGTTGCTTCTTGCTACGCTCTTGCTCGAGCATAGCTTATACATCGGCTAGAGTAACAAAGTGAGTGGGCTGGAATGGTCCAGTCTGCTCCTGGGTAGTTGAACTAGTGGTCGTACCATTCACCTGGGTTACCACCGGAGGCACCTGGATCAGAGCCTATTTCCTAGGAAACAGATTAGGCACTGGATTTAGGACTGCTGCAAGCGAAGGTGCTTATGCTGGAGCTGGTCTAGAAGCCATGGCCATAATAGCCTTAGTGAGAGTTTACAAAGCTGCCAGGATCTCCCTCTGTGTATCCTGGAGTGACTGAACTGCCTCAATCACAACATTGTGGTCACGGTTCTCCGCATGTGCTGCTCCACCATTGGAGGAGCCTTGCTGCCGTGGGAGTTGTTGAACTTCATCTTCTGTCATCTTTTCCAGTGAAGTACGTAAGCCACTGCAAGTATGAACCATCAACAAAGTAGCCTCCCCAACAGAGTCGCCAGAAATATAGGAGGGGTTCAAGGTCAGGAAGGTAATTAGAGAGGCAAACCTATGCTAATGGTCCAATAATGGTAGGAGTGGCTGGAGAATAAGTAACAGCAATTGTCTGAGAAGTTAGAGAATGTGTAGCTATGTGAGAGTGAAGTAAGTAGCTCAAGAAGAAGTGTATGGCAGTACCAAAATAGGTAGCATCTCCCCCAAAATTCCCAAAATTCCTCTTGTTGGACCTTGGGAAATGGGTCCTATTTATAGGCTTTTCCTTAGTACCAAGAGGACACCAAGTGGCCAAATAGAGAGAAGACATGTATCCCAGAGGATCACAAGGAATATTCTGCTTTGAGCCACCAGGCTAAAGGTGCCACATGTCCCTTTGCATGTACTGTGTACTATTTGTTTACCTTCGTAACTACCTTTTTTGAGCCTCAGCAAGTGTAGTTGCGACGAGAATGTTTGGCACTACAACTCCCTTTTGAGCCTCAGCAAGTGCAGTTGTAGCAGGAGTGTTTACCTCTGCACTTGCCTTCTCAGCCTGAACCTCAGCAAGTGCACTTGTAGCGGTGAATCTTGCCGCTGTACTTGCCTTCTCAGTTCTATTTGGCCAGTACATGCGTTCTCGGGACTTCGATAGCCTGCTATCGGCTATGTTTGTGTTCACCTTAGCGAAGCCTCTACCCTTAGCCACCTAACCACAAACTCCCCAACTTCCCAAAGCGAAGGCCATAGCCATGCCTACTACCAGCCATACTGTGCCTTAATACCAAGCCCAAAGGGGCTTCCTTAGTCCTGCCTGTGTGACTAAGGTAAGTCCATGACCTGGGTAATGGAAAAAGAGTCCCATATGTTCGGGCTACCCTGCTCCCATCTTCGCGGGGTTGCCACAGTAAACTGGTATTTCTGGGTCTACTATCAGCTCCAACCAGTAAATCTTGGGGCCTGCTATCAGCGCCAAGTTAAATGAACTTTAGAAAAGGGGCCTGCTATCAGCGCCAAGCATTAGCCTCTACTTGCAGAGGGAAACCTCTCTCAAAGGCTGCTATCACCTTGGCAGGGTATTCCCTCTGCAACTTAGTTGTTGCGGTCGTAGTTACTAAGGTAACCATTTCCCGCGGCGAGTTCAAACGGCAGGATTGACAATATTAGAAATGGCGGCGCCAACAAAAATGCCTCGGCAACTTGGGCGCTGCAAGTACTGCCTCTGCAACTTAGTTGCTTCGATTTTCTCCTTCCCTCAGCAACTTCGGATGGCAGCGAAACCGAAGATATTAGGAATGGCGGCGTTGAGGCAAAGTGCCTCAACAACTTTCCCACTACATGTATTGCCTCTGCAACTTGACTGTTGCATATGTTCCCTCTGCAACTTGACCTGGTCATTTTCTTTCATGGAGTCCGTTTGGACCCTTGGCGGGTCGGACCTATTTCGGCCCACTTTCCTTGACCCATGCTCCTTTTTCATTCCTGGTCGCCTTTTTGGGGCGACCTCAGTATTTAGGCGCATACTCAATTTGGGGCTTAATTTTTGACCCTCTACAGTTATAATCATTTTTCTTCTTTAGTTATGACCCAATTTTAGTTATGACTCATGAGATCTTTGATTATGTCTCATTTGTTGTTTGGTAATGACTCTTTTTTTTTTTTGCTAGTTATAACTTGTAATTTGTTATTTAATAAAAGCTTGGATGCCCAATAGGCGTTAAATTCAAATCCAAGAAAGGAATATATTACCTTACAAAACTATGAGTGTTCTTTAAAATTAAGTTACTTTCTTCAATCAATATTAAATGGGCGATCTTTAAAATTAATCTCATTCAAGCCTAAATGATTTTGATCAAATAAATATATATTATGTATTTTATTTTTTAAAAAAATTGCCTTAAACACGAGGTTGTTTTGGAAATTAATTATTTTAGTTAATTTTTTTTTTATGTTTTACAAAAGTAAAAAGAAAAATACACTGTTTTATATATATATATATATATATATATTTTGGGACTAAAAAAGCTAGTTTCCAAATGGTTAGGGCTTACCTCTAGTCCAGATGATGGATTGGAGGGTTCTATTGGGCTCACTTTTAGACCCCTTTTAGATAATCTGAACCGTTCACACTTTAAGGTTTGTTGATTGCTTTATTTATGTAAAAAATCACATCGATTGGATAACGAATATTATGTATTCAGATCACTTTTTTATGAGCCGTTAATTTTCTGACCGTCTATTTTTTTCAGACAAAAGTGATCCGAATACATAGTATCCGTTATCCAATCAACGTAATTTTTTATAAGAATAACGTACTCAATAAATCTTAAAATGTGAATAGTTTTGATTATCGAAAAGAGACTCAAAAATAGGCACAATGGACCGAGTTGGACCGGACTGTCCCAAATCTAGACTAGAGATAGTCTGGACCCTTTCCAAATTTGCCTATAGAATGAAAAAATAAATTAAGGGTTCGTTTGGGATGTAGGTTAGTTTTTTGACTTTTTAATTATTTTAGCCTGAGACTAAAAAGTCTCGTTTGGAATAAACTTTTTGACTTTTTTAACTTTTGTGAGAAAAAAATGAAATAATTATGTTTTGAATGTAATATTTTATCTTATTAATTTTTTAATCTATTTTATTTTTTATGATTAAAATAATTAAGAAATCAAAACTTTTTTGATATGCCAAACGATGGGTAAGATTTGTCTAAAGGAAGAAAAAGGAAAATGTGAAGTGAGAGAATGTGAAAAACGAGAATGCAGCTAATCTCTAGGACCCACAAGTCACAAGCTACTATAGTATAGAATAGTTACTCTATATATAGATGGGCAATGGTAGGGGGCCCGAATTTGGGTGCCCCCTAATGGCTCGAATTTCCCTATCAGGTAAAAAAAAAAAAAAAAAAAAAAAAAAAAAAACGAAGTTGCCAAAACTGGCAATTAGGGGCATTTGAGCCACAGTTTTTAGGGCCACCAATCATTTTCCATATATAGATATAGGAAAATGCCTCAGGGTTCAAATATTTTGGCTCGAATGGCTCGACGCGTAGGCTCACACGCCCTCTATCTCGTTCTCTCTCCTCTCTTTCCTCCTCTCTTTTTTCAGTGTTATACCCAAACTCTCAAACTTCTCCCTGTTGCTCTGTCTCTCTCCGTTGCTCTATTTGTCATCGTTCTTCCGAATCATTCGAGTCTATCTCCTTCGAAACGACGTCGGAAAGTTGTTGTTCTTCACCTCCTCTCTCCTTCCAAATGACGTCGGAAAGTTGTACTGTGGAAAGGACTGTCATTGTGCTTGGTGGTCAACGGGATACTCCTCTCACAAGTTCACTCTCACACCCGATTCCCTCACTGCCGGAGTACTGACCAATGTTCTCCGGTGAATTTATGATGTGCTGTTTGTAATTTTTTTTTTTTTTTTTTTTTTGTGGAATCTGTAAAAAAAATTTCTATGTTATTCTAGAATCACACTCTCTGTTAAACATCTTCCATTAGATGAAAACAGGAAGGGAATTTGCGAATGTTGAAAAAATCAATTTGTGAATGTTTAACATTAGAACAAGAAAGGAATTTGTGAATGTTGAAAAAATCATTTTGTGAATGTTTAACAAGGAATTCCAAAATTCAATTTGTGAATGTTTAACAAGGAAAGATCAGGAAATATCTATATTATTTGTGAATGTTTAACAAGGAAAAATTAGAATTATCTCGTCGTTCTCCTCGTTCTGGTTTCCTTCTCTCTCTCTCTCTCTTTTCTCTCCTCTCCTCTCTTCTCTTTTCTGTTCTGGTTTCCCTCTCTCTTTCTCTCTCTCTCTCTCTCTCTCTCTCTCTCTCTCTCTCTTCTTTCCTCTCTTTTTTGTTTTATTTTTCATTTCACTTGTGTGATCTCCAAACCAGCACACGTGGGTTCCACGTGCATCATAAATTAGAGGGAAAACACTTTTTGAGCCATTTGGGCCACCGCCCGTTCGGGCTCTGTAGCAGCGTTGATATATATATTGATAGTATTGGCCATGGCAACTGGGCAACACATTGAACCATGCTGATCGAAATAGCAACGCTGAACCTAAACACACGTCCCACAATAATAAATACTACTTAGGTTATTTCTGGCATGATTTTTTTTTTTTTTTTTTGGTTATTTTAACTAGAAAAAGACTAAATAAGCTAAAAAGTTAATAATCATTTCATTTTTTCTTTCACAAAAATTAAAAAAATTTAAAAAAATACATCTTAAATATAATTTTTTAATCCCAAATTAAAATAATCAAAAAATTAAAAAATCAATTCATATCTCAAACAAAAACTTAGTTGCTAGCAGTATTTAAAGCCACCTACTGCTGCAATACTTCCATGATTTTTAAAGCCACGTGCTGCTGTAATACATCCATGATTTATATCTAACCAGGATCTCAATCAAAGCTGCCTATTGCTGCAATACTTCCATGATTTATATCTAATCAGGATCTTAATCAAAACTGCCTATTGCCTTATATTGTAGTATATTTATTTGTGTGTTCTATAAATGTTTTAGCGGCATTTTAATACGTAATTGTTTGTAATTACGTAGAAGTGGAGGTGCTGCCAAATGTTGGAGGAGAGAGTTGGGGAATAATAATGGTAGTAATAATTAACAAGGGGGGAAGGGTTTGGCTATTAGGTACTTTGCGAGGGCGAAGGGCCCCAGTCAGTCACACACAGCCCAAACCAATCACAAAAGAAAAAGAAAAAAAAAATAGTGGGGGCGCGATGAGCGAGAGCAAGGAGAGAGAAGTGAGAATTTTGGGAGAAGCGAAAGGGAAGGGTCTACGGCAATCCGAACAAGACGACTCTCTGCCGCTTATCTCTCATCTCTCAAACATCCTTATCCATTTCAAAACACCACTCTTCTTGTCTTTTCTTCTTCTGCCGCTGCTGCTCCCTCCTCCTCCTCCTCCTCCTCCTCTCCTCCTCCTCCTAATCCATATCTAATAAGATTCCCATTTTTTTTTTTAATAATAAACAAAATTAATAAAATTGCCCCCCATCTTATCTTTATATATCTCAGTTCATCTTATCTGCCTGCCTCCCTCCCTCCCTCCCTCCCTCCCTCTGAATATCATCGCTGTGCTAAACGCTTTATCCATTCGATTGAATCGAGTGGGGTTCTTTTTGTTGCTCATTGCTTTTAATTGGACAAATATATATATATATATATTCCATATATTCCTGTGTATTCTGAGGGAGGTGGTGGGTCTGTCATATGGCTACTTTGTTTGAAATCTTACAACGACCCACAATTGGGGATGTATTCATGCTCATGGCCCCTCTGTGGATTGCGATTTTAGTTGGGGTTTTTGTCGGCTGGGCATGGAAACCCAAATGGGCAAACCTCATTGCAAATTCATTTGATTGTCAAGCTTCCAAAGGAGGAGGAGGAGCTGGAGGTGCTTCTTCTTCTTCTTCTTCTTCTTCTTCTTCTTCTTCTTCTTCTTCTTCTTCTTCATCACCGTTGCCGATTGGTTTTTGTTCCATTCCAAGCTTGAACTTGAATCCATTCAAATTGCTATTATCCAGCTGCATTCCTTGGATTGCCAATTATGACTTCGCAAAGGGGATTTCATCTCTACCATCAATCATCTCAAATTTCGACTGCACCAGCAGCAGCAGGTTGGTTGAAATTTTTCTAAATTATTATTCGCACCATTTCGCTCCGTTTCGTTTAATAAGCTAAAGCTTACTTATTAATTGGTCCAGTCAAAATTGTTCAAAATCCCTCGGATGTTGGAAACTTAAACTTGGGATTCAAAAGTGTTAGTGAACATGGATTTTCAATCTAAAGTTGTTCAAAATTCTAATGTTAACAAGCTTTCTAACTATTTGATTGTAATTTGTCAGGTCATTACATCTAGAAAAGGAAAAATCAGCTGTTGTTGTTGTTGTTGTGGCCAAAGATGATTTAGGGCATTTATGCCGACTTGTGGAGGAGAAAGATGGTGGCCCTTCTTGGATTCAGATGATGGATAGGTCTACACCCAGTTTGAGCTATCAAGCTTGGCGGAGAGATCCTGAGGTAATGCTTTTCTTTATCAATGTTGTTTTCCTTTGATTCACTAAATTAATACTAGAATGAAACCAGTGGCACTTTGTTTGTGGGAGTGAACCGGTAGTCGCTACTCCATTCCGTACTACCCCTACGTAGCTATATTGTTGCAGGTCATGTAATGTAACTATCGCTTGTTTATTGATGTTGGTTTCTTCATACTACTTGTGGTTGATTACATCAAAATCTTCATGGCTTTTTTTCCCTCTTCCAGAATGGGCCTCCGCAATACCGTAGCAGGACAGTCTTTGAGGATGCCACTCCTGAGATGGTAAGGGATTTATTTTGGGATGATGATTTTCGATTGAAGTGGGATGACATGCTTATACATGCTGAAACTTTGGAAGAGTGCCCCACCACGGGAACCATGGTAGTTCGGTGGGTACGCAAGGTAGGGCGAGAACTATCTTTTTTATCTTCTTTAATTCTAATGCTTTGTTTATATTGATCCCAAGGACTTATGTTTTGTAATGTTTTCTTTTTTATTTTCCCTTCTTTCTTTTTTGGCACAGTTTCCCTTCTTCTGTAGTGATAGGGAATACATTATAGGCCGTCGAATTTGGGAATCTGGACGAGCATATTACTGTGTTACAAAGGTATAAAGAACAGTGTACTATCCTTCTCTTTAGATCATACTCACATCCGTTTTGTACATTTTTCTAAAAATTTTGAGATGAGGCTAGAAAATTACCAAACCATTATTTTATTTTCTCTCCTCTCGATGGGAATTAGCAACTTCCATATGGTGGTTGTTTCTTTGATCTGTTTTTAAGATAAGAATTATTTGATATTTTAATTTTCTCGGTGTATATGTTTTTGAATAAAATGTAGTATGGCTGTGAAAGAAATTGTTCTTGAATAATTTCAGTTGTGTCTTAGTGTTGAAATTTGAAAATAACATAATTAGTGTCAAATCATGCACTCATAAAAATTTAATTTTGTTGGGGATATGAGATATAACGGTAAATTTTAATACCCTTGTAGTTACCTTTCCCCACTCCGAGTGCTATTATTTTACAAATGCAAGGAAGATTGCTTCCAGTGGCAGCTCGAAAACACATTCAAAAACTTAAGTTTTACAAACTATATATATAGAATTCTCCTCTTTATTATTGTGATCAGTTTTCTTCCTAACAGTATATAGTCCCAGGAATTAACTATTTTATTTTATATATTTTTTTTTGTATGTTTCAGGGAGTACCCTGCCCCTCTGTCCTGCGGCGCAACAAGCCAAGACGTGTTGATTTGTATTATTCAAGTTGGTACATACGTGCAGGTACTTACAGCCTCTTGCTATACATATTTCACTAAATTTTGCATTTTAATTAAAGGACTTAATTGTTTGACATATGCCTTTTTCAGTATTTATGCTACTACCTAAAGTATAGCCCTTTAGAAATTGAGTTTTTCTGAAATGAGAAATTACAATTGTACTACCTCAAATATAAACACTTAATATTTCTGGTCACTGAACCTCTCAGTAAGATCTGTATTTTTGGATGTTACTCAGTTGAATCAAAGAGAGGGGATGGTCAGCTGACTGCATGTGAGGTGTTACTGTTCCATCACGAAGAGATGGGTATACCTTGGGAAATTGCAAAGCTCGGAGTCCGGCAGGGAATGTGGGGAGCTGTCAAGAAGATTGACCCTGGCTTACGCGCGTACCAGAGAGAGAGAGAATCTGGTGCTTCACTCTCACAGTGCGCTTTCATGGCTCAGATCAACACCAAAGTTAGTGCAGACTTCCTGAGATCCTTGGAAAGCACAAGTGGTTCATCGGAGGTTGAAACCCCGAATTCATCTGAGAAGCCCTCAAGGAGGAACATGCCTAAGTTTCTATTCATTGGTGGGGCTATAGTGCTTGCTTGCAGTCTTGACCGAGGGCTTTTAACAAAGGCAGTTATATTTGGAGTGGCCAGAAGGTTCACAAAGATTGGTAAGAGGTGGTGATTGGGATGTTTTGACATGTGTACCAAGATGTCATGGAAGACATGTTTTTGCAGCGAGTGAGGAACTATTTTTTTTTTTTAAGATCTCTTTCCATGTCTTAAAAATGTGGAAGGTGTCGTATTCTTTTTTTTGAGCCATGAAGCAGCAACAGTTCAGGAGAAGAGATAAGATTGAAAAGTTGTATTAGATGAAAATGAAAATCTCATTGAAGGATCTTATGCTGCAGAAATAACAGGCAGATTCAGTTGCTTTTCTTTCATTGATTTTTTTCCCATGTTTTCTGCGCTGTTTTGGATGATGACAACAATTGTTAGGTTTTTATTCTTGGGAATCCTGTTTGACAAAACTCCTTTTAGTTGTACTTTTATTCGTTCTTTTATTTTAGTGAGCCTATGAGTATTTAGATGCGAATCCAACCCGAATTATGCCTTGCAGAGCAGTTTCAGAAGATAATTCTTTCATGTTTGCCACTTCGTTGACTATGGCCCTGTTTGGTAGAGCTGTGGGAAACTGCTTATAGCTTATGCCCAAACAGCTTATAGCTTATAACTTTCAGCTTAAGCTGATTTCCAGCTTATTCTCAAAGCATATCCAGCCCAGCTCACAGAATAAGCTAATTTCTGACTTCCACAAAGCTATAAGCTATAAGCATAAGCTAAACCAAACATATCAAAACAGCTTAAATTAAGCTGAAAGCTGAAAATAAGTGCTGACAAACAGGGCCTATGTCAGGGATCAAGCTGCCCAGTCAACTCACAGGGGTCCAGGGGGCAGCGCCCCTTGGCGAGTCTAGGGCAACGCTACGGCGAGGTTGAGAGGCAGCGCCCCCAAAGCAAAATGCAAAAATACATTCGAAGTTGTTTGTCCGCTCGAGCAGCTGTTTGTACGCTCGAACGGAGAATTTTAGTTCCAGAAATTTGATCGCCTGCAAAAATACTAGGAGTTGTATTTTTCCGCTCGAGCGGAATTTCCTGCACTCGAGTGGCCATTCTTGCGCTCAAGCGGAGATCACAGAACAAATTGCTATAAATATGTGTTTCAGTCAGATTTTAGGGTTATGGCTTCCAGATCTTCTTTGAGGGTTGTAGGATTTTCTTCTGAGACTATTTTGTTAGTTTTCTTTGATATTTGATTGAGTATTCATCAACTCATGGTTTAAGAAGTATATATCAAAGAATTGTTTGTTTATTCTATACAAAAGAGAGTGTTCTTCTTCGGTGAATTCTGGGAAATTTGGGCCTGAAACTTTGGTGGATTCTGGAGTGGCTCATCGTCGTGATTCGACATCAGCATTGTGGATTCAACGTTGGGCAAGACAATTCCAAGGTGAAGACCGTGGTGGAAGAGGCATATAGGAGTCGGTTCAATTTGAGCGTGGATTCGCTAGGTAATTGAGAGTGCACTTGTGTAATTCATTTTGTCTTCTTAGTGGATTATTTTGTGGTTTTGGCACGTGGTTTTTTATCACAATTGGACGCATTCCAATTGTGATTTTTTCATATTAAAATTGTTGTGCCGATTTGTCTTGATTGTTTGATTGGGATTGATATTTACTGCTTAAAATTGATATATTATCACAAATCAATATCTAGGAGATTTTTAGATTTTTCAACAATGAACAGCATTTGGTCTATTTAACGGGTAATTATAAAATAGTGGAAGAAATTGCACATCCATGATTTTGCAATTACTTTCCTCTATTTTTTAAGAAAAAACGGAAAACACCATCCTCAATGATATGATAGTCACGTTTTTCAAAATTTGAGTCAAAATAATGGATGTTTTTATTTGAATTGAAAGAATAAAGTATTTTTCTGTGTAAAAAAAAATTTGACAAAAAATTAGTTTGCTTATCATCACTCTTGTAGGGGCAGGAAGTATGTTGTTGAATATGAATCAATTCATATGTTTTGTTTTGATTAATGGCAAGCAGAGGGTGAGTCACAAAGAAGAGTGGGTGCCCGTACAAGAAACAGTGTGACACCAGCAACAAGGACACAAAACAGAACCCGATTACCTCCAACGGGCAATGTCAAACAATGGTCAAATGCAGAACGGTCGGAAAGAAGAAAAGAAAAAACTCGCTTTGTGCCTTAGATGCTTGCAGTTAGGAAGGAGAAATTATCTCAATAGATGGGACCTATATTCTATTGGAAAAATTACCAGTAAATCCTATATGATAGAAAGGTGAACCATTTAGTCCTATGAATTTTCTTATGCACCATTTAGTCCCATTATTTACATCAGCAACATCAACAACATTATTAATATCATGAAAACATTAGCTACATTAGTAACATTAACAAAACATCATTAAAAAAAATATGTAAACATCATCAATTTCTAGATCAATTCCTCCTACAGTCTCAATTACAATTCAAAATACAAACAGATACGCGATCATATATATATATAAGCCCTAAATGTCGATCAAAAAAAAAAAAAAAAAAACTGAATGTTAACTCAAAAGCCCTAAATGACGATCATATATATATAATCAATGTCGATCATATATATCTATATATAAAAGCCCTAAATGTCGAGATCGTCGTGGATGGGAATGTCGAAGTCATCGGAGAAGCGGTTGAGATTGCCGGCGGACCACCGGAGGGAGACAGTGCCGGTGAGCATGAACCAGAAAGCCAGAAGCAAGATGGCGGATAGTGCCCAGAATTTGTACCGGCCTTTACGGAATGGACTCGAATCGGAGGTCTCTTTCTGTGTGTGTGTGTGTTTCTGTGTATGAGCAGTCGGTGTTGATATTGGTAGGGCATCATCATCCTTCATTTCTCGATTATCAAACACGCACAGAAAGAGAGAGAAAGAGAAATTTAAATGCGTTTGGTAATTTTTAATTGTCTTTAAGGTGTCTTCAGTGTCTGCAACTCGGATTTGGATGATGAATTTGATCTCATTGATGTCTGGGAGAGAGAGCTTTTGCTGTTTGGGGGGAAGGAAAGTCAATTTTCTATTACTTTTTTGCTACAGTTTTATTTTAGAAAAAATTATCAATAAATCCTATATGATAGAAAGGTGAACCATTTAATGTTTAATGTTTGATGATGTTTATTATTTAATGTTGATGATGATGTTTAATGTTTGAAGATGTTTAATGTTGATGATGAATAATGTTTAATGTTTAATGATGTTTAATGTTTAATGTTTAATTTTGATGATGATGTTTAATGTTGATGATGATGTTTAATGTTTTATGATGATGTATAATGTTTAATGTTGAAGAATAATATTTTACGTCTGATGTTTGATGTTGATGATGAATAATGTTTAATGTTTGATGATGTTTATTGTTTAATGTTGATGATGATGTTTAATGTTTAATGTTGATGATTTGATGTCGATGATGTTCAATGGTCATTAACATTAGGATAGGACCTAACGGTTCATAAGAAAATTCATAGGACTAAATGGGTTACAAGATACAAACTTGGGATTTATTGGTGCATGCCCCTTTTGTATTCTACATTTTAGGTGATTTGTCATTCTAATTGTATAATATCATTTAATTATTTAATTTTTTTTTATTATTTCTGTAATGGTTATGAAAAAATAATTATACATTTTTTAATTTTTTTTTTATTATAGGTGAAACTCACTAAATAACTCGTGATTTAGAGAAAAAATTAATTATTGCTCCTGAGTCGTTACGTGACAATACTCCTTATCAATCACAATACACTATATTCTTATAATTTTTCAATCATCTAATACAAAATTATGAGTTTCACTCTCTCCACTAATCATAATACCTTAATACACCACGTGACCACCAAATAACTTGTCCGTTTGGAGGGCTAGCGAGAGTCTAGTATGGGCCATGTGATGAAACCATCCAAGGAGACTGGTGTGTGTTTTGGATTTAACCCTTTAAAGCTAAAGTAGTAATTAAACAATTTTCTTTTCCTTGTGCTTTCGGTGGTATTCTGTTACCATTAAGCATAGCATAACGGCTCATTTGCTTTTTAGAATTCCGTGGAAATCTTGGTGTTTGGGAAGCAAGTTCTCAAATTTTTTTCTCATTTTTTTCACTAATAGACAAAAGTTTTACAAAACTAAAAAAACATATCCAAACAAAATATCACATCCAACCCCATAATCATTTCACTTTTTCTCTCACAAACATCACATTCAACCACATAAAAACACAACTATCTTCCCAAGCACTAAAAATTTTTTATCTCATAAAAACCTACATCTAATAAAATCTACATAAAATCTCACTTCCCAAACACCCACTTAAAATAAAACATACTTTTTTGAGTGAAGAAGAGAAGATGAAGTTGCAGGTGTGGAGATTGTAGCTCACACAATATTATACGCTTGACAGGTGGGGGTGTGTGTCTACTTGACGCCTTTAAAGTTAGACGACGCCGTTACTCCATAACCTGCTCATCTTTTGCACTATTGATTCTCTCTTCAATCGACTCTTCTTCAATACTACTTACCCGGAGGATTCCATGGAGTTCAACAGAACCAACTGCTCTTCAATACTAGTTGTCTTCTTTATCTTAGGTACTGTCTAATTTTTTTACTAATACTTTTCTTTGTTGGTTAGTTAGTTAGTTTAGTTGTTTTTTTTTTCCAAGCCTAATCGATCTATATATATATATATTTATTTATTGATGGGGGGAAATGTGTAGGGTTAGTGTTTCCGGCGTCCATGGTTGCAGCGATTGGGATCAACTACGGGCAGATTGCGAACAACCTTCCGTCGCCGGAAAATGTAATACCGCTGGTTAGATCGATTGGAGCGACTAAAATAAAGCTGTACGACGCAGATCCAAGAGTACTAAAGGCATTTGCCAACAGCAGCGTGGAATTCATAGTGGGACTGGGGAACGAGTACTTGGGGAAGATGAGAGATCCAGACAAGGCACAAGCCTGGGTGAAGACAAACGTAGGAGCATACATCCCTGCCACAAAAATCACCTGCATCACAGTCGGAAACGAAGTGTTGACACTGAACGACACTTCTCTGAGCGACAGCCTCCTCCCGGCGATGCAGAGCGTCCACACGGCTCTGGTGAACCTCAATCTGGAGAAGCAGGTCAGCGTGACTACCGCACACTCCCTGGCTGTTCTTGAAACCTCCTATCCACCCTCTGCAGGAGCATTCCGTCCAGACCTCAGGGGACGTATTACACAGATATTGGACTTCCATCTCAAAACCGGTTCCCCTTTTCTCATCAACGCCTACCCTTTCTTCTCCTACAAGGCTAATCCAAAGCAAGTCCCCCTCGACTTCGTCCTGTTTCAGCCAAACTCCGGGATTGTAGATCCAGTCTCCAATCTTCACTACGACAACATGTTGTTCGCACAGATCGACGCCGTTTACTCTGCCCTAGCATCCCCATCCCTATCCCTATCCCTATCCCTAGGAGGAGGAGGAGGAGGAGGAGGCCCTTACAAGAAACTCCCCGTTCAGATCTCCGAGACTGGTTGGCCTTCCAAGGGAGACCAAGACGAAGCAGGGGCCACTCCCGATAATGCCAACAAGTATAACACCAATCTCATGAAGCTCATTGCTCAGAACAAGGGAACCCCCTTGAAGCCCAATTCCGACCTCAATATCTACGTTTTTGCTCTCTTCAATGAGAACATGAAGCCCGGCCCCACCTCCGAGAGGAACTACGGCTTGTTCAACCCCGACGGCTCTCTGGCCTATCCACTCGGCGGCCTCACCGCCAATTACAACATTGTCAATAACACCACCACCACCACCACCACCACTACCAATGCCTCTTCCTCTGGCGGAGGTACAAGTGCGACGAATGCACCTTCGCCGCCGCAGAGCTCTTCCAATGGTTATTTATCTATCTCTGCAGCAGCGGTGAGTTTTTTAGTTCAGGTCTCGTGCTTAATGACAAAAAATCAAATTACTATTATCATCATGTCATTGGCTAAGATAAGATTACATTGTTTGATTAAAATTAAAAATCAAAATCAAAATCAACATTGAATTGTGATTTTCTTTTAATTCAGGTCTTGTTGGTAATGGCAAAAAGAAAGAAAATATTTATTATTATCATGTCACTGGCCGTGATAAGAATAGATTAGTTTGGTGAAACGAAACCCATCATTGGATTGTGACTTTCTTACTAGTATTATTTATTTGGGATTGGGATTGGGAGTCATGTGTGCATGTTTTATTTTGTGACTTGAATGAATATGGCGGTCTCGGTTTTGGTTTCTGGAGGCAGTTACTATTATATTTCCTTGGGATAATAAGATAGTCCACTTATTAGTTGCTGTCTGTGACGCTTCAGGGAAGATTGCATTTTGATAGCACTTGGGTTTATATGTGCCTGGTGGGGTTACTTTCTCTTCCGGTCTTCTAGATTTTTAGTCAGTTGCAGAATTCAAAACTTCAAAATTCAAACGACGCTCAAGGTGACATCAGCTTTAGTTTTGGTGGATATGATATGGGATGGAGGAGAAAGAGAGAGAATAACTAACAGGGAGGGAGCTTCTCTGTAACTGTAGGTAAAGATGAAAATTTCTTTTTGTTATTTTTTGTTTCAATCGATCATGTTTCTTATTAAAACAATGCTTACATTACATTACATGTACTAAAAATATATCCGTTTTAATATATCATTGAATGCTTAAATATTATTATTAATTTTTTTAATAATTAATCACATTTTACGTATTACACTTTTAGTTAGTGCCCTCCTCTCCTCATACCCACTTTCACCTCTTTTCTTTTATCTTTATTTGAAATGAGTTTAGTAGGTTGGCCCACTTGACGAAAGAGGGTGTTTGGTGCACTGAATAATGAGGAAAGATGGAGGGAGGCTACTTTTTCTCTTTTTTGTTGGCTTGGCACTCAGCTCAACTGATGTGTTACTTTTTCTTTTCATTTATTTTTTGGGCTCTTTTGCAGGAGATTAAGATGAGGGAATATTAAATTTTAGGCTTGTACATATATGCTCTGCTAGGGGGGAATGCACCATGTTAATTTTTCGTCAGGCAAGGATTTTGGATGAGATGAGATTTCAATTTATTTATGTTTCTTTGCAATCCCCTCCCATCCCATTTGTTTCTAGTGTAGGAGGAAGCTTAATGTTATTTTCATTATGATGTCTGTCATTGGCATTTTGACATTAGTTAACTTAAATGAAAGTAACATTGATTATGACAGACTCTGTATATTTATTGAGTGCTCATTGCTGCTTTTGCCGAAATCGGTCTCTTTTGACAAAGAGGTTAAAAGTAAATTTTTTTTTTAGTTTTTTAACTTTTTTAAGTCATATTATCTCTATTTTTTTACACATTAAAAAAAAAAAAAACTAAAAACTAAAAAATCAACTTTTAACATACTTCCAAAACAAGCTATCTCATATCATACCATATCAAGTTGAAGTCTGACTGACTGATATATGGAGTGGAGTTTCAACTGGTTGTTATTATAGTTGGAGTCTGGTTTTGTTGTCAGTTTAAACATCATTTTCTCATATTTGTTAGTAACTTCTAATTTTGCATCAATGGGCTCAAATAAAACCCAACGTCCACAGATATGTGCACTCTCCTTAATTTTGTCTACCATGGCTCTGTTTTTGTGCACATGGCGGCACATCCCTAAAACCGTATTAAGGGGTGTGAGATAGAGATCAACCAGAGACGCTCCTTAACTACAAGGTGTGGTGTGGTGTGGTGGAGTGGAAGAAATTCAAGATATATATTTTCATATAGTGACGACAAGGTCACCAATTAAATTTAACATCAAAAATTTGGACAAGGGGTGCGTGCTGTGTGCCCTCTTTGGAGACATGTCCCATGTCTCGAGCCTATTTTAATAATTCAAATAGTTTATATTATAAAGTTTGTTGAGTATATTATTTATAAAAAAAAATCAAGTTAATTGGACATTTATAATCCTATGATAAAATCCTAACTGTTTTAAAATAAATTATCAAAATTATGTTAATTTTTTAAAAAGAAATGTTTTCTTATTTTGAGATTATAGATATTTAATTAATATAAATTTTTTCATGAATGATCTACTCGACAAATCTTACAATATAAACGATTCAGATTAACGATATCAACCCGGTACAAGGCCGCATAGGCCTCGGAACACCGTGTCCTGCCTAAGGCACAACACGCACCCTGCTTCCGAAAACATTGTAGGCCGGTGCACTGAAGCATGGCTGTGAAATTTCCCCCAACTCTGTGTTCTGTTGCCCAAACCAAAATTCTCTCTTTCCGAGGCATTCATTCCTCCTTTGGAAAAATTCCGACTTACATACTACTACCGAATCGTCTACCAAATGGTATCAATTTTTTTTCATCTTTGGTTTTGGCATTATAATTTGAGCATACATTCAAGTAGTTTTATAAATTTTTTCACATATTTCTTTACAATTTCTATACATTTCTATATATCTTTTACATTTAGATTATCTTTGAATGACATCAATCTTGATGCGGAATGTAAAAAATGATTCCCGATCTCTTAAATCCAAGGTTTGGAACGAATTGAAATGGAAATTTGATTTTCCCCTATCTATTTTAACAAGAATCACATTTCCAAACTAAATAGAAATCTAATTCCCCTACTTTACCATGAGAATCTCACATTTCCAAAAAGATATCAGCCATTTAAGAGAATAGTATTGACACGAGAATTTTATTACTAGTAATGAGATTTTCAATCCCCTTCAAGATTCTTGCCATTCAAACATAGCCTTATATCAAGACTAATAACAACTCATATGCAATCATTAACATTTTCCTTCCAATACAAGCACATAAAAGTACATACAAGGACCATAAATGAGTACATCAATAGCAGCACAATGGCATTTTAACTTTCCTCCGTTTGTCCAATTAACTACAGAGGCAAGGGAAGCAAAACAAGTGTCCTGGTAGCTAGAACAAGTATTCTGTGAAAAATGGGGACTAAATAACCTGCAAGTGAGAGAGAAGGCTTCACAAGAAGAATATCCAGGATCCTATCAGTGTACCACAAATCCATCCAAAATTTCTTTCTAAAAAGTATATTTAACTTGAATAAAAATAGAGCTAGTCCCCTTGCCATGACCTAGGTGCCATGTGACTGAATACATGCCCCTGGTATTATGTTCACGAGCCACTGTTCTCATCTTCAACCAAGAGCCCCCACCAAGTTTCCTCTGCAAGACAACACTGTTCGCAGCCAAATTCTACATCAGATCAACTTTCTTATAGAAAGTAGAGGCACAAGAACCAATGGAAAGCAAAATTAAAATGCACCAACATGCACCCAGAGATGGACTTCAAGAATTCATTTGACCCTGGGATGGCTCTCCCAATCCAACATTTTGTTTGACTTAACTCTTTGGTAGAACAACACATACGCAGCAGAAGTCTTGACTTCAGCTTCACTAACAGGTGATACATGGGCATCATCAAAATGAAACCATCTGCTATCATCAATTAACTGCAAATTCAATAAGCAAAACTCCCGAGTTAATACAGAGTCCGACAAAAGAATGATATCATGCCTTGGCATGACAAAGCATGATAGTTTTGTATGATACTCAAAAACAGAATAATCTACATATATAATTATATATATACATACATTAAAAAGATTACACTTTGGTCTCCTCAAATCCTAGTAATGGTAATTTGGACATAGGAGTCACTTTGGCCATACTTAATACTGAATAATTGGAGGACAAGCCAAATATAACGAGGATCTGCTTCCTCAAATATTCCTTTTTACTGTCGCTATGAAACCCAAACAACATGCTTGGTCTAGACTATTTGAGCTAATAATTTTATTTTATTTTTTTAAAATGATTACACGAGGCAAATTTAATATTTGAAAAAAAAAAAAAAAAAAAAATTTGAATTAGAGGCCTCCTCGTTTGGAAATAGGCTATTTTAGTTAACTTTTTGGCTTTTTGGCTAAAATATGAGGTAAAAAAAACTAATATATTTAAAATGACTTTTTAATTTTTTACGAAAAGATGTGCAAAAAGTAAAGAGAAAAGGGAATCTTTTAACTTTTTTGTATAGGTTATAGGTTTTTGGGTTTTTTTAATAACTTTTTCGCTTTTAGGTTAAAACACTAGCATGCCAAACGAAAATAATCTATAAACCAAAAGAACCAAACGTAAACCCTGGTTAAGATGCCAACTAGCAAGATGGCATAATCTAGGTTTTCTCAGGCAGATTGGGTTAAAAAAAACTAACGAGAAATCCATAAGCACACACACAATGCATATTTTGTGTTACCTTAGCATAAGCAGAGTAGTGCCCTCCACCAAGGCCACCATAGTGGTTGCTAATGGCATACAGCTCATATACATGAGACTGTCCGAATGCATCATTAAATTTCACATACTTGCTTAAATCAAGATTGTGAATCGGGAAATTCACAAAGGTGTCTAGTTTGTTCTTCAGGTATCGGCTGTATGAGAACCGTTTTAAGTGAAAGACTAGTATATCTGGCAACCTCCACAAGTCTAACTTCTTGGTGGCTTGCCTGTGTTCCTTGCAACGAGGGCAGTACCTACATTGAAATTTTGAAACAACAAAAAATGAGGCAGTAATACTTGAGGTGAATTGCTCTGAAAATATGCAATTCGGCTGGTCAAAAGCATTAAAAGTATTCTACCACATGTCATCAGGCCCTAAAGGTTCCTCCTTTAAAAATGCATCCAAGCATGAAAATAAAGAGACAGCTTCTTGTCGAGTTTTCTTCACGGTAAGCTCGGTCTTATGAACCTCAGGAACATCCTTTAAGTAGCTGGAATCATATAATTTGTGTTCTTTATCAGTCCAATCCAGCATAACTTTAACCAGTTGACCAGTTTTTATGAGTGAATCCTTTGAAATAGGCCTGCAGTTCAAACCTCTGTTATCTGTTATGCAGAGCTGAAAGGTCAACTCCCTGCAGGACATTTCTTCCAGTTCTAAGGTGTCCATCGACTGGTTTCCAGGTCCAGAATGGGTAGCGTAGATGTTTGCTGATTCATCAATAGCTTCCACAGCAGAGCCCTTTTCGTTGCCACTATGAACAATAGTTGAACTAAAATAAGTTTTCTTTCTCAATGGAGACAACACTCTACTAATAGCAAGATCGATGTCAGCTCCAGTTTGTGGGTCCTCCAGATAGGTAACCAGTGGTGTCAAGAAAAGTTTGCCCTTGAAATTATCTGACAAACATCTGGAAAGCAATGAGGCTTTAGTTACAAGGAAAAAGTCTTAAAACTAATAAATGTTTACTTAAAACAAAGGTGTCATCTATCCCAGTACACAGCAACCGGACTTGAGACCTGGGTTACATCCCACCTTCATTCACTTCTTTTATTATTTTTCCTTCCTTTTTGGTTTTTTGTTTAAGGGTTATTCCTATAATGTAGCTCATTGCCTTCAGACCAAAAAACTAAAAAGATCAATCAGAGCATCTATGCAACTAGGCAATTTCGCATCCCTAACAAGGAAATAAAAACCATAGACTCATACAGACATGTCAACTCTACCCAATAAAGACCAAAACACACAAGGCATGCTAGGATTCGAGATTTTTGAACCTTAGCCAAGTGGAAACCTAACAACTATGGATTCAAGAATGAGAACTCACTTTTCCAAGTATTGATGACATATCTCTAGTCTTGTTAATTCTGCCCGCTTTGGAAGCCTGTAGGCTACAATATGTTCATCATCTTTTATAGAAGGTAATCGTTCCGAAGGGCTCTCTAAATATCGATATATTCGATGTTCGTAAACCTGCATATTAAAAATCCAGGGCTTCAGAAGACTAATACATAAAGAATTAGCAACAGATTAGTAAATATATAACAGAAGTCAAGAAGATATAAATTACCTCTGCAAGCAACAGGCTTTCATCGCTCCTTAAGCAGCATGCAGTACTCAGAGCCTGACTGAGATCTTTATAGCAGCCATGTTTTAGGACAGTAACAGTGTATTGCGTTGGAAGACCACTCACATCACCATAAAATACGGTTACTGTCATTGTCCGAGTGGCAGTAGAAGGTAGCGGCAAAGATAAGTACATGAAGGGGTCGAATGTTATTGAAATTTTTTTGCAAATTGGGCAAACCAATGTTGATTTATATTGGCCCTGGGTATTTTGTAAACAAGAAGTTAGCTTGTTATTAAACAATGACAAAATACAATGAAAACAAATGTGGTAGGGAACAGTAACAAATTGTGTTAAAACTGCAACCACAATTAAGGATGACAAAAACTGATCAATCCCCTCCCCACAAAACACATATGAAAAATTGTTTAAATAAATAAATAAATAATAAAAATTGATAAATCCTACCAGAAACTACCAGTTATAGACATCTGACATTTATCATAACCAATTACTGTAACCAAGTCAAGTTAGCCAATGAAAGAACCTAGAATTCCCAAATAAAAGGACTACAATAATGTCTTATCAGTCCAGTTGTCAGTAACTGCTAACAGCATTCACCCTCCTCCCCAACCCCCCACCAACACAAAAAAAAGTTTAGATAAGGGAAAACATACTAAAATAAGTTGGCCTGCCATGTTTAGACACACACACACACACAGAGAAAGAAAAACAAGAATAGAAAGAAAAACAAGCAAAAAATAAGCACCCATGAAATGTTCGAAAACTAATCTTAATTTGTCAAAAAATTATAATCTACACCAATTCACAAAATTTACGTTACGGTCAATTATCTTGGACACACAAAAAGGGTAGAGTAGCTTAATTGTTGTAACCAAAATACTGACATTATCCATTGCTTTCATCCAAGCTAGATCTAATGTCATTTCATATAAAGTTAACAAATACCAGATGAACATATAAAAGAATATACTCACTTGGCAAACATCCACAATTATGGAGTCATTCCGAGCTTTGTGATTTCTCCAACACTCATCTGCAACTTCCTCATCAGGGCGATCATCAGAATCCTTTGTCTCAATATATGGTTTTTGCTTAACACGATTCAAGTCTTCATGCAGCCCATCCAGCAAGAAGGCAAGGAGTTCCTATGGTAAAAATTCATTCTTTCTTCTAATTATTGACAAGGGATGAAAAAAAGAAATGAGTGGAATGAAATTGCTTTTTATACATTTTATGCAAAAGGTAGCAAACAACAAAACAACAATTGAATGGCTACATATGTGAAGCGAAGTCTCACATCGCTTGGGTACTAAAGTAATGTGTAGCATAAAAGCGTGAGGGCACCCTCACCTCAATAGCTAGCTTTTGGGGACAATGTAACAACATAAAGTTTGTCTAAATAGCAATTTTGTCTGTCTGATATTGGATTACTAGTACCAAGACAATCAACTAAACACTAACAACTCTACAGCTGAATTGGAAAAACAGGTGGTGTACAACCAGAAGATGAAAATGGCACAAGAACTACAACTAGGGTTTCTAAAAATATTCTCAATCAATATTAATTCATTCAAAATTGAAACTATTCCTTACGCCATCCAATTATTTATATGTTCACCAATAGAAAAATGGAAAATTAATAAATAAAATTATAAACTAAATCTCCTAAATTAGTATTTGACTTCCTATAGACTTCTCCCGTGCATACAATAGGTCATTAGACCTTCTTTTCCTTGATCCCCACATCATTTCTCCCTGTCTGAAAAGGACTCTCATCTGGAGAGTAATGACCAAGAAAATGCTCCAAAAGTGCAGGATCAAGTTGATGAAACTCAGCCTCAGTGATCCATGTGCCGTCGGTGTTTGACCGATACTTCCATCTCACAAGATAGCAACAAAAACCATCCTTAGAAGAACTAACATCCTACGTGTCAAGGACCTTGTCAATCTGATCATCATGAAACTGCAGAGGTGGTGAAGAATGAGGAACAAAAACTAGCACTGATTGAGAAGGGAAACCTTCTAACAAAGTGGGAGGCACAAAAATGACTCGATAAGGCAACAAATCCTCAACATTAGGACTAATATTAATATTGGAAGGCAAATTGAGTAAATATGCATTAACTCCAATTTTGCAAATGATAAGAAAATGTCCAATGGCTCGGGCATGAAATTTTTTGAATGAATGTTTGGAATAATGCTCAAGGCGCACACATAACATGACATAATCCCCTTCATTAAATTCTAGTTTCCTACGGTGCACATCAACAAGAAGTTTATAATGTTCGTTAATCAATAGTAATTTTCCTCTTAATATTGACATGCAAGTCATGAATGTGTATGGCAAATGATTCAGCAAATTCAGAAAGATTGGCATCAAGAGGCAATAGGATAAGGTCAATGTGCTGGAGAAGGAAGGGCATTTCACAAATGTATGAAATTTGTTGGTGTGTTTCCACTCATCATCTCTCACAGGAGTGGATAAAATGCACCTCATGACACTAATGCGAGTGTCAGCATACTTTTCAAATTCTTTACCCTCTTCTGCTTTACACTATATAACAAGTCCTCTACAGGGGTAATAACTTGGTCAACATCCTCTCCTGTTAACTCCTTTCATTCCTAGTCAATAATGGCCAAGGTACGACAAGGACAATGAGAACTAATGTGCCCCTTACCGTGAATATTTTAACCTATGATACACAGACACCAAACACAACACGAACACACGGACATGCAAATTTTTAAAAAATGGAGGACACGGCAGGCTGAGGACACGTTTAATATATATAATTTTTTTTATTTATTATATGTCTAAAATTTGAAGAAAAAAAAATCATTCAATGTGTTTGGTTTCAGTTTTTTGAATTCAGTTTTCTAGAAATTGATTTTTTTCTTTTTCGTATTTTTTTGTTTTAAGTGAATATTCTTAAAATTTTAAGTAGTTTTTTTACTTTTTTAGATGTACCTTACTTAGATGTATCTACATGATAAAATATTTGTGAAAAAATATTTTAAAAAATTAATAAATACACAAAAATATGAAAAATGCATTGAATTTTTATTTTTGTTTTTGTTTTTTTGTTTTTGTTTTTGTTTTTTTTTTTTTTTTTGTATTTTTAGTATTTAGTGAATTTTTTAAAGATTTTTTTCACAAATATTACACTTTTTTAGTTTATTTATGTTAGGTGTGTCTAAAAATTAAAAAAAAAAAATTCTTAAAATATTAAAAAAATTCAATGAAAACAAAATAACATGAAAAATGAAAAAGTAGAATTTTCTGAAAAGTAAATTCTAAAAACTAAAACCAAACAGAGTGATTGGTTCCTATAAAATTACAATAATAATAAAATTAATAAACATATTACTTAAAATTTTGAGAAACTTACATGTATGTCCTAATAGATGGAGTTATTTTCTAATAGGTGCTATGATAATTAATGGTGTTTTTCATCAAACACTATTAAAAAATGCTACTAATTGTTAATTTTTAGTGACAGCTTGAAAATTGTCACAAAAAATGTCGCTAATTATAAATTTTAGCGACAGTTTAAAAAAAATCGTCACAAAAAAATATCACTAATTTTCAACTTTCAGCGACAGTTTGAAAAATTCGTTACAGAAAAACATCACTAATTGGAAGTTCTAGAAACAATTTATAAAAATCGTGACAACAAAAATCACTAATTATCAATTTTTAGCGGCATGCAAAAAATCGTCACAAAAAATTATTTTTAGGGATGATTTTATTAGGACTTATTTTCATTAGGACTTGATGAGAATTAAGTCCAATTATTAGGGTCTATTGGTAATCTACCCTAAATTTTTTTTAATAAAAATTGATTTTTTTTTCAAATAAAAATAATTTGTTTTTATAAATTTTAGGTTCAACAAAAACATGGATATCAAAAAGAACAAGAAAAAGAAAAAAGAAAATAAAGGGAGGGAGGGAAGGAGACGACATCAGGAGAAAAAAAAGGGGGGGGGAGAGGGGAGAGAAAAAAAGAGAAGAAAAATGTAAGTAGGAGAGAGACAAAAAAAGGGGGAGAAACGAAATCAAAGAAGGAAGGAGGAGAAGAAAACAAAGAGAAGAAGACAGAAGACGAAGTCATGAAATAGGTTACGGTTTCTTCGATCTCTTCTCTTCCCTCGATCTCTCTCTCTTTCTCTCCTCTCCAATAGGTTCAGGACTTGTTCGATCCACCTCGCGGGTCTGAAACGTGTCATCGTGTGTCCACTGCGTGTTCGACTGGAAAAATTCCAAAAAAAAAAAGGAGGGGACACGTAAGGGAGAGCGTCATAGCGTGTTTGATGCGTGTCTTTGTCCAACACTCATACGCAGGCCTCGGGGAGGTGTCTGTGCTTCATAGATTTTAACAGATGATGCAGGAAGAAGCCTGTCAAGAACTAGAAAACAAGAATGCCCATGTTAGAGAGTGTCAAGTTCTAAATTTGGGTAGAAGGGTCCCATTTGCCGTCCAATCTAACGGAGTAGGAGACCATAGGGATATCCCAAGGTATGTTGAGGACTTTGAGGATGAATTTGAGTTTCATAGGGCACTTAGACCACAAGGTAGGCACTAAGGGGGACACCAGTGGTGATCTCCACAAAGGTATCACCATGATCAGCCTAGGTATCATATTTAGGCGCCTAGAGACATCACAAAACATGTCTAAGTAGAAGCCCCGAGCTATGATGGTTGAATGGATCCTATTGTTTTCTTAGATTGTCTTGAGTATATGGACGACTATTTTGATTGGTATAACACACTGGGCGATCAACGAATTCATTTTACTGAAATGAAATTTGTTGGTCCTACCAAATGACATTGGCACGGCATCCTAAATAATTTGGAGAGTCTAGGAGAGCCGCCCATCACATTATAGGCTGAAATGAAACTGCAATTGAAGACGAAGTATCTTTCCACATACCATAGGGGAGGCAATTGCTTAACTTGAGACAATTTTCCTCTAGTGTGATCGATTACTTGAGTAAGTTTGATGAACTTTCCCAACGATGTGAGATTATAGAAGAACCTTGGATAAGATTCACCAAATTTGTCAATGGGTGGAGAATTGAGATCGAAAGGGAGGTCAACTTACATTCACCTGACACAATAGGAAAGCCTTACCAAAAGGCTTTAGAGATTAAGAAGTATCATAAGCTTTCTACCTCGAGGCATCTAGCTTCCCTACCGGGAGAACCCACACAGCCTAAGTCTGTCTCATTTATACCCCAGGCATGTTTGGACACTTGTCGAGGAGTGTCCAACCATTTACATGGAGTTAGTCACATTATCAAAATACCATCCATACAGTGCAGAGATTGTTTTCCAGTTAGTCTCTTCATGCAATTTCTTCAACTGTTTATTATTTGCTTCTATAAAGAATCATGACTGCAAAAACTTTGCAAAAATGGTAGAGCCTAGTGGAAGAGGCACATAGGGTCTATTAAATTGAGAGCACAGTAACTAGGAGTAATAAGATGTCATGTAATACTAACTTGAGAATCATGCTGATTGAACCCACTAAACTGGGGAGCAAATCGAGCAAGTTTTCCCTTAAATGCACGGGGGGCAATTGGTGTCCGCCCAGAAGACCAGAGTTTTCTCAGTAACTCGCCAAATGCAATTGCAAGCTCGCCCTGCACAACTATAACAGATAATTAGAGACTTTACACAAAGTGTTATGTAAAATAAACTTTCCATGATTAATTAGGACAGCCACATACATGCAAACCTAAAGGATTTTGCCTGTTGATCCCATCAGTGTAATCTTGCAAGAAGTACTCAACAAGGGGAGGAGTATGGACTAAACACTGAACAGCACTATTCATAAAACAAGTATTTCCCAAATTCTGCAATCCTGCCAAACCTCCCTTATCTGCTTTCACGGCAGTCCTTGAAATGTCAAAACCATCTTCCATATCTGCAAAACCCGAACTTAATGTATTTCCTTGATTAAACTTGGAATCAAAACTGGTTGAGTCACCATTGGACAAAGTTGGGCCCCCAGCAATTGTCACAGACGATCTTGATGGTTCTATTGGAACCAAAGCCAATGCATTTCCTGTTGAATCCATGCCAAATCCAGAGGGCCAAAATCCATCAACTTCAACCTCCAGAAGAATCTGCACAGATAACAATACATCAAGAAATTGGCTAACATGTAATCAAAATGTGAATATGCAAAATTGGATGTAAATATGGAACCAAAATAAAAAAGAACACAAAAAATATAACTCTATTGCGATAAGGCTTAGTTTGACTTGAGTTACGTATCCAATAAGTAATGTACAAGTGATGCAATATACCAACTAGATGTCCGAAACTTATCAACATATTTAATGAAACGTGAGTGATAAATAAATTCATTAGACAACATCAAAAGAAACATAAAATTTACACTTCAAGCCTTGAATCAAGTGGAACTTTTCCTACAAGGAAATAATAAAAAAATGGGTCTTTTGTGGAGTTCACAGAAAACCAGAGGAAATGCTTAAAAATCATATTATGCATGCAACAACAACAACAACAAACACACACACACACACACATACATAGAATCAAATGTTGTTTTTACTTATCTATTTTACCTTTCTTCAATGTCACTAGGAAGATTGCAACAACTCCCCCCAAATTTTTTTTTTTGCAACACTCTGTAAACTACTTCGACTACTACAAAGCTTATTTCTAGTCCCATCCAACTACCTACTAATCAGTGTTTTAAAAAGCTCTAGGCGCGTTGAGGCCCTAAGGTCTCCTAGAGCTTAAGCGTGAGGTGCAAGGCGAGGTGTGCATGGTGCGCCTCACCGAAGCGAGACACAAGTTGTTGAAGATAACCAAAATATTAATATAGTTAAAAACTTTGCCTATATTAATATTTTGGTTATCTTCAACAATTTGTGTCTTGCTTCGGTGAGGCGCACCACGCACACCTCGCCTTATGCCTCATGCTTAAGCTCTAGGAGACCTTAGCGCCTCAAATATTCTTATAATTTCAAAAAAAAAAAAAAAAAAAAAAAAAAAAATAGAACGACATTCAATATTCCAAAAATCATGAAAAATAGCATTCAACGTTGCAAAATTTTCTCAAAAATAACATTCAATCGTACTTTGCCCTATACTATTTATCTTTCTTTATCAATTTATTAACGTGATTCATTTCTTTTTTAGATAAGGAACTCACACCATATAATACCTTAGTGGTTTTAATTTTAAATCGGGACCAAATTGCCTGATAGCTTCAATCATTGGTCCGAAACTATTATAATTTACTACATTGAAAGAAATTCCAAAGCCATATATCCATCCTGTAATCCCAGAGCTTGTGCTTAATGCCTAGAGCTTTTTTTTATATGAAAATTGGGACTCAAAGCATGTGTTTACATTTTATATTAAAAGGGTTGTAATTCCATATGGTTACACACACCAAGAATAAGGATGGAGCAAAAATTTAAATAAAGCGCATGAGACATGTGCCTCGCACCTAAACCAAAGGCGCGCGCCTCAAATGCACCTTTCCTATTGCACCTTGCCTCAAGCTATCTGAGGCGCCTCAGGTGCACCTTGAGCCTAAGCACAAGCTTAGGCGCGCCTTTTAAAACATTGCTACAAATTGTCACAACAATTCAGCTATAGTCTAAAATTTCTGACGTGAGGTGCTACAAGACTATCTCAGGCTTCATTTCACAATAACTTCTTAACTTAAAGTTGATTAAATTTGGGACTAGAGTTTCCAGTGTGAATTTGAACACTGAACCTGCCTTGATATACATATTCATATTGAATTAGAATTACGTCGTAACTTTTTCTTGCACTAGTTTTTCCATGAACGATAGACTTGTCTTCAGCCCTACATGCATATGTTATTAGAATACCTCAAGCACTCGACGTGATTTTTCTTTTTATGTTTTTAATTAAATTGCAAGGCCAAATCAATGCACCGCAAAATACAAATCATCACATCCCAAGGCCATGCCTAGCAAATTCACCTTTTATAACACTAACTTTTCACTATAAGCACTTTTAAGGTATTAGAGTTCTCACTACTATGTTCCAAAACTATAGTCAACATTCTTAAATGAGGGCATAATGATTACAAATCTTACTAAGTTTTATCTCCTTTCCCCACTAGTAATTCTAAAACATCTACTTACTAGGAATGATGTTTCCACTTCCCAGGCAGATGAAGTGCAGATGCAAACCTATGTTCAAAATCATATCTTAAGTTGACCACCAAAAAAAAAAATTAAAATAAAACCTATTGATAGGTTTACTAGTAAGGGTTCTAGAAACTTATGAGATATCACACACTCAAGAGACAATATAAAATCACATCACCAGGCCTGTACTGCAACACTTCACTAAAATAACTTGGAAGCTACAATACAATGGTAAGACTGTGGGAGTAAGAACTATCCAAAACAGAATAAGGTTAGTGCATGGTCCACATTCATTTCACACATATCAGCAGAGAATAGTCATCAGGTCTGAATCACACAAGTTTCTTCAAAATTTCCACCCACTCAGAAGTAAATTTATCATCCAGAGTACTTACATCTTGATCCATCTGCAATTCAGATTTCTCAAGGATCTGGTTTGAATCTTTCAGCATTGTATGTTTCCGTTTATTGAAGTAGTCCCAGATATTCGCCTGTTGAAATATTTATGCAATAATAGAAAAAAGGAAAAGAGATGAGTTCTCCTTAAGCAAAATAACCTAGATAGAGAGCATTTGCATATCACATACCTTTCCTGGTTCTATCCGTTTAAGTGAATACACCCTCTCATAAAGCTCGTGTAAAGATGCCTGAATAAATTAATCCAAAATGAAGTTGGCAAAATATATCAAAAATATTAAAACTTCCATTTTACCATACAACAATAAAAGGGAACATTCTCAAGCTTAGCAATAGAGAGAGAGAGAGAGAGGTGTTGCTGTCTAACAGTGAAACCTACAATCAGTAATTCAGTATTTAGGCAGACTCCATGGCATTACTCTCTGTATAGTAGTCCGATAAATAGACTTTTCGCAAGCTTGAATGAACAAACTATAAACATGCTTTAGTATAGATTATTCAGTTCAAAAAACTAATGTCCTATTTTCACTTTTATGTTTGAACAATTGTGCATCTTTTTTTTATTTAGGAATAATTAAACAGATCTCACATGAGGTTTCTGAAAATTACAAAGACCACCCATGCGGTTTTTGAAATAATTGTGCCCTGCCCTGTCAGTTTTGCCCCCAAGTTGAAATTAACTTAGATTATAGAAGTTAATTCAGTGTTGAAAAGTCAAAATTTATGAAAAGACAAAAATGCCCTAATATTGTTCTCTCTTTTTCTTCTTTCTTTCCTCAATCTACTTCCTCTATGAAACACAACACTGCCACCAACCAACAGTGCACTGTGAACACAACTCACACACCAACAATTCACATTACATATATTCGCCACGCCCGACCCCCCCCCCCCCCTTTTTTCCTCTTCCCTTCCTTTCCTACCGCTCCACATATATGTATATGCATGATACCTAGTAGTCAAATCAAGAATCGTATCATGAATCGAATCAAATCAAATCGAGAATCGTTACGATTTAGTACAAATTATTAAAAATGATGTTACACAATCATATATAAAAAAGAATGAAATAAATTGATTTTGGCATGTATTATAAAATAATTTTAAAAAAATGACAATGATTACACCATCTAATTGGGAAGACATTGGCTTCATATCAAAAGATGGGTGCAAATCCCACAAACTATATAATTATTCAACAACCATAATAAAATCTCTCTTGACATTTAAGAAACTAGCGGTGAGGCACACGCAATGTGTGTGCAACTCGAAAAAAATTATAATATAAGAATAATGGTTTCTCTTTAATCATTCAATCCAACTAATAGTGATAAAGAAGATCATAAAAAAATTTAATAATTATTATTAATTTTAATATCTTTTGGTAATTTTTATTTGTTTAACCAAATTAAAATTATATTCGTACATAATTTTTCAAGGTATCCTATCTCTTTTTTTATTAATTTAATATTTTTTAGAATCTTATTATTATCTACAAATAATAAACTACTAATCAATAAATATAAAAAATAAATAAATTAATTAAACCTAATCAGCTACAACAAATAAATTTAAATTTTTGATTTATCTTCAATTATTTTTTTAAGTTTCATTTTTTAATTTTTTTTGGAGCAATCCAAATATTTTTGTTATAATGATCATGAAAAAAATGTAAATATTTATTTTTAATTTTAATATATTTTGGTGTCCTTATTATCTATAAAAAAAAAAAATTTATTGACTTAACCAAATTTAAAATTATATTCGTACATAATTTCTCAAGATATCCTATATCTTTCTCTTTTCTTTTTTTTTAATTTAAATAATTTTTGGAATCTTTTTATTATCTACAAATAAACTGCTAATCAATAAATACAAAAAATAAACAAATAAATTGAACCTTACCAGCTATTACAAACAAATTTAAATTTTTCTGTTACTCATAGATAATCTTATAGGTATTCTATATCTTTTCTGTTATTAATTTTTATATGGGTGAAAAGAAATAGTAATTAACCCTAGGTTAGAAAATTTTAAAAATAAAAATAAAATGGCTTCAATTAAATAACTCTACATTAATCCACCAATTGGAAACAAATAAATAAAGAGTTTAGAGAAGGAGAATTGATTCGTCACAATTGATTAAAAATAATAGAATATATATATATAAGAAATTGCAATTCAAATACATGGAATACTTGGAAATCCAGAATTAGTACCAAAGTATTAGAATATTTATTAATATTAAAAGATCAAAGATGGAATAGGAAGAAGAAGCAAGAATATATATATATATATAAAAAAGAAATTGCAATTCAAATACATAGAATACTTGGAAATCCATAATCAGTACCAAAGTATTAGAATATTTATCTTGCGTAAAAACATTCCCAGGAAATCTTTACAAACAGAAATTTCACTCCCACATAACAGATTCCACCAATACACAAAATAAGAAGTTTGTGAAACAATAAAAGGAAAGTGAACCTGCAAGTTTGAGTTTCAAAATTCGAAAATGCGCCTTGAATTTGCTTGAATTTTTTTTTTTTAAATGCTTTACCAACCAAGAATGTCGAGACCCATTTTCTCTCTCTAAAAAGTTGAAGACTCGTAACTTTTGTTTTTCGAAACTATATAGCAGTTTGGGAGACAAACATGGAAAAGTGGAATGGGGAAGTGATTGGTTATGATTGGTTTATTGAGTCCCTATCTAAATGCCACATGGCAAAAGCTTCAAGAAACTAAGTTAAGGGCTCACTTTATATAATAGCATAGATGAACATATGAACCCTATAGAGTATATAATAAATAATACAAAAAAAAAAAAATTTAAATGAAATCTTCTATTTTGAAACCTAAAACGAAAGGTTACAAAAAAAATTATGGATCATTTGGTCTAACTAACTAGACTAATGTAATATTGAACAACATTCATTTCACTAAAACAGCAATAAATAATTAATGGGTGCAAGAGCATGTTTATATTATCACATTTTTTTAGAGAGGGAAAAAAAAGGTAAAGAGTGTGTTTGATTTGACGGGATCCAATTGGATCTTTTAAAAACTTTTTGATCACCAAAATAACAACAAATCATGCATAAGTGTTTGTTAGTGTTGGTTATTTTCGTACTAAACACTCTTGCATGTTGTATTATGTCATTTTCACTATAAATAATACAATAAAAAAAAGTAAAAAATGGTAAAAAATGTGGTGAACACAATAATTTCAAGAATTGTAGGAATCACAAAAAATTAATCGAATTGTGAATCAATTGTGAATCATGTGATTCACTATACATTCTATTCCAAAATAGATTCATTCATAAATTCGTATCAATTTTTGATAAATCATTAATCGAATCACGAATTGTAAGATTCTGATAACAAAGGTATGATATATGTTGGCGCTAAGGGTGAGAATTTCAAACAACACAAACTGTACACGAAGTTAGCGGATTAGTGTTGGCCATTTTTTTACATGAACTCGATTATGACATCACACAATAACACAAAAAATAAACTAGTTTAGTATCTAACCTACATAACAAGAAGTTGATATGGATAACTCGTTTAACGAATGATTAGTTATACAATTCAATGTCACTCAAAACAATCATGTTGAATCCTTTATATTAAAATGCAAATCACTTTAAAAGCTATGCATACTTGTTATCCAAAACAAGTCCCAAAAAAACAAAAAGGTTGTGGAATTATTTGGTCTGACTGACCCAATCCATGTAATATTGAATCAAATTTATTTCACTAAACTAGCAATAAATAATTCATGGTTGCAAATTACTTTAACCTTAAACATTCCTAGAAGATGAATTAGGACTCTTTTTTTTTTTTTTCTTTTTCTTTTTCTTTTTTGAGGAAAACAATAAAGGTTAAGAACAAGTTAGGTCTGACTGAATTTGATCAGATTCTTTTAAAAACGCTATGATCACCCAAATAACAATAAATCATGCATAAATATTGGTCATTTTCGTAGTAAACACTCGTAGAAGTTGTATTATGTTGTTTTCACTATTACAAAAATGTAAAAAAGGGGTCAAAATATGTCAGACACAATGGTTTTGAGAATTAAATGAATCCAAAAAAGTAAATCGAATCATTATGAATTGTGAGATTCACCATATATTCTATCTCAAAATAGATTCACACATAAAATTGTACCAATCTATGCATGAATTGTGAATTGAATCATGAACCGTAAAATTTTAATAATAGAGGTTTTTACGAGCTTGTGTTTGTGTGTGGGTTTTATCCTCCTCCCTTTTTGCCCTTTTTAAAGGTACATCATAAAAAAGACCAACATTACATCATTACATCACGGGTGATCTAATACATATTACATTAGGTGAACAAAATTAATCAAGCTATGTTTGGATCATGAATTTGCATTAGGAAATGGAAAGGGGGAGGGAAAAGGTGGGTGGAATGTGAATGAAATGTGGCTAAATTTCACCCACATTTTCCATTTTCCTTTCCAAATCCCTACCCAGTGATCCAAACACAGCCTAAGAGAATAGCTAAAGTGCAACATCAACCTAAGTTTAACATAGCAGGCCAGTTGGAAAAATTGACATTTCGTAGACGACGTAAAACAAATGTTAATGAGCAATGACTAAAGAACATTTAAGATTTTCTTCAGATGATTACTTTGGTGACTAAATTCCATAGATATCAATGTCTTTGAGAATATCTAACAACTACTCAATAATAGAAAGCAAAATGGCAGCGCCCTACAATTCATGATTAACCATAACTAGGAAGTGAAGTAACCACATTAATAACTTCCTATTGAATGGGTAACTTAACCGCAGAATACTGCAACCAAGAATAGTGCAATGAAGAAAAAGAAAACAGAAAAGCAGTACCTTTTTACTTAAGCTGATAACTGATTGGCTGTTGTCTCTAGAATCAATTAACCTAAGGCACAAGGGGTAAACCTCCACATTGAATTGTTTGTTAACATCACCCTGTGAAATCAATTTCCTTGGTAATGCAGGCCCTCCCTTGTACCTAAAAAGGAAATTATCAAAACATAAAACACAAGCAGCAAGACAACAGTCATACACTCACTACCATTTGAATGTGGGAATCATAGTATCCAACTACTATTTGGGTTGGCAATGACCTATAAGAGCAACCACACAAATGTTATGTTGCAGAGAGCATACCATGAGAACCATTTAGCAATGACAAAAGGCAAGCCCCAAACTATTAAACTATTATAGTCTATGAAGCACGGACACACATACGGACACGGACACGGACACAGACACGAGACACGGAAATTTCTAAAAAATGGGGACACGGTCACGGACACGGCAGGGGACACGGCAATTTTTTTAATTTTTTTATAAATATTTTTATTTTAATACACATTAATTATTTTATTTATTTATTATATTTTTTAAATAATGTGTTCCAATTAATTTTTTTTTTTATTTTACATATATGTGTTTATTTTTTTTATTATTAATATGTATAAGTATATATTATCTTATAATATTTATTATATAATATATAATAATAATAGTTATATATATATAAATCAAGAAGATAAAGATGAGACGAGAGAGAGAGAGAGGGAGATAGAAGCGAGAGAGAAAGTGATCGATCGCGAGGGAGAGAGAAGGCGAGAGAGAGAGAGCTTTGAGAAGGCGAAGGCAAAGGTGAAGGCGGTTATAGCTAGTCGAAGTGGACTGGATCGTCAAAGTCGAAGAGCTATTGCTAGTCAAAATGGACTGGATGGAGGTCGATTGGCTCGAGATCAAAGTCATGAGAGAGCAAGAGAGAGAGCGAGGCTTACGGTGGAAGTCGTCCAAATTGAAGTCACCGACCAGGTTTGTACTCTTTTTCTCTTTCGTTTACTCTTTTCGCCGACCGTGTCCCATGGCGTGTCCAGATTTGGACACGCGTGTCGCCGCCGTGTCTCCGCCATGTCCCTTGCAAAAAAATTAATTAAATTAAGGGGACACGCTACCCCGGCGTGTTCCCGTATCCGACACCGCTACGACTTCCATTTTGGCGTGTCCATGCTTCATAGGTATTAACCAATGCGCATCAAGTGATCTATGATCAACTGTGCAAAGAAGGGCCATTTAACAATTGTCAATATTTAGGGGTGAAAGTTTCCCCAAAAAACCAAACCAACCGACCGGTTTTTTTCAGTTTTTGGTCAGTTTTTTATTCCCAGACCAGTCAGTTCAGTTTAGTGTGTGAGAGAGAGAGAGAACAATGTTATCCATCTCCAACCATCTTTATCAGAAAGAAATCCCTCCCCAAACACATCACCAATCCAAACTTAGGCATTGGGCAAAATTGAACAGGACTGGGGATTTTAAGCTCATGCATCCTCCAACCACTTGCTCTCAAATCAACTAACTTTCCTTGCATTCCCTAACAATGTAGTAAATAAGTGTGTGATTGTCTCTTTATTCAATAAGCATTCTTGTTATCAGTCTAGTTAATCAACATATGTTTCTCTATTCTTTATGAACATTTTTCATCAAGGAAAACATTTTAAGCACAATCCAGTAGAAGTATCTGAACAAGCAGAGAATGTCAAAACCATTACCAGTCAAAAAGTTTCTCCCACACTAGTTGAGGAACTAAAACATAATCACATCCTTCCTCCAATGTTCTGTGAAGCTCAAGATCATCACCCACGGTGTCATTTGCATTTAGAACTATATCAGAATTATCAATTGGTCCAGGTCTATCTGCTGGCTTTGACAAAACAAAAGACTGAGAATCAGTAGAATACTTGTCAAACAAATAAGCATCAACATCTTGCCCAGTATATTTCTGCCAGCTTGTGAACCACCTGCCCAAACAAGAAACAAAAAAAAAAAGGAAAAAAAACAAAAAGAGAGAGAGAGAGAGAAAAAAGAAACATCAAAAGTTCATTAAAAGGACAAGGTATAACACCAGAAAACCAAAGAAATATAACAGGAACCATCTAAAATTCCAAGGTAGGGCCAGATAAATGATTTTACCATAACAATTTGAAATTTTGATTAATTTAAAAGACATAATGACATTGAACATAATTCCCTCGTAAACACGTAAATTGTAGAATCCAACAAAACACCAAGGTGGGGTCAAATAAATAATGGTACCATAACATGGAATTTTGTAGAATTCATCATAACACCATGGTTCCAAAGTGTTTTGTGAGTAGCTCCCAAAGCTCCACTCAATAGGTGATGCAAGAGCATTTAAAGTGCACAAAGAGGCTATGGATCAATCAGTTATCTATTATGCAACCATCTGCATTCCAATTTAATTCATTGTAGCACGTAATTCAACATTTTTACAAGGTAGCAATCCTATCATACAAAAACGACTTAATTATCTGATCAATAATTAGGTGCCTTCGTTACCCCCACTGATACCAAACGAACCCGTATTAAACAATAGATCACAGTATCACCACAACAGTGAAGGAGATGGTCCACCAGGCAAAATGTAAGTTAAAATCTTCATTTCCATACATCCTTCGCATCACAGCCCAACCACAGAGGTTCAATTTCAGTCAGTTAAACAATAACAACAGAAATGCTAATGACAGTGTACACAATGATAGAGTTCAAGAAACCAATCTCAAAATTTAAGAAAATAAATAAATAAAAGAAGTAATTAAGTGTATCAAACATGCCATACCAATACCATAAAAAATTAAATAAAATAAAATAAAAAAGCAATTTAAATTTTTGTATGAAATAGGCCGCAACTTTGATGAGAAATAGTGATTGTAATCGGAGAAATGAAATTAGGGCGATGGGCGAGATTACCTATTAGAAATAACGTAATACAAGTTGCCTTGTTTCAAATTAGACTCTGCTTTGTTTGTTAACTCTGTTACGATCCGCTTTTCTTCCCCCGGTGTAAAAGGTATTCCAATTGCCCCATTCTCCATCATATAACCCGAGTCTGGAATCGTCATGATCGTCACGCAACTACTACCACCAACAACAGCAAAATCAGATGAGCATCGCAAGACGAAATAATTTGAACAACGATAAGAATCGAAGAATCGAGACAGAGTTGGTGCGAGTATAAAAATGAAATATTATTGAACAAACCTAGTTGCAACGAGAGAGAGCAAAGAAAGAGAAGGCCTGGAAGGCACATATATCGAGATCGAGAGAGAAAGTTGTGTGCCAAGTGGGAAGAACGAAGATTGCGAGTACAAGGACGCTTTGATTTGGATCCCAATCAGACGGACCTAACCATTACCAGAGAAAAATCTTTTCAACGACCGGCTTGACTTAATAAAAAGTGATTGTAGCAGCTATTTTTTTTTAATAGAATTTTTAAATTTATATTATTATTGATAATGTATTTTTAGGAGTTTTGTTAGAAAAGTTATGCAAAAATAATGTGACTAGAATAAAAAATTTTATAATGTATCACATAATTAATCAGAATTTTTTCTAGAATTGAAATTATTAAAATTATAGAGATTTTGTGTCTGCTTCCTTTAAATATAATGTTTATGATTTAAATTTATAATTTTTTATGTATCAATATAAATAACTCTTACGATCTTACTAATATAAACATAAAACCTATCTTTGAATTAACTCACCTTAAGCACTTTTTTTATGTAATAGAATATTTAAATATTATAAAAATATTATAATATATCATAATCAAATATCACTTAAAACATAATTAAAGATCCGATATACCACTGTAGGCATAACAAAAAAAAATTAAAAATTAGTAAAAACATTTTCAATTAATAACTAAAATAATACATTATGAGTTATAACAAAGTCATAATTTGTATATAATAGAATTTTCATTATTTTTATTTTGTTTAGAAAAAAATATATATTTTGATACAAGTAGAATTCATGATTTTTGGTAAATTTGATCAACACAAATGAGGATTTGATTTCAGGTTGAGAATATAAAATTTTTATTATTATTAATTTTTGAAAGAGATTATTTTTATGAGCCTTTTATATAAAATCACACACAGTGACAAATTTTCATCCGCCATTAACAAATTTGTTTGTATTTGCCTTTACAAAGTATTAAGACTCAAAATCAATTTTCTATTTTAAAAATAAATTATCGTGCATCGCACGGGTCACCTACTAGTATATATACAAAAGTAGTGTTTTTATTTTACTTAGGTAGCACATTCTAAAGATTTACTTTTTTATTAAAAAGCCACATCATCATGCCTTTTTTTATTTACATATAAAGTTCTATATAAACTTAATTTCAATTACAATAACCAATTTTATATAGACTCTATTTAATAAATGCTTATTTTTCATAAAATTTTCCTCGTGTATTTAGTTTTGTCATTATTTGATTTCTTTTACATTGTTGATATTTTAATTTAATTATTATGATATTTGAAAAAAAAAATATTTCAATAAATAAATAAATAAATAAGACAGAATGTACTTAATTATATGCATCACAATGATCAAATTAATTTTTTTTAATATTTTTTATTTTTTGTTTATCTTATTGATGTCTTAATGCTAATTTTTTTATTTAACGTGAAATTATTTATTGAAAAATATTTATCTTTAATTTTAATTTTATATACCTATAGATATGTATAAATAATTTCAAAAAAAGGACAAGTTACACTAACAATCCCTATAATTTGTGACTCGTGTCACCTTGATCCTAAACTTTTCAATTGTAACACATTTGACCTTAAATTTTGAATCTTGTTCCAAATAAAACAATTAAAAATACCATTACTTAATTTCAAGGACAAAATCATTAATTTGATAAAATAAATATCAAATTTTTTTAAAAATTTTTTTTTTTACCCAGCAAAGATAAAATTATGTAAAATTGATAAATCTTTTAGGCATTTATTTATTTATTTTACCAAATTATTTTTTACTATGTGTTTGGATGATGATCATGTAATGAGTGGTTGTTAGAATTTTAATATGTAATTGATATATTTAAAATATGAAATGTTTTTAGTTTTGGATTTTTTGATTTAATGGATTAGTTTAATAATAATATCAAAGTTGTCGCAATATTTGACTTTTGAAAAAATAAAAACTAATTTAATAAAAATAAAAACAACCACCCATTACATTATAATCATCCAAACACATAATAAAAAATAATTTGGTAACAAAAAAAATATATCTAAAAGATATATCAATTTTACATAATTTTATGTTTAGTGGATAGAAATAATTTTTAAAAAATTCAAAAAAAAAATTGACATTTATTTTTACCAAATTAGTTTATATTTTATCAAATTGACAATTTTACTCTTGAAATTAAACAATGGTATCTTCAATTGTCTTTATTTGGAATAAAATTCAAAATTCATGGTCAAATGTGTCACAATTGAGAAGTCATGGACCAAAATGACGTAACCCTCAAACTATAGGGTGTAATTCGCCCTAAAAAAAAATAAATCAATACTCTACATAATTAATTTATGTATTTTCTTCTTAATCTAATCACAACATATTTGTATTTAATCTTTTAAATAAATTTTGTGTCGTTCTATTTCTACATATTTTTATTTTTCAAATAAATATAACAAAATAAAAAAATATAAATAAATAATTTAACCAAATTTATTATATATAAAGTATTCAAGTAACACTTTTTTAGAACGACAACGCTAAGATTATTAAAACTAATATTATTCTTTTATAACTCATATCATAATATAATATACCATGAGTTATAACCAAATCATAATTTGTATAATATAAAAAATTTTGTTGTTTTCATTTTTTTCAGAAAAAAATATATTTTGATATAAGTGAAATTCATGGTTTTTAATAAATTTGATTAACACAAATGAAGATTTGATTTTAAGTTGAGAATATATTTATATATATTTTAATAACTTGGAAATAAATTATTTTTATGAACCTTTTATATAAAATCACACATAGTGACAAAATTTTTTATCATCCATTAGAAAATCTATTTTTATTTGAATTTTAATTGTTAAAATTTTTTACTCATAAAATATTAAAACTCAAGATCAACTTTCTATTTAAAAAATAAACTCTCGTACGGATCACCCACTAGTTAATTACTAAATTCATAAATCTTATCATGAATTTGTACTAATAATTTTCTGATAATACCACTGGTCAGTAATTTCTCTATAAAAAAAAAAAGGAAAAATGCTATAAGTCCTAAATTTTTTATCAAATAAATGACCAAATGTCTCACATGGTGTGAGATCCGCAATTTGGTAAAAAATTTGGTATTCCTAACATTTAAAAAAAAAAAAAAAAACAGTCAGATATTTTGAAAGAAAGATTTATGGTGTTTTAATTATGCAAGCAAAGCATATACGAGTCTTATTCTGATTGACTTCATCACCTTGCTTCAGTTAATCAATTTCAAGGTTTTGAAAGAAAGATTCATGGTGTTTTAATCATGCAGGCAAAGCATATACGAGTCTTATTCTGATTGACTTCATCACCTTGCTTTAGTTAATCAATTTCAAGCTTAGGTCTTCTTCTGCAAATTCTTACACATTCACATTCATCAAAATTAAAATTAAATTGGAGAAGAGAAACGATAGATATTTTACTTTGAGTGGTTGTAAAGCTTTTGCTCTTTTACTTATCAAAATAAAGAATATTATTTGCAGGCCAAATGAGAATTTTCTCTGTAGAAGTTGTGTTTGGAAAAAGATTTTCCTTCTTTTACTTATTATAACCTTTGCTATCAGTCAATGGCATCACATAATTAAAGGATTACAGCAGAAAACACACAATCGAATCCTCCTAAACAAGTACTGTCCCTTTTTGTTCATTATCCTCTCCATCTTTCTACGCAAGTGAATTGAATTTGATTATGAGCAATGGATGGATTTTCCTTCCCCCCACTGTCCCTGCCCTGTATCTCCCGACCTAACCAATCTTGCCCAGCCTTGAGCAAGTTTTCCCCTCCCTAATAACCAAGCGAGACGAGCACAAGTTCTACTCCCATGTCCCGACTTGATTATATTTTATTAAATCTCTTTCGTATATTTTCATGTCCATAAGAAATTTGAAGAAGACTTTTACTCGTATCTTTAATATACATTGATACCGATGGGCCCGCAAGAGGGTTCGGCCCACGACTCAGGGGCCAGCTCACGGACTAGATATTAAATCCCAGTAACCTTAAGAAACTAATAATGGACCAGGATCAATAGCATTCAAACACCTGTCGGGCAGGGAATCAGCTATGTAGGCAGACAAAGATCCGACAAAGTTATTGCACCCACACATCAGCCATTAATGAGGCTCTCGTAGCATTAAATACGACAACCCCTTCACGTCGAAGGATACAGACTCACCATGAACGATGCGAGTTAAAATATAGACTTCAGCCAACAAGACAGTTTGGAATGGATAAGGAAATGATGAGTAAAGGATATAAGGAAGTTTTTGAGATGCGTTAAAGGTTAAGTTCTTCATCCCCCTCTTCTCTTTTTACACAATCAATCTACTCCATCCTAACTCGATCATTGGAGGGTCCGCTGGGGGATTACCTCCCTCCTTGGACCTTTTTGCAGGCACGCTCCATGGACTTCAAGGCTAGCAAGCCCGTTAGAAGTGTGGATCAGCCCGACCCATCCTCCGTTGGAATTGTTGCATTATCAGTTGGAGCTGTCTGTAGAAAACTCCAACTCTGGTCGACAGCTGTGTTCATCGTCACTGGAGCGAACCCCGTGCTCACCTATCTCCTACGTCAGGGTGGATGGTAACAACTAGGTCCATGACTTCCCAACACAATGCTGGTAAGCCTGAAGCTGAGTCCTTTAACCCGAATAACCCACCTCTGTATTTCGCAGAACTTACCAATAGCATCAACCGTCTGACCGAACAAAACCAAGCCCTGATCAACGCTTTACTCCAACGCGATTTACCTATCCCTCCTCCACTACCACAGATAGTTCCCCCGCACCCCGAACATGCCCACAGTCACCACTAACTCCCACCACAGGTGCCCCACGGAATATTTCCACCCTTGGCCCCACGCTCTCAACCGTCGAATCTCGATGGTCCACACCCTCTTCATTCTGGCTCGTAGCTTCGGCAAGAGACGCCACCACCTTTCTATAACCACCTCCCGCCGTAGCATGCCGCCGCTCACGAAGGCGAGGCTAGTAGTGTTCAGCCCTTGATTCCTACTTGCAGGGATAATGCCCCTGTCTGGGACGAGGAGTTGAGGGCCATGAAGCTGCAGCTGCAAGGGGTCATGCAGAACATACAACACAAAACTTCATCTACCGTCAACTTTACCACTTCCATCATAGATAAAGCTCTCCCTCCCAAGTTCAAAATGCCATCGATCGACACCTTCGATGGTACCACCGATCTGCTCAACCACGTGGAAGCATATCAGACACTCATGATTCTCCATACCTTTCTTGATGAAATCATGTATTGCACCTTCCCTGTCACATTGAACGAGTCGGCGCGCCTATAGTTTAGCTAACTTCCCCCAGACTCTATCACCTCCGTTCGCCAGCTCAGCGAATCCTTCTTGAGCCATTTCATTGGTGCTCAGTGATGCGACATCCAGCGACCCAACTGCTAAACATCCGGCAGACGGAAGGGGAGTCACTGCGCAGCTTTGTCACCCGTTTCAATACCGAGGCCTTACAAGTGGAGGAAAATGATGACAAGGTCATTCTCATAGCCTTCATGGCCAGCTTACGCCCATCAGATTTCCTTTTTTCCTTTTCCAAAAACCCCCCGTCCGCCATGGCCGCCCTTTTCGCCAAAGCCCAAAAATATATGAATGCCGAGGACTCCCTAGTAGCCCGCCAAGATTCCGCATCCAAAAATCCACCCCCCAAGGACAAAAGAAAAAAACCTGAGCACAAGTCCTCACAATATACACATCGACCCCCTTAGTATACAGACCGACCGGTACCTACCTGCCCACCTGGTCGATTTGAATGATACACCCCTCTTAATTCACCCATGGAGCAAGTCTTGCACCAAATTCAACGAGACTACAACCTGAAATGGCCTCAACCATCCAGATCTCTCTCCAACCGACAGGATCAATCTAAGTATTATTATTTCCATCAAGACCATGGCCATAACACTGAGGAATATGTCAACCTTAAAGACCAAGTCGAGGATTTGATCCACTAGGGGCGTCTCAGCCGATTTACGGCAGCCCATCCCCAACAAAGGCCGCTGACTAACCCCTCGGGGCACAACTGCCGACACACTCCTCCCTGACAACCTGCACAATCTAGGCGGAACGATGATCGGGTCCCACTACAACCCCAAGCACAAGATGACTCTGCCCCCCAGTCGGCAAGATCAAAGTCATCACTGGCGGGCTCGCATGCGGCGGACCATCTCGGTCGGCACAGCGAGCCGAGCTCAGAAAAATCAAACAAGGCTCTGATAAGGAAGTAACGACACTAGACCGCCCCTACAAACAGCCCAAGCAATGGTCTAAACCAATCACCTTTACGAAGACAGACTGCACAAGTATTCGCTACCCCTATGATGACCCCCTGGTCATTTCTGCTCTCTTATCAAATTACAAAGTCAGACGAGTACTTGTCAACAATGGTAGCTCTTTAGACATCATCTTCCTCAACGCCTACCGCCAACTCAAGGTCAGAGAAGAAAAGTTGTCGCCTCTCCAAACCCCACTAGTTGGCTTCACCGGAGATCGGATGACTTCCATAGGCTCCATCGATTTCTCTATCACCATCGGAGAATATCCACGGTAGTCCACTAAACTACTTACTTTTCTCGTCGTCGACTGCCCTTCAACTTATAACATCATACTCGGTTACACAGCTCTCAACGCCCTCCAAGCTATCACCTCCACCTACCATCTGGCCATGAAATTTCTAACCGATCAGAGGGTCGGCACAGTAATGGGTGAACAGACGGTGGCCAGAGAGTGCTACATTGCCTCGCTAAAGGAAGTCAAGATGAAAAAGGCTATGATCATCGAAGGCTTTGATGTTAGAGATGAGAAAGAGCTAGTTAGAGGTGAACCAATAGAGGAACTGGTCGAAATACCTATTGATCCCACCAATTCAACAAAAATGACTAAGATTGGCAGCCAGTTGTCCTCTCAGGCCCAGGCCGACCTTACATCTCTCTTAGCCGAGCATAAAGATGTCTTTGCTTGGACTGATTCGGACATGCCAGGTATCGACCCTTCTTTTATTATCCATCGCCTCAGTATTAAGCCCCAGTTCCAACCGTTTTGCCAAAAGCAGCGCATTTTTCATCCAAAACGCAACAACCATATTGCCACTAAGATGGACAAGTTGTTGAAGACCCAGTTCATTAGAAATGTAGACTACCCCAAATGGCTATCCAACGTAGTCATGGTCCACAAAAGCAATGGCAAGTGGAGACTTTACGTCCACTACTCCGACCTCAACCGAGCTTGTCCTAAGGATAGCTACCCATTTTCCTAAATCGATCTACTAGTCGACGCAATGGTCGGTCACCAGATGCTCAGCTTCATGGATGCTTTCTCCGGCTATAATCAGATCTTAATGCATGCAGCTGACTAGGAACATACCTCCTTCATTACTGATAGAGAAACTTATCATTACTAGGTGATGTCATTCGATCTGAAGAATGTAGAAGCCACTTACCAACGTCTGGTTAATGTTATTTTCAAGAATCAGATCGGTCACAACATGGAGATCTACGTCGATGACATGCTCGTCAAAAGTAAACTCTCTTCCGATCACCTAACAGACCTGTGGGAGACCTTCCAAGCCCTACACAAGTATAAAATGAAGCTGAACCCAGAGAAGTGCGCCTTCGGCGTCAGATCTGGTAAGTTTTTGGGGTTCATGGTTAGCCACAGAGGTATCGAGGCCAATTCAGAGAAGATCAAAGCCCTAATCGAAATGCAATCTCCCGGAATGGTAAAGGAGGTCTAGCGGCTCACTGGCAGAGTTACCGCCCTCAACTGATTCATTTCTCAAGCAACTGACAAATGTCTTCCATTCTTCAAAGTTCTCCGGCAAGCTTTTGAATGGAACACCGAGTTCGAGGAGGCCTTCCAACAACTGATGCAGTGCATGGCTAACCCGCCTCTCTCCTTTCTTAAGCATTGCCGGGCGAGACCCTCTCCCTTTACTTAGCCGTCTCTAACACCGCGATTAGTGTTGCCCTCATCAAAGAAGACGACTCTGTCCAATGCCCGATTTACTACATCAGCCACGCACTTCGGGGGTAGAACAGAACTATCCCTTGTTAGAAAAAATAGCCCTCGCTCTGGTCATTGCCTCCAGACCCCTCTAACCTTATTTCCAAGCCCACTCCATAGTGGTCCTCACTAACTAGCCTTTGAAAAAGGCCATGCAACAACTAGAATCATCAGGCAGACTCATGCAATGGTCCGTTAAACTAAGCTAATATGAAATCTCTTACTGACCTCGAATAGCTATCAAAGGCCAGGTTGTCGCTGATTTTATCTTAGAGTTCACCAATTTCACTCCGAACGCACCTCCTCCACCAACACACGTCACTACTTATACAGAAGACCCTCACTCCTAGACCCTTAGTGTTAATGGTTCATCCTGCAAAGAAGATAGTGGAGCTGGTTTAATCCTCACCACACCGGAGGGCGAATACTTCAAATGTGCCCTCTAATTTCTATTTACAGCAAGTAACAACCAGGCCGAATACGAGGCCCTAATAGTCAGTCTCCACCTAGCTAGAGACATTGGGGTCGACCATCTCCAAGTGTTTAGCGACTCCCGGTTGGTGGTCAGACAGATCACGAGCGAGTTTGATGCAAAGGAGGAAGTAATGCGATCATATAAGGACATCGCTCTTCCTCTCACCCACCTCTTTAATAGTTTTCCTATCAAGCATGTCCCTAGGGCAGAGAACTCCCAAGCAGATGTGTGACAACCCTCACTACTGTTTACTGATAACACCACTGATTAGTGCTAATCTATGATTAAGCATGTTAATTGACTGATTGACTGAAATTCTGAACTGATTGATTGAGTGTGTTAGTTTGAATGCAATTCTATTTGTTGACAGTTAAATGATCAGTTCATATTTTATGTTTTAAACTGTAAATTGAAGGCCTTATCGGCGGCCGAATCCGAAATTGATTGGTGATATGTGCTAATTAGAATTTATGTGATTTTATGGCATGTTTAATTGAAATGTGATTTGGTATGATTAAATTAAATTAAATTAAGCTAAATTAATTAAGTTAGACTTATTTACCATTTTGCCACCTAGTGGACAATTCTAGGACTTGTTTAACCACACTTCATACACTTTTGACACAACACTTCTTTAGCCATTTTGAGAGCTTGAACTGACTAAGAGAGAGAGAGAGAGAGAGAGAGAGAGAGAGAGAGAGAAAGAGAAATTGAGTTCAACTTGAAGGTTTTGCTTGGAAATTAAAGGAATTGAAGGTTAAGTGCATATTTGAGCTTCCATACTTGACATTGAGGACCTAAGGTAGGATACTCATCCTTTAGTTTGTGAATTCAAGTTGTATTTTGCATGGTTCATGGAAGTTTAGAGATTAAGGGCATGAATTGGTTTAAAAGTGTTGGATTGAAGCTTGTATCTTGCATGCATATACATGTTGTAGAGTTTTGAAGTTGTTTTCATGAAAACTCCCACATGCATGTTCATATTATGGTTCTAGTTCATGAATTCCTCATGTTTTTGAAAGAATTGACCCATTTGATCATGTATTTGAAGCTTTGAATTTGGTTGAATACATGCATGTTGCATACACTTTGTGTTATTGTAATTTATTTGAAAACTGTATTTAATTGAACTACCTTTGGGCTTTGATTTCTCAAAATGATCTTTGAAACATGTAATAGTATGGGTTTTGAAGTGTTTTCCAGCAAATTGGCCCAAGAGGATCGAAATTTATGCTTTAAAGTTGAGTTTTGAGCTTGAGGTTCAAATCTGGAAATTCCAAATTTTGGACTCACGCTCGAGCGAGGAACTCCATGCTCGAGCGTACACACTGAGTTCATGCAGTACGCTTGAGCGGGGAAAGTGACGCTCGAGCGGGAAATGCGTGTATCGAGTACTTTGCATTGTTTTACAGTCTGCTCAAGCGGGGTAATGTACGCTCGAGCGGGGACCTGAGTCACACGCTCGAGCGGGGGTCGAGCGCCCGTCGAGCTTGAATTTCATGCATCCAGTACTTTTGCCATGTTTTACAGTCCGCTCGAGCAGGGAAAGTAACGCTCGAGCGGGGATCCTTTGTCTGCATGTTCGCTCGAGCGTAGAAAGCCCCGCTCGAGCGTGACCCCTGTTTTCTGAAAATTTTGTAAAGTGTTTAAAAGTGCATCTTTGCATCCTCTTTCCATCCTAGGCATTCCTAGGGCATGTTTAAGGCATCTTAAAGAGGATATTGATGTAGAACCACGCCGAGGCAAATTAGGGATCAAGTTATTATTTTCCCAACTGTGTAGCTTAGTGTGTGTTCGTTCTGTAACTGTGTAAGGTTGGCATCCAAGGACGCTCTAGCTGCCTATAGCCCAGTGCTCTGTGAGTAACACTGTCGTAAAGATATGTTCAATTGAGATTATTTTCTAAACAAATGACTGAACTGCTTTATGAATAACACTGTCTACTGAATGAATGTTTGTCCTAATTGCGAACTGTATTCGTGGCATCCATAGCATTTACTGTTACTGCTATTGTTACAGAGATCTCTGTCGGTTCCCATGTTTGGAACCACTACTGTTTACCGATATGATGGCCATCAACTGACTGTTCGATCTGTTAAGACCTACTGTACTGCTTTGCTATTGGATGTACCACATATGACTGCTATGACTGAATAACTATTATACTGTTATAAATGACTGTTGTAAATACTGAAAAGGACATTCATTCTTAACCTCTTTACGCATATGTTATTCACTGGGCTTTAGCTCACTGTTTATATATATATGTAGGTGTCTAGGCACCGGATCGGAGCTAGGAGTGTTGGGATAAAACTCCCTTTTGTCAAGCCAACCACTGTGCCTCACGGAGAGGTTCCAAGTCCTTCGAGTCAGGGCTTTTGGGGTGTTTTAGATTCATCATTTCTGTCTCTGTTTTTGTATAGACTGACTGTACCTGCACTGTACTGTTCTAATGGGGATTAGGTCCCCGTCTTAGATGATTTTATAAGTATGTATATACTGTTTTGTTCTCAATGTGAATATGTATGAAAAGTCTTTTTGCACATAGACTGTCACAGCTCATTGGACATCTTTTATTACTGTTTTGGCTTCTGCCAGCCCCTGTACTCTGTATTACTGTTTTACTGTTAAGCAGGCCTTCGGTAATCTCGGATTACTGACCGGTTACGGTGCTAAACCCATAGGGGCGGGTTTGGGTCGTGACAAGATGAAATGGCACAGTTAGCCTCAGTAAATCAATCAGACCTCAGCCATGGCGTCCGAATTGAATACCTGACCCATCTAGCAGTTTCACCGGATCAGCAAGCAATTCATCTGCTCTAGGACGAGCCTATCTCATGGGCCCAGGACATTATTGCATTCTTAGAATAGGGAATACTACCTGCAGACAGACAAAGGCCACCAAAGTCAGGGCTCAGTCCTCAAATTATGCCCTTGTCGATGGCATCTTGTATAAGAGGGGATTTTCACAGCTATACCTCAGATGCCTCAATAATAATCAAGCCACCTACGTCATGAGAGAAATACATGAAGGTGTTTGTGGCAACCACTCTAGGGGACGATCTTTAGCTCATAAAATCCTTCGCACGAGCTACTTTTGGCCCACACTGAATCAAGACGCCATTGACTTCGTGCTTAAATGTGATAAATGCCAGCGTTTCACCAACATCCTCCACGCTCTCCCCCCCCACAGAGTTGATCACCCTTAGTACTCCTTATTCCTTTGCCAAATGGGGCATCGATCTCGTAGGCCCCTTGCCGACCGACTGAGGCCAAGTGAAGTTTGCTGTGGTCGCCATTAATTATTTCACCAAGTTGGTAGAAGCAAAGCCCCTTGCCACAATTACCGAGCAGAATACCACCAGGTTCATTTGGCAGTCTATTGTGTGCCTCTTTGGGTCTTCTCAAACCAACAATTCAACAACGCCAAATTCAGAGCATTCTGTGATAAGCTCAACATTACGACCTGTTTTTCTTCCCCTGGCCATCCTCAAGCTAACAGCCAGGTAGAAGTTACCAACCGCGCGCTGTTAAAAATCATTAAGACCAAGGTAGAGGCCACCAAGGGACTTTGGGCAGAGGAGTTGCCAAACGTCCTTTAGGCCTATTGGACGACAGCCAGAATTCTGACTGGGGACACCACTTTTCGCCTAACTTACGGTGCTGTGGTAGTCATCCTCATAGAAGTGGGCCTACTGACGCCCAGGGTCATCAATCCCAATCCACAACTGAACGATGAATTCTGGAGAGTCGACCTGGACCTCATTGAAGAACTGTGAGAAATAGTCGTTATCCGACTGGCCTCATACCAACAAAAAAGTGAGGCAGCACTATAATCGCAGAGTCCGACCTAGGGAATTCATAGTGGAGACCTCGTCCTTCGGGAAGCAACCCTTGCCACTAAAAACCTGACCGCAAGGAAGGTCATAGCTAAGTAGGAAAGACCTTACATCGTTAAAGTTAGACCCCGCTCAGGCACTTACTGTCTCAAGATATGGAAAGTAGAGACCTCCATCACCTTTGGAATGCCGAGCACTTGAAATGTTATTTTCCAGTAAAACGGTGCTTTTGTTTTTTTTCATAAATTCAATTGTTGTATGTTTCATTTTGCTATTTGGAACACTTATTCTTTTTTGTGCTGGCCATACAATGCATCAACTTATGCAAGACTATACCTTAATGCTAACTATTTGTATTCTCCATTTTTTATGTTGTGCCTTAATGAACAAATATTCACCAAGCCTCAGCCAGACTGAACATGAAGCACTCAGCCAGACTGAGCATGAAGCATTCAGCTAGACTAAGTTGAACAAATATTCAACCACTCTCAGCCAACCTGAGCCCTCCAATGCCTCAGCCAGACTGCACATGAAGCTCTCAGCCAAACTGAACACGAAGCGCTCAGCCAGACTGAGCCATCCAAAGCCTCAGCCAGACTGAGCATGAAGTTCTCAGCCAGACTGAGCACGAAGCGCTCAGCCAGACTAAGCCCTCCAAAGCCTCAGCCAGATTGAGCCCTCTAAAGCCTTAGCCAAACTAAAGCACGAAGCGCTCAGCCAGACTGAGCTCTCCAAAGCCTCAGCCAAACTGAGCACGAAGCGCTCAGCTAGATTGAGCATGAAGCGCTCAGCCAGACTGACCCCTCCAAAGCCTTAGCTAGACTGAGCACGAAGCGCTCAGCCAGACTGACCCCTCCAAAACCTCAGCCAAACTAAGCACAAAGCGCTCAGCCAGACTAAGCCCTCCAAAGCCTCAACCAGACTGAGTATGAAGCGCTCAGCAAACTGAGCCCTCCAAAGCCTCATCCAAACTAAGTTGTTCTTTGAAACGCAGCACCATGTGCAAAGCCAGTTTATTATACCACAATCCAAAAAGCAAAACACAAAACAATTTTATAACTTAACTTTATTACAAACCATAATAACATGCAGTTTTTCAAACTATGGGTAGTTAGTTACATGATTCATTTAGTTCACTTTTAAGTCTCCTTAACACATTACTTTATAAACCACATCATTAACCAACACTTAAATCTTTCCATGCCTAGGTTTATTATATACCAAGTACAAAAAAAAAACCATTAAGGCAGATAAAAACCAAACTTCACAAACCATCTTAAAAATTTTAATTCTTTACAAATGTCAACCATTTTTTACAAAGAGATATGTCAATTCGACAACAAAACAAGAAAGGGAAAAACAACAACAAAAACAGAACAGCCTAAGTCTAATTTTCACATTACTCCACCTTCACCCCCACCTTCCTCGCTAGATACCAACTTTTCTTCCTCAACCCCCCTCATCTAGTGGGGTCTTGGCTATGTCCCCCTCTCTTGGCCTCACGACATTAAAGTCCATGTCAAGGAAGAGCTCCTCTGCTCTGTACTTGAAGCTTCTCCAGTCGCTGTCCCCAGTACTGGCTCATCTCATGTTTGTAGTAGTCTGACTGCTAAAAACTCTGGATTATTTCTTCTTCGATCCGCTAAGCAGCAGCCACCTTTGAAGGCCGAGCACCACCTTCTCCCTCTCTGGCCAAGCCCCTTGTCACAACTGCGTCAATGGCCATTTGGAACTCAAGGGATGACTTAAACTGTTCCACCGCCGCAGTGCACAGGTCAGGATAGGTAGCTGTAATAACCCGACCCTCGCATATGTATCTGGTGTACTTTTAGTTCCTTATTCTGTGCATTTAAATGCTTAATGTGCAATTTTATGTGAAATTAAGTTTAAGCAAATGGATCTTATGATTAGAGATCTATATCTGTTTAATAAGAAAATATCTGTCACAATTAAAATGTTTGGATCAGAAATTGAGAGCCTTAGAGGCTTGATAATCTAAAATTGATTTTACATTTGAAGTCATAATAATTTTTAAGTCATAATAAGCATTTTTGTAAAAATTTGATTTGAGATGATTAAACTGATTGATTTTTGTTTTATTTGCTTTATACATAATTGTCCCCTTAAATATTTGACTTGGGGGAAGTCATTACAAAAATATCTCCTGGGTGAGAGAATTAGAGAATGAGAGGGTTTGAGAGATAGGATCAAGAGGGAAGCTTCATCACACAAGAAAGTTGGAATTGAGAAGAATTCAAGAGTATTAAGCTCAAGGTGAGTTTAACCCACCTAGGTCCATCATTTTCCTTGCTTTAGAGTAGGAATTCCTTGATGTTGTGTGATTTAGAGTTGTAATGGAATTCTTGTATGTGTGTGTTAGATAGTTGGCATGATAATCTTATCATTTATTTATTTTGAGTTAACATGAGCTATCTAGTAAGAAGTTATATCCTATTTCTTCAATCTTCAAGCTTGAACTCATCTATATGAATATGTGGTTGCATATGTGTGTGTGGGCGTGTGACAGATGGAAATACTTTGGAATTAAATATGTTTATGAGTTTAAGATTAATGATCTAAATCAAAGTTGGGTTGATATGTGTTTGTGAATCCTATTAATATGATTTTTAAACCATATTCTAGCAATGGATAGATCTATTTTGAGCCTTATAAATACTTACCAAAGTTGGATTTTTGGTTGAATTTCGGACTGCCCAAACAGGGAAATTGCCACACATGTGGGGGTCATGGCCGTACGTGCGGGAGTCATGGCCGCACGTGCGGAAAATGGAAAATTTCTGGGTGTTGGCTACTGCTAAAAAGGCACGTGCGGGGCTGCCTAGCCGCACGTGCGGGACCAACTGCCGCACGTGCGGGGCTCACAGCCGCACGTGCGGCCCATGCTGCAAAACATTATCTGCTCTATTTTACGTGCTTCACCCTCTGATATTTTTGAAATTTGTATTTGAAGCCTTTTTATGTTTGTAAAATTCTTTCAAAGCGAAGTAAGTCAAGAAATGACTCACCATGGGAAAATGAACTAACCTGTGAATTATATATGTGTGCAGGACACACTCCGGGAGGAACTAGCGCTCCACCACAACACTGTGAGTAGTAGTACTGTAGTAGTACACTGTATTTATCGCTAACAATTACCATTAGCACTCTGTTATCACATATCAACTATGTTAACTTATATGAACGATTGAAAGGATGTGTGTACTTTCATATGACTCTGAAACTGTGTATGACTCTGAAATTAGTCTACTCTGATGATATCTGGGCCTATGGCCAATTTGTGGAATTTGTTAGGCCTATAGCCAATCTGTGGAATCTTCTGTTAGGCCTATGGCCAATCTGCAAAATCTGACAAGCCTAAGGTCGTTCTGTATATCTCTGGGCTTAAAGCCACTCTATTTAAAGACTGGGACCAAGGCCGTTCTGGAAATAGTTGCAGAATCAGATTCACTATATGTCCTCTGCATTTATATACGCATTGATATGCATCATAACTCAAGTTGATCATTGAATTATTGGGTACTATTATTCACTGAGCCTGGCTCACTCTGTATTTTATCTGCTTCTGTAGGTAACTAACCTGGAGGTCAGTCTTAACCCTGATGCTCGTACCTCTTTTGTCAACCGCAATGTGTCCAGGCACTTAGAGGAAGTTATTCATTTTGTGGAGTTTTGCCAAGCTTTTGGCTTTGTATTCTAATTGCCTGCCTTAGGTTGAAATGTGTATAACCTCTTCCTTACTAATGCTTTTGTTATACGCCCATTCATGGGGCCGGTTTTGTATATGCGTATGTCTATAACTGATGCTCAGATGTATGTTTACTGTATGTGATCTACCTAATGCGTTGTTTGTGATCCTGGCATATTAGTAGTAGCTCAATGGTTATTATTTTATGTTCCTAAATGCTTCCGTTCAGGCCCCCTATATTATACATATCAAAGTTGATGTCCGTTTTCTAAAGTGTTCATGCCCAAACTTTTAGGGGCGGGTTTGGGGCGTGACAGTAGCCCTCTCAGACGCCATCATCCTGGTTAACTCTACAGTCATGGCCCTTTCTTCTCCCAAGGCCCTCTCCAACTCAGCGACACACACATCTGCCTCTTCCTTGTCTTTCAAGGCCGATCCTGCAGTTCTTCATTATTTATGAGGGCCTCTTCTAATCTCTCTTTGGCGGTGTCGCAGGCTTCTTGGACCTCATCCATCTTTTTTTGTGCGCTCACCAGTTCAAACTCTAGTGATACCATCTGCCGGCGCACCACTTCAAGTTTAGACTTGGCGACTGACAGCTTGAAGGTGACCTCAGCCTGGCCTACCCTGGCGCGCTCAATCAAGTAACTCTGCACCACCGCAAATACCTCTATTTTTTTCGCCCTCTAAGCATAGGCCAGGCCCTTTGCGCAGACGCTCCACGCTGCCTTTCTTCAGCTAGCCGTCTCCACCCTTAAGTTCTGCAATTACGTCTGCACCCCTTCCAGCTGGGCCTTCAGCGGCTCCGCTTCCATCTTCGCTCCCACTGCCTTGCCTAGTAGGGCCACCGCCAGGGTCGCTGCTTCCATCTGCGATGAGCAAAACCCTCTTGTCATGACCCGAACCCACCCCTAAAGGTTAGGATCATAACCGGCCGGTAATCATTAGATTATCTACGGCCTCAGACAGAAAACAAATTTTAAAGAATCATATGGGGCCAAAAGCAGAAGCACAAAGATAATATTTATTCAATGAGCTTGTGCATAAATGGAATGAACAAAAATATTTCTCATATTAACAACTCACACCAAACATACCCACATGCAACACCACATTTATACAAAACCATAGCTTATATACAGATAAGGTCAAACATAACCATCAAAAGAAGACAAAAAAACTAAGGCCTCATTCGTGAGGCGTATCATGGTTGACTCCACAAACTTGACATTCTTTCTTGGGTTCATTACAGTTGGGGTTGGGCATCCTACTGCTCACCTACATACATATATACAAAGAGTGAAAACCCACTGAATAATACCATAGTAAAGAGGTTATACGAATAAGATTCATATTAAGTACATCGAACTTGTAAATTTCATATACAAACGGCCTTAGGCCCATTATGTGTTTTTCTTGTACATGTCAAACGGCCTCGAGCCCATTTTAGATCCTTATCAAATATATCAAACGGCCTCGGGCCCATTGCATCAAACATATTAGACGGTCTCAGGCTTTGTCGGACTTATCAAACGGTCTCGGGCCCAATTCAAACACTTCAATGTATCAAACGGCCTCGGGCCCATTATTTCCATATTCGTATCTAGCGCATTTCATATTCATGGTCATGATCACTTTTCATTCAAACGGCCTTTGGCCCACTACATTCATATTCAAACAACCTTTGGCCCATCACGATATTTAAACGGCCTTCGGTCCATCATAACATTCAAACAGCCTTTGGCCCATCATAATATTTAAACGGCCTTTGGCCCATTGCATTCGTGTTCAGACAGTCTTTTACATATTATTCAAACAGTCTTGGGCCTATTACATATTATTCAAACAGCCTTTGGCCCATCATAATATTCAAACGATATTTGGCCCATTGCATTTATATTCAGACAGCCTTAGGCCCATCACATATTATTCAAACAGCCTTTGGCTCATTGCATTCGTGTTCAGACGTCCTTGGGCCCATCACATATTATTCAAACGGCCTTTGGCCCATTTATCAAATGGCAAACATTCATAAATTCATTTGTGATTCAAACAATAGAATTCTCATTCATCATATAAAATCACAAGTTTAGAAAACTTACACGTGAGTAGTATTTAAAAATAGCATATAGGAACATATCGTTAATAAAGTATTGCTCATAGTGTTCAGATGTCTGATTCACCCTTGTAGTTGACCCTACGCAATTCATAATACACCTAGAAATCGGGTCACAATACAATTCATTCTGTTCTTACCTTGTTTAACTCTCTTAGGCTTCTTTCTTACTATTTCGATTCATTTATAATGCCCAATGTATGCCTAAGAGTGCTTAGAAATAAAAGAGAACGGAAATCGGAACATGAAACAACTTTTCAAAATTTTCTGAAACAAGTCTCTTTGCTCGAGCGCAACATTAGTCGCTCGAGCAGACCCCTTGGTCTGTAAAAATATTGGTTGCTTGAATTCTACACTCGAGCAGCAACTTCTTCGCTCGAGCAATGATAACCAATTTTGGGTTTTCCAAAATCTTGTTTCAACTTCAAAACACATTACCAAGACTCCAAATTCATACATGACTCACTCGAATATGCAAAAACATTCCCAACTACATATATTTAATGTTAATTCCACTTATACTTCAAAATTCCATGATTTTTAATTTAAATTTAAACCTTGGATTTCATGTTTAAAAATCATTTTTCAATTCTTTCTTTGCTTTATGAAACATAAAATTGAAGCTATAAGCCCTTTCAAAAATATTTGCATGTATGAAATTTCAATCAAAATCAAACTAATTTTTTATTCTCAAATATAAATTATAATTTATTCCTAAATTTGTCCAAATTTAGATTTAATTCATTTTCTTTATATCAAACCCAATTTCAAACTCATAAATTCTAAAATATGAATTAAACTTTTAAAATATAACTTCAAAACTTGGGTTCACATATGGCTTGTCTAAAAATATACAAGCTCTTAAATAATCAAGAAAATATGATCAATTTTAAATCATTTACATCAAAACTCTTTTAATTTACAAATTAAGTTCATTGTTCATAAACCCATAATTTCCAAAGTTTAATTCTTACTTCATCAAATCATGAAATCAATTATTAGAAATCCATGATGCATGTACAATTAGAGTATTAAAACTTGTAGAATTTATCCATGCATGTAGAAATTAGACTCAAACTCATACAAGATATTACAAAACCAAACCTAAAATAATTTATTCTAAATTTATTCCATAACCATAAACCTAGATCAATTTCTTCATCAATTTGTTAATTTCTTTGTAATTACATGAGATTGAGCCCAATCATCTCTTAATTTCAGCTTTTAGGTGATTTATCTATGAAATTTAAGTTTCAATTTCTTACCTCAAGCCTTCAATGGCAAAATTTTTTAAGCCTTTCTTCATTTCTTCACTTGGTCTCAACTTCTCTAAGCTCTTTCTTCAATTTCCAGCAAGAGTAATAGGGGACTTCCCTTATTTATTTCTTTTGATTTGAACTCTCTCTCTCTCTCTCTCTCTCTCTCTTACGGTTTTGTTTTTACTCCAGCCAAGAATGACTATAATGCATGTATATAAGTCATGAAGTTCTCTCTCTCGTATTATTTAATTGACTTGCTTAGATTATTTCACTTAACATAATTAATAAATTGTTAATCTTAGTTCATTATGTCTAGTTTTAAATTTAATTAATCTAATTGGCTTCAATTAAGGCCCAATTAATTATATTTAATTTTTACCAATTTGAATCAGATTTTTTTAATTAAACTCCCAAAAAGTTCCAAATATCAAATTAAATTTATTGCCATCATCAATTTTGATTTCTCAAATCGTTTAGGCCTTCAATTTTTTATCAGACCCAAAATTTTCGACAATAAATTATATATTCAAATTTGATACCTCAAAAACAGATTTAATTCATAATAATCATAATTTCTCAAACCTTATAACATAATTAACTTAATTAACTCCGATTTGGACCCAATTAATCAAATCTTGATTTTACAAAACTGAACTAAATATTAATTAAACTCCCAAATGGGTCCGTAATTAAAATTAAATTGATTCTAACTTTTTAATTTCACTTCCTTAAGCCATTTGGACCCTTAATTTCTAATTCCAAAATAAATCTTTAATAGAATCATATACGAATCAAATTCCACAATTCTCATAAATCCCAAATTAAATTAGAATAACGACTAATTAAAATTCCAAATCTCCTTAATTAACCAAAAATAAAATATTATACGTGGCTAGGTCGTCACACCTCTCATAAGGTCGACCTTCGTAAATTGTGACATACTCCGCACGACCGCGTCCTCAACAACCCCCAACAGACAGTTTGCGGCGACCCTAGCTTCACCCCCATCACTTGCCAAGCACCCGACCACCGCGCAAACATGATACATAACGGTCCTCAGCACGGCGCTCGTCTCTGCTTCCCTTGCCCGCTCTCTTCCTACCTCCTGACTAGAGGCACTTCATGAAAGGGCACGTCCTTGGAGGCTAAGTCTGCCGACCGTGATTGCTCGTCTACTTCGTTCACTACTTGGGAACTTGGCCAAACCTTCCTTCACCCCCACACCAACCCTGGTCTCCCCCTCCTCTACTTCTGGGGGCAACTCCACCACCCCCTCTTTCGCCTTCTTCAACACCGATCCTCCCTCACTTCCCTCCGAAGCTACCTTCTTTTTTTTCTTTTTCTTCAACACTGACTCCATCTCCCTCTTGCTTCTCTCCTTTAGTGGATCTACTGGCGCTTGCAAGGGCACAAAGTCAGTCAAGTCTTTCTCTCCCAAGGGCTTGAGGCACGGTCAGACCGACCTCATCACAACCAGCTTAGGCACAGGGCCTAATTGTTTTTCCTTATATTTATCTGCCATTGCAAAAGCTTGTTTGTCCTCTGCCTCCTAAGCTTTCCTCCTTGCTTCCATCTACTCTGGCTACGGATCTCCTTCGGCTGGTTACAACCCCAGATTCAAGGCGAACAAGGCTGAGGGTTGGACGAGGTCGTTCCACTTTAGCCCATCTTTCTCCCTCCACTCCCTCACCTGTTTGACTCTCTTCTCCGCCTCAGTGTCTAACTTTGGCTCCAACGACTTGGTGGGGACTTTCCAAATTGTGTGCACTCCTCTTCTGCCACTCGCCGACACAAAAAACCATTTTGGCCGCCAGCCCTTCACCGACGAGGGTAGTCCTGCCACCAATCCCCTTACTGCTATGGCTTGTAAGGTCACCCATATCTCCTGTTGCCCTGATGCCTTATAACATGAGAAAAATTCATCCACCGTCATTCTCTCTCCTCCGGTCGCCCGTGGCCACATGATTATGCACGCAAATAGAATCTTCCACGCATTCGGTATTAGTTGTCCTGGGGCCACCTCCAGGCGATTTAGCACGTTGACCACTAGCTGTGGGAGCCGCAGCCTCAGAGCCCCCCGCAGCGCTTCTTTGTACAAAGCGAACTCTATTGGCCATGCATCAGAAGCCCTCTTCTTCACCGTGGGCAGTCTCAAATTTACCTCTGCCAGAATCTGGTATCTGCTTCGCAGCTCCTCCAGATCCTCTACCGTTAGCGTGGATTTGTTAGCCTTGGTATGCTAGTGGTCCGGCGCTACTTGGCTAATCGGTTGGACCACCGCCATCATTGTCCCTGGAGAGGGTCGCATTGGCCGCTCCACAACCCTCTCTTCACGCATCTCTCCTCTATATTCCTCCACCGGTGCCACTCCATCATCATCTCCTAACGTATCCGATGTCATCACCGGCGCTTTGTCTTGTGCCGTTTCCTTCATGTTTCAGTATATCGCCTTGGTTGCAGGGGTGAGGAAACCGGGTATGTGAAAGCATGGAGAGTCCACCGAGATGTAAGAGCTAAAGTCTGGAATGTGTTAATTCTTCGCAATAAGGTAAGTAAATCATACCAGTCCAAATGCCCAGGGTTTACTTGTGTTCCAAGGATCGAGGTTAAAATTTGCCAATTTAAAATTCAACAAACAAGTACAAACCCTAGCATTTTTTCCACATCCTCACTACCAGCCCTTTCACCTCCTCCCATCGGTTTGTATTTCCTATTCCCTGCGTAACATTGTGCCACGTGTACAGCTACAATCCCTCCATCTCCCCACTAATTCTCTTTCGTCTCCCCCGTCTATTCCACTTATTACATCGTCACTTGCTTACTCACTTCTCGAGCCCCGTGCGCCATCACTGAATTTTCAATCCTCCTCCTAGCGCCATCTCGCTCGACCACCTTCGCAATCGTCCTTTCTCATGGTCAGTTATCTCGCTCGGCTCCCTTCGCGATCAGCCCTCCTCACGGTCGGTCATCCCGGCCACCTTCGCGGTCAGCCCTCCTCCGGGTCTATCATCTCGCTAGGCCATCTTCGCGGTTGGCCCTCCTTACAGTCGGCCGCCCTTGTCGATTGGTCGTTTCTCCTGGTCCCCTCCTCTACGGTCGTTCAGTTTTTCATCTCCATTTCACCACTCCCCCTTCCATTGCCTCCTACCCGAGCTTGGGGGACTCCCTCTACCTTTCCTATTCCTTTCATTGGACTAAAGCTATACTTGGGAATGGGGGACTATTGATACCGAATGGACCAGGACCAATAGCATTCAAACACTTGTCGGGTAGGGAATCAGCCATGTAGGCAGACAAAGATCCTAAAAAGTTATTGCATCCACACATTAGCCATTAATGAGGCTCTCGTAGCATTAAATACGACAACTCCTTCACGTCGGAGGATACAAACTCACCATGAATGATGCGAGCTAGAAAATACACTTTCGGCCAACAAAGACAATCTGGAATGGACAAGGAAATGATGAACAAAGGATATAAGGAAGCTTCCGAGATGCGTTAAAGGTTAAGTTCTTCATCCTTCTCTTCTCTCTCTACACAATCAATCTACTCTATCCTAACTCGATCATCGGAGTGTCCGCCGGGGGATTACCTCCCCCCTTGGACCTTTTTGCAGGCATGCTCCGTGGACTTCAAGTCCAGCAGACCCGTTAGAAGTGTGGATCAGCCCGATCCATCCTCCGTTGGAACTGTTGCATTATCATACATACATAATTTAATTTTTTTTAATATTACATTTAATATATAATATCTTCTCTCACTTTTATTAGTACTATAATTTCTAAAATAGCAAAATTAACTCAACCCTACCCCAACAAGCCACCTCTCTGATTTATCCTACCTTTGATATGATTTGGGGCGGTATAAACCTATCACTGCCTTGCTTGTTACTATCCCTACTTCACATTCACACTACTGCCTTAGCCTTCAAGGAAAGATTGTTAGCATCAATCAAAAACAAATGCATTGTCAGGATGTTATTGCCCTTAAAAAAAAACACATTCACACTGCCCTAGCCTTCAAGGAAAGTCGTTTGTAGTATCAATCAAAAACAAATGCAGTCTTAGGACATTAATGCCCTGAAAAAAAATAAAAAGGCACAAAGATGATTATTGCAACAATTAATACACAATAAACAAATACTAATACGCAGATATGCATCCAACTCAATAATTTTTTCAGATGATTTTTATTTATTTATTTATTTATTTAGTCTATTTGAGAAAGGGAAGGTTGGATTGAACATCCTTGCAAGCAGAACAAAAGTCATCCGGACTTGTGTTCAAATATTCATTCAGAATACCTAAAAATGGCTATTATATAAGTCAGATAACAAAAAGGCTTACTAATTAATTAATATTGATAATACCGTGCGTCCCGGTGAATGGGCTGGACCGATCCAAGCTCCTCTGAGCCCACTGGATAACCTGCAAGCAAGTCCAATCGGGGAACGGGGTAGTCCCCCGGCGAACCCTCCGGCGTGTGAATTAGTAAGGGTGATAGACAATACGTGGGAAGAGTAAGAGAGATAGAAAACTTAACCTTCTTCCTCCCTTTCAACTTTGCTTATATCCTTTGGTAATCATTTCGTTGTCTCTGCCGTTCTGACCTTCCCCCGCCGAAAGCTTGTGTCGTGATTTGCCTTGTTCAGGGTGAGGAGGTGCCACGCCGGCTGGGAGGTGTTGTCGCAATAAATGCTGTGATGCGCTGCATTAATGGTGATGTGCTGTGGCAATAACTCTGCAGATCTTTGTCTGCTGACGTGGCCTGTCCTGCATCTGCCGCGTGTCCGAATATCATTGGTCTTCCCTGTCCAGTTGGCTTCCAGTGATGCTAGGTTTTACCAACCGGGTTGTGCAGTGGGGTTTAAATGGTGGGCTTGGGTTTACTCATGGTGGGCCGTGGTCCTTGTGGGCCTATCCCTGTCAGTAGTCCCCCATTCCCGAGTGCAGCTTTAGTCCAACGAAGGGAATAATAATAGTGGAGATGAATCCGACCTGTAGGGGGAGACCGACCGGGCGAGGCCGAGCGTGAGGGAGGTCGAGCGGGTGAGGCCGACAGTGACCGAACGGAAAAAGTCGAGCGTGAGGCCGGCCAAGCGGGGTGAGGCCGACCGCGGAGGTGACCGAGCGGACGAGGCCGAGCGCCAGGGTGACCGAGCGGACGAGGCCGAGCGCAAGGGCGGCCGAGCGGACAAGGCCGAGCGCAAGGGCGACCGAGCGGACGAGGCCGAGCGCAAGGGCGACCGAGCGGATGAGGCCGACCGCAAAGGGGGACAGAGCGCGAGGGAGGAGGAGTGGGAGGTGCCGACCAGGGAGGTGGCCGAGTGGAAGGGCACGGGGCTCAAGAGGCGGCGTGTCACGTGGCGATTTGAAGTGGAAAGGACAAGGTGAGGGCAGAAGGCAGTGCATCTGGACCATACACGTGGCAGGATTTCGAGGGAAGGGGAAACGTCAAGCGTTGGATCAGGAGTGAAGCGTCAGGGGCATTATTATGGGTATTGATGGTACAGTTTTGGCGGATGATTTGAAAAGTTTTCAAACTGGCGAAAATTAATTTAGATCCTTGGAATACGGGCAAACCGTGGGCTTTTGGTATCATACGATTCACCTACTTCTTTACAAAAACTCAAAATATTCGAAGTATCAGTTCCTTCGTTTCTGGCGACACCCCTTTGCAACATTTCTGCAACTTTCTTGCACCTGCATCAGAAGCAATACGCAGACACGCCATAGACATGGCTTAAGAAGGAGCTGAGGATGTGAGGGTGGATCCTCTTGGAGAGGACGACGCTGTGGAGTTGGCGCAGCAGTACAGGTCAGGTAGGGTGGAGGGACCAGTGGTGCGACCCCATGGTTCTACCGTGATAGCAGCGCCGCAACCAATCAGCCAGGTGGAACCAGATCACTGGCACTCAAGGGCTGACAGGTCCATTATTACAGCGGCGGAATTGGGGGCTATCCGCGAGAAGTACTAGATTCCGGTGGAGGTGGAATTATGGGTGCCAAAATCGACGGAGAGACCGTCTAACGTCATGGCGGGAGCGTTTTCCCTCTACGAGGAAGCGCTAAAAGGTGGGCTGAGGTTGCCTCTGCCGCAAATCGTGGTGGATGTGCTCAACCACCTGGAGGTAGCACCAGGGCAACTGATGCCCAATGCATGGAAAATCCTGCTGGCGTGTGCAAGTGCTTGGCCAAAGGCGAACGGGGGGGTGGCCATGGCGGTGGAGGAGTTCTTTGGCTGTTACAAGGCTTCAGGACAGCAGGAGACCTGGGTCACCCTGCAGGCGTTGGCAGGGAAGGGTTTGGTGGCTGGCTTACCGACGTCCATCAAAGGTTGGAGGCCGCGATGGTTCTATGTGTCCACCTCTGGAGGGGCTGGTGTGCGCACCGTGTGGAAGGTGCCAGCCAAGTATGCTGAGCTAAAGTTGGGGGCGGCGTCGGAGGAGAGGGTAAAGAAGGTGAAGGAGTGGAGGGAAAAGGAAAAGGTCAAGTGGGACGAGCTAGTTCAGCCGTCGGCACTGTTTGAAGCTGGGTTGGGCCCAAAACCGATCGGTGGAGACCTCGACCGATCAGAGCTGGAGGTAAGGAGAAAAGCACAAGAGGCGAAAGATCAAGCCATGCTGGTGAGAGCCCAGAAGTTTACGGAGGCCCAAACCGACCGACCTCCTCAGCCAGTGGTGAGGGAGAGGATTCGTCCTCGTCCAAAACCCTTGGGAGAGGAGAGTTTGGGCGAGTCTGCTCCGCGACTGCTTCCAAAAGATCCTCTGAATGAGAGGTCGTTGAAGGAGATGGAGGCGCTGGGGGTAGGGAAGAAAAAAAAGAGGTTGAGGCGGTGTGGGGAGGAGCCAGCCCAGAAAAGAAGAAAGGAGATAATGGTGGAAGGAGCCAGCTTGCCCAAGCAAGTGGAGGGTGGGGAGGTGGGGCAGGGTGCAGAAGGGGTGATCGTCTCAGTTGGGGCATAGGTCCTTGTGACAAAGGACACCCCCGAAGTGGTGATAGCCAGTCCAACGGTGGACGTGGTGGAGGAGACCCCAGCAGAACAAGTGGGGGCTGGGCAGGCTGGGGGCGAGCCAAGTGGGAGGGAGCAGACCCAAAGGGGCTCTGTGTCTCAGGAAGGAGTTGGCCTGGGCGCCACAATTTACCATGCGCGTGCAGTAGCTGGGAGGCTGGAGGGAGATGGAGGCCCAGCTAAGGCGGTGGCAGATCGCCTAGTAAAGATGGTGGAGGAGTCAGCTCTGCGTTCGGCCTCTGGATTTGGTGAGGCCGACCTGTTCAGGGGGTTATGCTCCGCGCAGATGGAGGTAACTACCTTGGCAGGGGCTCTGTTGAGGAAAACTGCGGCGGCCAAGATCAAAGCTGAAGAGGCCAAGGCAGACTTGACCAAGCTGAAGAAGGAGAGTGCTGCGTGGAAGACTGCCCACACCGAGCTACCATCAGTCAAGTCGGACTTGGAGGACACGCGCCGAAGGGTTGTGTCGCTCGAGTTCCAGTTGGCTGGTGAGCAGAGGAAATTGGAGGAGTCCCAGAAGGCCTGTGCCACAGCGCTCGAGCGGCATGAGGAGGCCATGAACAATAACGAAGAGCTCGTCAGGCAGAGGGATGATGCAGATGCGAAGGCTGAGGCTCTGCAAAAGGGGGTGGAAGACGAGCGCGCTAGGGCGCTGGAGCAGAGGGAGAGCTTGCGAAAAGAGTGGGAGGCGGAGCGGAGTAGGGTAGCTGTGGAGAGGGAGACCCTGCTGAAACAATTTGAGGCGGAGAGGGGAAAGTTGACTGCAGAGGGGGAGGTCTGGAGGAAGGAGCTGGAGGCTGAGAGAGCCAAGGCCGCAGCTGACAAGGAGGCCCTACAAAAGGAGCTGGACGAAGAGAAGGCGAAGGCGGCTTCGGAAAGGGCAGCCTACCCTGATCTTTATGTTGCCGCTGTGACACAATTCAAAGGGTCTCCTGAGTTCCAGATGGCGATCGACGCTGCCGTTGCTGCCAGCTTGGCTGCGGTGGGGTCTGGGGGTGCTGGGTCATCAGGGACAGGGGCTGGGGTGAAGACAGAGTCTGAAATCATTAACAGTTTCCAGCAATCGGACTACTACAAGCACGAAATGGCTGAGTACTGGAACAGCGGTTGGAAGATGTTCAAGCGCAAGGCTGAGGAGCTGTTTCCAGACTTAGACCTGAGTAGTGTGGTGGTTGGAGAAGATGACGTAGCCCAAACCCCATTGGACGAGGGGATTGAAGAAGTTGACCTCATCTCGAGCGAGGAGGAGGAGTGATCTGCATGATGAGTGGACTTTGGAGTTTTGGGTTATTGTTTTGTTGTTTGTTTTTTTTTTTGTTTGGAAGGGATGTAAGTAATTTGTACACACATTTTGAATGAATAAAATGGCACATATGGTTCTAGTTGATGATTCCAGGATATCTCTCCTTGTGTTGGTTTGGTCTTGGTTTGTTTTTCTTGTGATTATTTTGTGCACTGATGTTTTCAGCAAATGCTTGTGCCAGGCAGTAGAGCGAGGTGAAACTTGAAAAAGTAGACTTGAAATGTGAGAGTTCATCTTTAAAATATGACTAAGTGTCAAATTACCTTAAAAAAAGTAGACTGAAATGTGAAGTTGAATGTGTGATTTGCAAATGAAATGTGGGAGGGCATCTTTAAAATATTGACTAAGTGTTAAATTACCTTGAAAAAGTAGACTGAAATGTGAGGTTGAAGGTGTGATTTGCAAATGAAATAGGGGAGAACATCTTTAAAATATGACTAAGTGTCAAATTATTTTGAAATTGTGGTTAAGCGTCAGATCATGACTGAGTGTTTTGCTTTACGAGCTTTCATTCATAGGTCTGACTGGGGCTCGTGAAAATGCTCAGGTCTGGTTCTGACTGCGGCTGTTGAGGCTTTGAAAAGTGCTCAGTGCTCGGTCTGGCCGAGGCTTTTGAAAGTGCTCAGGTCTGGCTGAGGCTTTTGAAAGTGCTTAGGTCGGACTGAGGCTTTTGAAAGTGCTCAGGTGTAACAACCCTCGTCACCGTTTACTGATTACCGATTAATTACTGATTATTACTGAATTAGCCACTGATTACTGTTAAACTAAGACTGATTATGATCGATAATTGAATTGCTTAAAGTACCGAACTGACTGACTGAGATTCGAAACCGAATCGATTGACTGTAACCGTTTGAATGCATAATTTATTTGTTCGACTGCCAAATTATCTATTCTCGTCTTATGCATTAAAACCGCAAATTGAACGCCTTATCGGCGGCCGAATCAGAAATGGATTAATGTTTTATAATCATCATAATTAATGTGATTTTATGGCATATTTAACTGGAAAGTGATTAGGAATGATTAAACTAGATTAAATAAAGCCAATTAAAGAGTTTGGCGTAATTACCATTTTGCCATTGTGAGTGGGGCCTTTGTTTATTCATCTTTGAGCCTTATACACTTGATAAAACATATTCATCAGCCCCTTTTCTTTTGCTCCCACCGAATTTAGAGAGAGAGAAAGGGAGAGACTTGAATTCATCTTGTGTTGGCTTGGAACTTGAAGGAAATTGGAGTGTAGTTGCTAATTGAGCTCCTAAACCTTGAATACAAGACTTAGGTAAGGAATTCATCTTCTTATTGTTGACATTGAACAAGTTCTTGCATGATTCATGCTTCATTGTAGAACTAAGTCATGATTTAGTTCAAATATGTGGGATTCTAGCATATATCATGCATGCATGCTTGAATTGATGGGTTTTGAGTTGATTCCATGGTCAAATGCCACATGCATGTTCATAATCATGTTTAAATCCATGTTTTCATCTTGTTTTTGAAAAGATTGAGCTCTTTGGAGCAAGAGTTGAAGCTTTGAAATGGTTTTAACCCATGCATGTCATGTTTGAAGATTGTTCTTGAAAATGGGTTTGAAAATGGTTTTAATTGACTCACCCTTGGGCTTTGAATTCTCAAATTGAGCTTTTAAACTTGTTGTATATTGATTTGAGATGTGTTTCCCAGAATTTGGGCCCAAGAGGTCGAGTATTGAGTGGTTGAATGCTTGGTTCGGACTTGGAAGACAAATCTGGAAATTCCAGAATTTGGCCTCCTCGCTCGAGCGAAGGATTCCTCGCTCGAGCGACCATCGTTTGTTCAGAGATCCGCTCGAGCGAAGAAATGGTGGCTCGAGCGTAAAATTTCAGCATCCAGTATTTTTATTGTTTCATCAGACCGCTCGAGCGAAGGATTTCTCGCTCGAGCGAAGCCTTTGATTTTGGAAGCTCGCTCGAGCGAAGGAAATCTCGCTCGAGCGAGGCCCTTATTTTCAGCAAATTTTGTAAAGTGCTTTCTAAGTGCATCTTTGCATCCTCATCCCATTCTAGGCATTCTTAGGCCTAGTTTAAGGCATCGTAATGAGGATATTGATGTAGAACACACCGAGGCAAATTAGGGATTAAACTATGATATCTCCCAACTGTATAGCTTAGTGTGTGTTCATACTGTATACTGTGTAGGGTTGGCTTACCGAGGAGACGCTCTAGCTTACTGTAGCCCAGAACTCTGTGAGTAACAGATTGTGTAAAGATATGTTCAAAAATGGTTATATTTTGAATACTGAACTAAACTGTTTATTGAACTGATATTGTTTATTGAATGAATGTATGTCCTTTATTTCTGAACTGTACTGTGGCATCCTTAGCACCTACTGTTATTGACTGTTACAGAGCTCTGTCGGTTCCCTTGTGGAACCATACTGTTTACTGAATGACTGGCCATCATTACTGTTGGGTCTGTTAAGACCCGGTCCTTTTGGACCTACTGTTTATAGGCTAATGGATGTACCACATATCACTGTTTTGACTGAATAACTGTTATGGCCTGAAATATGAGCCACAAACTGAATGACTGATTGACCGAAATGACTGATTGACTGAAATGACTGAAAGACTGAAATACTGTTTAATGAACTGTTTTCATTACTGTAAGGACATTTATTCAAAACCTCTTTACGCTTTATGTTATTCACTGGGCTTTAGCTCACTGCTCATATATATATGTAGGTGTTCAGGCACCGGACCGCCGCTAGGAGCGTCAGGCAAGCTTTAGTTTTGTCAAGCCAACCACTGTGCCTCACTGCGAGGTTCCGAGTATAATCAAGCTTAGACTGCTTTTGGGGTGACTTAGCTTCACCCAACTATCATTGTACTGTATAGACTGTTACTGTACTGTATGGTCTGTTAACACTGTACTGCACCGTTTACTGTAATGTTAATAGGGATTAGGTCCCTGCACTGAATGTTTGTAATTGTTATGCACACTGTTCTGTACTGAAAGTATAGATGTATAAAAAATCTTTTTTTTGCATACAGACTGTCACAGCTCATTGGACATTGTTTATTTACTGTATTGGCTTCCGCCATGCCCCTGTACTCTGTATTACTGTTCTACTGTTAAGCAGGCCTTCGGTAATCTCGGATTACTGGCCGGTTACGGTGCTAAACCCATAGGGGCGGGTTTGGGTCGTGACATCAGGTCGGACTGAGGCTTTTGAAGGTGCTCAGGTCTGGCTGAGGCTTTTGAAGGTGCTCAGGTCGGACTGAGGCTTTTGAAGGTGCTCAGGTCTGGCTGAGGCTTTTGAAGGTGCTCAGGTCAGACTGAGGCTTTTGAATGTGCTCAGGTCGGACTGAGGCTTTTGAAGGTGCTCAGGTCGGACTGAGGCTTTTGAAAGTGCTCGGGTCGGACTGAGGCTTTTGAAAGTGCTCAGGTCGGACTGAGGCTTTTGAAGGTGCTCAGGTCTGGCTGAGGCTTTTGAAAGTGCTCAGGTCGGACTGAGGCTTTTGAAGGTGCTCAGGTCTGGCTGAGGCTTTTGAAAGTGCTCAAGTCGGACTGAGGCTTTTGAAAGTGCTCAGGTCGGACTGAGGCTTTTGAAGGTGCTCAGGTCGGACTGAGGCTTTTGAAAGTGGCGTTGCAAATAAAAGTTTCATGGAAGCTACATTCAGACAGTTGGATTATAGAAAGTGGGAACTCCAGTCGATATTTGTATTATGTATTGAAAAAGGAAAATACAACAATTTTAACAATACAAAAGCAAGGATTCATTGATAGTAACGCTTCAGATGTTCAGCATTCCAGGGATGGGGAAGGTCTCGGCCATCCATATCTTGAAGTCGATAAGTGCCTGGCCGCGGGCGGGCCTTCACCACGTAGGGCCCCTCCCATTTGGCTGCCAATTTGCCCTCGGTTGGATTCTTTGTGGCAAGAGTTGCTTCTCTCAAGACAAGGTCGCCAGGAGAGAACTCCCGTGGTCGGACTCTGCGGTTATAGTGTGTTCTCATTTTCTGCTGGTACGACGCCAATCTGACAGCGGCAGTCTCTCTGAGCTCCTCGATGAGATCCAGGTCTGCTCGACGGAGTTCTTCGGCTGAGGCGAGATCTGGATGTAAGATCCTGGGGGTGGGCAGACCGACTTCCACAGGAATGACCGCCTCGGCGCCATATGTTAAGCGAAAAGGGGTCTCCCCAGTGGGAGTCCGGGCAGTGGTTCGATAAGCCCAGAGTACGTGTGGTAGTTCCTCAGCCCAGAGGCCTTTAGCAGCTTCGAGCTTAGTTTTGATGATCTTCAGGAGAGGGCGGTTGGTGACCTCAACCTGGCCATTTGCTTGGGGGTGACCGGGGGAAGAGAAGCATGGTTGAATTTGGAGATCTGCACAAAATTTCCTGTATTTAGCATTGTCAAACTGTTTGCCGTTGTCGGAGATGATGGCCTGAGGGATGCCAAATCTGCAGACAATCGATTGCCAGATAAACTTGGTGGTGTTCCGCTCGGTGATTGTGGCGAGGGGTTCTGCCTCGACCCACTTGGTGAAGTAATCAATGGCGACAATTGCGAACTTGGTCTGGCCTCGACCAGTGGGAAGTGGACCAACCAGGTCGATACCCCATTTGGCGAACGGGTAGGGGCTGCAGAGATTGATCAGCTCGGTGGGAGGAGCATGGGGGATGTTGGCGAAGCGCTGACACTTGTCGCATTTCAGCATGAAATCAGAGGCATCTTTGTTGAGGGTCGGCCAGAAGTAGCCTGTACGGAGTACTTTGCATGCGAGAGACCTGCCACCCGAATGATTGCCACAAATTCCTTCATGGATCTCTTGCATCACATAGGTTGCTTGGGCGGGGCTGAGACACCGCAGGTACGGTCGTGAGAAGCCGCGCTTGTAAAGGAGGCCGTCGACCAGAACGTAGTTAGCTGACCGAGCTCTGACCTTGGCAGCCTGCTGTTGGTCATCTGGGAGTTCACCAGTGGTCAAGAAGAGGAAGATGTCGGATGCCCAAGGGATGGGTTCCGTCTGGAGGAAATTGCATTTCTTGCAGGTCGGGTGAGATGGCCGGGTGAGTCAGGTATTCGAGGCGAACTCCATGGCTGAGGTCGGATTGGTCGGCGGAGGCCAGCTGGGCCATCTCATCTGCTTTGGAGTTTTCCGCCCGAGGTATGTGTCTGATCTGGAAAGTGTTGAAGAGGCGGACAAGTGTGAGCGCCATGTCCCTGTAAGTCCGCATTGTGGTGTCCCTGGCATCGAATTCACCCGTGATCTGGCCGACAATAAGTTGGGAGTCACTGAACATGCGAATGTGGCTAACACCAATGTCTTTGGCTAGACGAAGTCCTGCTATCAATGCTTCGTATTCGGCCTCATTGTTGCTGGCCGAAAACAAGAGGCGGAGGGCACATTTGAAGTAACCCCCTTCGGGGGATGTTAGGATGAGGCCAGCCCCGCTTCCTTCCCTGCGAGACGAGCCGTCAACATTGAGTGTCCAACAATGAGGGTCTTCAGGCTCTGGCGGAGTTGGCGGGGTTGGAGGATTAGTGGTTGGGGCTGGATTGGTGAATTCCAAGATGAAGTCGGCTACGGCTTGCCCCTTGATTGCTGTCCGGGGGCGATAAGAGATGTCGAACTGGCTTAGTTCTACTGACCACTGCATGAGTCTTCCTGAGAGCTCTGGTTGCTGCATGACCTTCTTCAGTGGCTGGTCGGTGAGAACCACTATGGAATGGGCTTGGAAGTAGGGGCGGAGTCGCCTGGAGGCGGTGACCAAGGCCAGGGACAGCTTTTCTAATAGGGGGTAGTTTTGCTCCGCTCCCCTGAGAGCCCGACTGATGTAGTAGACCGGCCGTTGGACTGAGCCGTCTTCTCTGATGAGTGCTGCGCTGATTGCAGTGCTTGATACTGCTAGGTAGAGGAAGAGGGGCTCGCCGGTAATTGCCTGTGAGAGGAGGGGAGGATTGGCCATGCACTGTTTTAACTGTTGAAAGGCTTCCTCTGATTCAGTTGTCCACTCAAAAGTTTGCCGCAGGACTTTGAAAAATGGCAGGCACTTATCCGTTGCGCGGGAGATGAAACGGTTGAGGGCTGCCACTTTGCCGGTGAGCCTTTGGACCTCTTTAACGGTTTTGGGTGACTGCATCTCAATCAAGGCCTTGATCTTCTCTGGGTTGGCCTCGATGCCGCGCTGACTGACCATGAAACCCAGGAATTTGCCAGATCCTACACCAAAGGCGCACTTCTCTGGGTTGAGCTTCATCTGATATCTGCGAAGGGTGGCAAAAGTCTCTCTGAGGTCGGTGAGGTGGTCAGTGGAGAGTTTGCTCTTGACCAGCATGTCATCCACATACACTTCCATGTTCCGTCCGATCTGATGGTGGAAGACTGTATTGACTAAACGTTGGTAGGTGGCCCTAGCATTCTTTAGTCCGAATGGCATGACACGGTAGTGGTAGGTGCCCCGGTCAGTGATGAAAGATGTGTGTTCCTGGTCAGATGAGTGCATCACGATTTGGTTGTACCCTGAGAAAGCATCCATGAAGCTGAGCATTTGGTGACCGGCCGTGGCGTCGACCAGTAGATCAATGCGGGGGAGAGGATAGCTATCTTTGGGACAAGCTCGGTTCAAGTCGGAGTAGTCGACGCAGAGACGCCACTTGCCATTGTTTTTGCGGACCAGGACCACGTTGGACAGCCACTTAGGATAATCCACATTTCGGATAAACTGGGCCTCGAGAAGTTTGTCAACCTCTGCAGCTATGAGATTGTTGCGCTCTGGATGGAAAATACGCTGCCTTTGTCGGTAAGGTCGGAAATGGGGCTCGATACTGAGGCGGTGGGTGATGAAAGAGGGGTCGATGCCTGGCATGTCTGCATGAGTCCAAGCGAAGACGTCTCTGTGTTCGGTCAGGAGAGCGGTGAGGTCGGCCTTTGCTTGGGAGGGCAGTTGGCTGCCGATTTTAGCGGTTTTGAGTGGGTTGGTGGGATCGATGTTAACTTCGACGAGTTCCTCCACAGGTTCGCCTCTGATCAGTTCGTCCTCATCTCGGACGTCAAGTCCTTCAATGATCATTGCCTCCTTCAGTTTGACCTCTTTAAGTGAGGCCACATAACATTCTCTAGCGACGGTCTGCTCCCCTCTCACCGTTCCGACCCCGAAATCGGTAGGGAACTTGAGGGCAAGGTGGTAGGTGGATGTGATGGCTTGGAAGGCATTGAGGGCGGTGCGGCCGAGGATGATGTTGTAAGCAGAGGGGCAGTCAACAACAAGGAAAGTAAGCAACTTCGTGGTTTGCCGTGGGTACTCTCCAATGGTGATGGGGAGATCAATGGAGCCGACAAAGGTCACCCCGGTCGCCGGTGAAACCGACCAGAGGAGTTTGGAGTGGGGACAGGCTTTCTTCCCCGATCTTCAGTTGGCGAAAGCAGTTGAGAAAAATGATGTCCGACGAGCTGCCATTGTCAATGAGGACTCGTCTGACCTTATAATTGGAGAGGACAGTGGAGATGACAAGGGGATCATCGTGAGGATAACGGATGCCTGCACAGTCGGCGTCCGTGAAGGTAATGGGCTCTGTCCACTGTTTGGGTTGCTTGGGGGGTCGGTCGACCGTGGCAACTGTCTTGTCTGAGCCCTGTCGTATCTTTCTAAGCTCCGCCCTCTGAGCTGAGCGAGATGGTCCACCACAAGCAAGACCACCTGAAATAACTCTGATTTCACTAACTGGCGGAGGTGGATTACCTTAAGGCCGAGGTTGTTGGTGGGGTCGATCATGCCCCTGGTCTGGTTGAGCTGGTCGCCGTGGAGGGGTATGCCTGTGATTGTCTCTGCGGGGCTCGGTCCTTTGCCTCTGCTGAGGGCGGGTATCTGTGAATCGGCTCAGGCGCCCCTAGCGAATGAGGGTCTCCACTTGGTCTTTGAGGCTGATGCAGTCGTCGGTGTTGTGGCCATGATCCTGGTGGAAATGGCAATATTTGGACTGGTCTTTACGGTTGGAAGGGTTCCGTGGAGGAAGAGGCCACTTGAGGGGGTAGTCCCGTTGGATCTGGTTAAGAACTTGTTCCATGGGAGTATTGAGGGGGGTATATTGCTCGAACCGACCGGGAGGTCTGGTTGGGGCTGACCGGTCGGCGCGAGGGGGTCGGTCGGTATAGCGGGATGTTTGGTTATGATGCCGGGCGTTACTGGGTTCTTGGTCTTTCCTCTTTTCTCTGGGGGGCCAGATATTTAGTTGTGGAGTCTTGCCGAGCGGCTAGAGAATCCTCAGCGTTCATGTACTTTTGGGCTTTGGAGAGCAAGGCTGCCATGGATGTCGGGGGGTTCTTGGAGAGGGAGAAGAGGAAATCGGATGACCGCAGACCAACCATGAAGGCTGTGAGGATGACTTTATCGTCATTTTCAGCAACTTGTAAGGCTTCGGTGTTGAAGCGAGTGACAAAGCTGCGCAGTGACTCCCCCTCGGTCTGACGGATGTTGAGGAGTTGGGTCGCCGGACGTCGCTGGCGTTGGGCCTCAATGAAGTGGCTCAGGAAGGAGTCATTGAGGTGTTGGAATGTGGAGACCGAATCCGGTGGCAACTGGCTGAACCATAGCCGAGCCGATCCCTTCAGGGTCGCGGGAAAGGCTCGGCACATGATTTCGTCGGGGAAAGCATGGAGGATCATGAGGGTACGGTAGGTCTCCAGGTGGTCGACGGGGTCGGTTGTTCCGTCAAACGGGTCGATGGTAGGCATTTTGAACTTGGGGGGTAGGGGTTTGTCTCGGATGGAGGCGACAAACGGGGAGTTTGCTGTGGTGGAGGGCTTATGTTGGATGTTCTGCATGACTCCTTGGAGTTGGAGTTTCATGGCTCGGAGTTCAGCGTCCCAAAGGGGAATGTTGTCGCCGCCAGAGGGAGACAGATGTTGGACGCTGCTAGCTTCACCCTCGGGAGCTGGAGCTATGATTGACGGGCGTGGGAGTGGAGGGGGTGGATGTATATGTGGGTGAGAGAGTTGCAGGCCCCCCGAGTTGGGAGGATTAGGTTGGGGGACAGTATGGCCTGGCAGTTGTGCTGGATGGGGTGGAATATCTGGAGGTGGTGGAGGAATAGGGGGGTTCCGCTGGAGCAGAGCATTGATTAAGGCCTGGTTTTGTTCAGCCATACGGTTGATACTGTTGGTGAGCTCGATGAGGTACTGTGGTGGGTTGTTTGGATTGGGAGGTTCGGTCTGGTGATCAGCAGCATTATGGTGGGAAGCCATGGATCTGGTCGTTACCATGCACGTGACGGATGAGGTGAAAAAGGTTGCTGGAAATGGGGTCTCCGGCGGCAATGAACACAACTAGCGCACGGACAAACCGGATTTCCCACAGACGGCGCCAACTGATAATACCGTGCGTCCCGGTGAATGGGCTGGACCGATCCAAGCTCCTCTGAGCCCACTGGATAACCTGCAAGCAAGTCCAATCGGGGAACGGGGGTAGTCCCCCGGCGAACCCTCCGGCGTGTGAATTAGTAAGGGTGATAGACAATACGTGGGAAGAGTAAGAGAGATAGAAAACTTAACCTTCTTCCTCCCTTTCAACTTTGCTTATATCCTTTGGTAATCATTTCGTTGTCTCTGCCGTTCTGACCTTCCCCCGCCGAAAGCTTGTGTCGTGATTTGCCTTGTTCAGGGTGAGGAGGTGCCACGCCGGCTGGGAGGTGTTGTCGCAATAAATGCTGTGATGCGCTGCATTAATGGTGATGTGCTGTGGCAATAACTCTGCAGATCTTTGTCTGCTGACGTGGCCTGTCCTGCATCTGCCGCGTGTCCGAATATCATTGGTCTTCCCTGTCCAGTTGGCTTCCAGTGATGCTAGGTTTTACCAACCGGGTTGTGCAGTGGGGTTTAAATGGTGGGCTTGGGTTTACTCATGGTGGGCCGTGGTCCTTGTGGGCCTATCCCTGTCAAATATTATTCCGAAGACATTCCATATTATGTACAATACATTTTTTGACATGGAATAGAAGCCAGCACCACCATCCTTTAAGCTTGAACTTCCTATCATCATCGTTGTCATCATCATCATCATCATGGAGTTTCTGTTCAAAGGTGAAGAAGGCACCTCAGCGATTTCCCATCCACCAAAAGCTGTATGGCTTCATTTATCTTGTCAAAGGGAAGCTCATGAGTTATGAACTCATCCAAATTCACCACCTGACATTCAAAAATTAAACCCACCATTATTATTAATTAGTTAATTAATTATATGAAGACGACAAAGACATGAAATCAAACTAAACCAAATTCAATTTTTTTTTTTTTTTTTTTTTTTTTTTTGGGTTAGTGTGTGTGCGTGTTTGTATACAGAGGAGGGGAAAAGGAAAGGAATAGAGAATTGTAGAGAGACTAAATGAAATGAAATGAGACTAACCCCACGCATGCATTGTTTGGCAAAATGAGGCAGTTGCGTCTTCCCTTTGAAGTCTCCGAAGACCGATCCAACAATTTTCCGACCATCGAACAACTCCATTGGATGCAGAGGAATCATCCTTGGGCCAGGATGAATTCCTAGTACTACAGTTAATCCCCACCCCTGCCACCCCCCCAAAATAACCAAACAAATAAATAAAAACAGTTTTCTTATAATAACATTTGGTCTCATTTGTAGTTATATATCTATGTTTTGATGGATTGAACAAAGGCGAAATGAGAATCTTTGTCTTTGTTTGGTTACAATTCTCATAAACTACATTTTTTTGGGAAACTATATGGGCAAAATGTGAAAAATGGATTTTTTATTACTACATATATAAATCTAATAGAGTCCACATTAATAAATATATGTACAAATTATTATTTTATATCTAATCACAAAAAAATTTAATAAAAAAATTATGGCAAATGCTAACTAGTGTCCATGTGGCATTGTTTAATATTCTAATTTGTGTAAAAAGTGTTTTGGAATAGTGAAAATATTTTTTTAAAAAAAAACAAAATCAATGAAAAGTGTCTCATGTTCTATATATATATATATATTTTTTTTCTATTTTTTTTTTCTAATTTCTATTTTACTATTTTTCAGTAAATAAAATTTATTTAATTAACCTTGTATCATTTTTTTAATATTTAGTATTTTTCTTATGATATACATACATCATGAGTTGATAAGAAGGCTTCACGAAGAACGTCCAAGTTCCCCACACACTCAAAACTGAAATCAACACCGCTTCCCGTCATTTCCAAGATTTTCTGCATTCATAACAAAACACAACAAAACCCCACTCCACTTATAAATGAATAGCTCTCATCATCATTTTTTAAATCCTACGATCTTTTCTTTCTTTCTTGTATTTTTTTAATTTGTTTCTTGTGCTTTGAAATTGGTTAATAATTTCTATTGTACTAACCTTATGCACTGGCTTGTCAAGATCCTTGGGGTTAAAGAAATCTGTAATTCCCATTGCTTGGCCTATGTTTAGAGTAAGAGTTTTAGTATTAGATGACTAAACAATAAGAGTAATAAAATTAAAGAAATGGAATCAATCAATTTGAACTATTTCTTTCTCAGAATACATTCAAATTAATTTATTCTCGTTGACTCGTTAATTTAAACATGACCTTGCAGTAGTACAAGGTTTTTAAACTGCATCCAAGTTACATTAAAGGAATGTATACAGTATGTGCTCTCAAATTAATACTATTTAAATCTGCTCAAGTTAATTTAAATAAACATAATTAGTACTTGATCGAGGTTAGGTACATACCTTTGACAAATTTCTGAGAGTTAATATCAACTCCTATGATTTTAGATGCTCCCCTGGCTCGTGCTCCTTCAGCAACCTATGCTAATCGTGGGGCACAAGCATTTATCTAGCTTCTTATTTGTTTGGAATATAATTGACGAGTATAAAGGTTGATTTGTGATAACCTCAATGATCAAATTTCCTAATCCTCACAAGGCAAGTAATCTAGATTGTTGATGTAGCTTTGTGCGAAGAAATACTTCATTTAATTGTATGCTTAAATCTTAAAGAAGGCCTTGAAATATAAAGCTGTTGAGGTGGAGAGACCTAGATAGCCATGAGTAAACAATGACGCTCAACAATCTGAACACATTATCGGTTCCTAAGTAGACAGCAACTGTGTTTGCTCGGTATTCATTTGGGTTGGAACTATCCATGTGTAATTAAAGTGTGAAAGAGATGTGAACTTAAAAGGAAATTGAAAAGCAATGAGGAAAGAATAATGTTATGACAATTAAATTTATAAATTTATTATATAAGTTAATAAATTTTGTATATTGTTTTATTAACAAAATGTGACAGATACAAATAAAATTTTAGAATTTAAAACAATATCCATCCCATTAAATAATATTGGACAACCAAAGTGGAGTATATTTTTATTATTTTTTTTATAACGGGTGAATTACACTAACAGTTCCTATATTTTGGGGCTCGTATTATTTTAGTCCCTGACTTTTCAATTGTGACACATTTGACCTTGAATTTTAAATCTTGTTCCAAATAAGGACAGTTGAATATATCATTGCTCAATTTTACGAGCAAATTCGTCAATTTGATAAAATATAAACTAATTTGACAAAAATAAATGTCAAAAAAATATTTTAAAATTTTTAAAAATAATTTCTACATCTAAAGATAAAATTATATAAAATTAATAAATCTTTTAGACATTTATTTATTTATTTATTTTACTAAATCAATTTTTATTACATGTTTGAATGATAATCATGTAATGAGATATTGTTAAGCTTTTAATGTGTAATCAATATATTTAATATATGAAATGTTTATGCTAGCTGTATAAATTGTATAAACCAATCACGATTCAACACGTGGTATGAGAAGCGCAATTTGGAAAGGTAATATAAATTGCCAACCATAGTCGGACACGTCTCAACCCATACTAGTAATAATGGGTCTGCGTAGCACTAGAATGATCGAGGGATATAAGGTGATGTGGCCTAACGGTTACTCACAAGGTTCAAATTCAAAATCAGGAGGGAAGCCTAACTGCATACATGGCGTAGTGGAGCTAACTGTGAGAGAGCATGATCAGCGATCATGGAGGGATGTTTTGATGGTTAGAAGCCCATTTCGAGAGTTATCATTGAGAAGTATAAATGGCAAAGAAAGCCCAGAAAGAGGACCCAGACTTAGATCCAAAAACTAGTTTTTATCTATTTTATTTTCTTTCTAGTTTTTACATTTCTTGTTCTTTACATTTCTGCACTTCAAATTCTTGTATTGCACTTTATTCATAGGAGTAGTTTCGAATAGCTTGTTGCTATAAACCTCTACGAGGCTGGATCAGATCATTGTAAGTTTTTCATTTTTACTTAATGAAATGCTGCAATTGTTCTTTATTTAATTGTTGTTTACTAAATTCTCCTAAATAAGCCACCAATAAAAGTTCTCTTCATTGAGGCTGAAAGAACTTAAACACAATCGCCTAATAATTGGTTGGCAATTAATATTCTGTAAGGACTGATTGATCCTTGCTGACATGCTTAAAATTACAATACTAACCTTCGGAAGACAAAAAAGCCAACATATATTTTTGGCACGCCCGGTGGGACAAATTGAAATGGCTAGACGTAGGAGACAAGGAGAAAATGAACGCCTAGAAGAAGGTGTGGAAGGAGACGTACAAGTACCTGATCTAGAGGATAATGTGATAACATATCCTATGGAAGCACCTATCTCATCAGAACCTATGGTCGAACAGACCAATAGTGCAGAACATGCACCACGTGTCCAGAATAGTGGACAAGATCATGGAATTGGACCATCCACTATTCCATCCACTCAGCCAATGAATCCGTGGGGAGGCTTAGTGGATACCATGGGATAGTAGTTGATGAACACAGTGGAAAGATGGGTAATATCCTTTGTGGATCGGATGAATACCTATCAACCAACTAACACAAGGCATATAGAGGAAATTTCAAATGTTCCTCAGCAAAGATTGGCTAGAAATAAACAGCCTATACAAAATAATGGACATACTAATGGTCAAACTAGTAATCAAAATTATGAAAGATCATCACCTCAATCTTGGTATAAGCCTCTTTTGAGGCCTATGATAAATCAAAATGCCTCATTACTTAACAGTAAAGCCATGCAAATCGGTGGATCTGGGCCAACACAAGAAAATGGCATAAGGATGTTTCCAAATCCTATATTCGAAACCATACCTGGCATAAAGGGGTTCACTAATCCTCTGTTCAAATTTGTACCGAGGGGGTTGGAAGGGTTTCCTGCGGCTGGAAGAGACACAACATCAGTTCTAGCACCTTTCGCTGGACAGGCTTAGAGAGATCAACCATACCCTCAACAGCAGCCAACACCACAGGGACAACCAGTCCCAAATATACCTCCCTATGGACCAAGAAGACCTCAAGCACAAGGTTTTCCACCAAATCCTGTGTTTGTTCCTCCAGTGGTGGTTCAACAAGCACAAAATATGGTTCCTAGGGACCAAATTGTTGATATTATTAGAGAAATGTGTGGACCTATGGCTCGAGGGGTTCAAACTCTTGTGTACAGGAAACCATATCCAAAATGGGTGGATAGGGTACATGAATATCCAAGAGGGTTTAGAATACCAAACTTTACTCTTTTTTATGGGAATGGAAACCAGTCAACGGTAGAACATATTACTAGGTTCGCTGCCCAGTGTGGGGAATTTACCAATAATGATTACATGAAGTTAAGACTTTTTCCAAATTCTCAACTTTTGTATAGTATATTAACCTTACATTTGGCTCTATCCAAACTTGGCAACAAATGGAGAAGGCATTTTATGCCCAATTCTTCCAAATGGAACCAGAAGTTTCTATGGCAGACTTGGCAAGGTTGAGTCAAAAGCCTGATGAAAAGGCCGTTCAGTTTATTGTCAGATTCAAAAGAGCACAAAACAAGTGTAGGATCATTCTCCCAGAGCCTGAATTTGTGAGATTGGCTCAAAATAGTTTAGAGTTTAGGCTTCAAAAGAAGTTTGACTCAACTGAGTTTCGAGACTTAGTGGAATTAATCTATAAGGTGTCTAGATATGAATAATTACTTGAGGAAGAACAAGATCGAAGTAATGCATCATACAAGATGCATTATAAAGATCCTAATTATGACATTGGTGCAGCAGAGATCGTAGGAAAAGAACATGTGATCTATGAAGCGTTAATTCATAAAGACACTACAATAGATCAACAGTTTTAAAAGAAAGAGCTTCATAGGAAATATTCTTTCGATTTAACAAAGGCGGATGACATTTTTGATTATTTGCTTGCAGCAAATTTCCTAAAGTTACCAAAATGAGTCAAAATTCTTTTTCCAGAAGAACTTAAAGGAAAAATGTATTGTAAATGACACAATTCTTGGTCTCACTCAACTAAAAACTGTACTGTTTTTCAGGACATGATCCAAGAACAAATTTGAAAATGGAGTTTAAAATTCCCAACTAAAGTAGAGAAAGTTATAGGGATTGACACTAATCCATTCCCAGAAATTGGAGAAGTTACAGCCAATGTTAGTGTGCCGGACTTCCAGAACTTATCCTTGAAGGAATTGGAAGAGGTTAATGTGCAGATGCATGTTGCCAGTTAGACTACTGTCAAGAAAGATGCTAGAAGTTCACCAGCAAATAGGTAGGGCTTTGCAGATCAAAGAGAAGACTCTGATGAGGAGGCACTGGATGATGACTCTTTAGAGGCAGTTGTCATACAAAGAATGTGTCCCAGATGCAGGTTAAGCTACAAATGGTTGAAAGGGCTCTCGATTGATAGGAAGCAGTATTACAAGGATGTGCAAAGATGCCCTAAACCAACTAGTGCCGACAACAAAAGGCCATACCCAACTAGTCCTAGACAGCAGCCATTCTTGGCTGGACCAACAAGCACTAGAGTGCATTCCAAGGGCAAGAGACCTCTACATGAGTTCAGACCACCCAACTATTACAGAATGGAGGGCAATCGTCCTGAGAGGAGACCTGAAGTGGGCTCAAGTTATGGGATCAGAGCCAGGGATTAGCCTCCCAGACCAGCCTCACACAAGATGAAAAGTAGCCACCCTCATGGAAGGCCTAAATTAGGCCCAGGATAGGGGGTCAGGGCCAAGCAGTGGTCTCCACAGGTAGCTTCGAAACTGGCTTCGAAGGCAAAAAGAGACAGTTCAACAATTGAGCTAGTGGGTTCATGGGTACCTGGGGTTCCAGATTGGTTTGTTATGCAGAACAAGCCTAAGGAAATACCTACCCAGAGAAGTGTTATTGGAGACTAGGGTAGGATGGTTAAGCTTCCCTTGGTGACTCCAAATAATTGGGTGTTACTAAAACATCCAAAAACAAAGGAACCAAATATAGTCCTAGTAATTTCTAAGTCCCAAAGGAGGAAGATCCAACGAAAGTAGACTTAGTACCAAAACGATCTAAAAGAAAGTGGGGAAAGTTCTTCATTGGCCCAACCAAAAGGCCAGACAAAGGGAAGAAAAAGTCCAAACTTGGATCATAGTCCAAAATTGACTCCTTAGGACAGAAGGAGTTTCAGCAAAGAGCAGTTGTCTAAAGTTCACTCTGAACTGAAAGCTAAAGAAAGATCCAGTTTAGCAAGTCTTGAAAAGTCTTTGATGGAAAGTGACAGTGAAACAGAGTGAGAAGTTGACCTAGGCTAAAGGAAAAAGATGGTTGAGAAGGAAATGTTTGAAGCCTTCATGGCTGAACAGACATTTTTGGTCGAAAAACCAGCAAGAACAGACCATTCGAAAAAAGTCACTAGTACTAAAGTGCCAGAATGCAACATGGAAGATGTTTCTGAAGTAATTGAACAAGTTGGCCTGGAAAAGAAGCAAGTACAGCCAGTGGTTCAATTTGGCTCATTTCCTCTAGTGTGAGTGAATATGGTGCATATACTACCATAGGAGTTCCAGGCTGAAGATGAAAACTAAGAAGGTTAGAAGATTTACCCCATTCCAGTTTCTAGTGAAGATTCACAGGTTAGTATGGTTTAAGATGAATCTGAAGTGGCCACACCAATGGAAACTGGGGACGAGAGTGCAGAAGAGGTGAGTATTAATCTCTCATATCCTTTTGAGTATCCTACAACATCCATGACACAGCATGTCAAGCCCTTGTATATCAAGGTTTTTTTCGATGGGATACAGCTGAATATGGTATTGGTGGATAATGGAGTAGCGGTGAACCTGCTTCCGAAATCTTCTTTGAAGAAACTAGGGAAAAGGAACCCCACATTAATCTCAACCAGCACAACCATTGCTGGTTTTGCTGGAGATAAACAGATGGCTCAGGGTATTTTACCCATAAACCTGAGTGTAGGAACCAAAGATTGCATGACGACATTCTTTGTTATTGACAGCAATGCTAAGTATAATGCTCTACATGGTAGGAATTGGATTCACACTAACAAATGTGTGCCTTCCTCTCTACATCAGAAGATAATGATGGCCTTGTGCAATGGAGAGACAGAGGAGATCAATGCAGACCCTCAACTCTTTGTCGCTTGTGCAGATTTTGCGGAGGCTAAGTTGTATACTGAAGAAGTAACACCACTCAGTATATTAAGAAAACCTGATGGTTCAGCCAAAGTGACGGCTGATGAGGAAGTAGCACACCTGAAGCACTTGGTACAGAAGAGTGCTGATAAAGAATTCGTCGTCAAAGATGATAATGATGCCTGGTTGTAGGCAAAAAGGTGAAACCCAAGAAGTCAGACCTTTGGCTTTAGTTAAGTTTACAACATTGGACTTAAAAACAATAGTCCAAAAGGTTCAGGAACAAGAAAAGGAAGCCATGATAGTTAGCTATAAGCATAAACAACAACAGGCTAGACCTTTGACTTTTGATAAATATTGTGCATTGGACATCGAAACAAAAATCCAAGAAATACAGGAGGAAGAAGCCTTATAGACAGACTTTGTCTATGAAGATGAGGGCAAAGATGTTGAATCAAAGAAACTGGGAGCAGAACAAAGCAAAGAAATTGCTTCGAAGACAGAAGAAATAAAAAAAGAAGCATTAGTGAGTTCTAAGATACAAGACCCCTTGGAAGAGGTTAATTTAGGGGAAAGTTCTACACAACAACCCACCCGTATTAATGCTTGGCTAAGTGCTCTTGGCAGAGACCAGTTGTTGATGGTCTTAAAGAGATATAAAGATTGTTTTGCATGGTTTTATAATGAACTGCCAGGATTGGATTAGTAGAACATAGGCTCCCTATAAAGCCTAATTTCAAGCCATACAAGCAAAAACCAAGAAGGATGAATCCTGAAGTGATTCAGAAAGTCAAGGAGGAAATTCTTAGGCTCCTTAAGGTAGACTTTATTAGGACAGCCAGGTATGTTGAATGGCTATCCAATATTGTGCCTGTAGTTAAGAAGAATGGTAAAATGAGGGTATGCATCGATTTTAGAAACCTGAATTTAGCAACTCCAAAAGATGAGTACCACATGCCCATAGTAGATTTATTGGTGTATAGTTCAGCAGGGCACAAGATTTTATCAATGATGGATGGACACTCTAGTTATAACCAAATCTGCATTCCAGAAGAGGATATCCATAAGACATAATTCAAATGTCCTGGGAACATTGGCACCTTCAAATGGATTAAGATGCCATTTGGCCTAAAGAATGTTGGGGCTACATATCAAAGGGTTATGAACACTATCTTTCATAATCTCATCGGAGGATATTTAGAGTGTTATATTGATGATATTGTAGTGAAGTCCCAATCCATGGAAGAATATTTGTTTCACTTGGAAGCAGCTTTTGAAAGAATGAGAAAGTTCAAGTTAAAGTTTAATTCTCCCAAATGTGCTTTTGGCGTATCAGCTGGAAACTTCTTGAGCTATGTAGTACACAAGAAGGGAATACAGATTGATCAAAATAAAGCCAAAGCTATCATTGAAGCCAAGCCTCCATCAAGTAAGAAAGAAGTACAAAAATTCCTTAGACAGGTTAATTTTCTTCGAAGATTTATTTCTAATATTGCAGGGAAAACTAAAGTATTTTCTTCCTTATTAAGGTTGAAAGATGGAGAGGAGTTTGTGTGGACAACAGAGCATTCAACTACTTTTGAAATAATCAAAGCTTACTTGGCCAAGCCTCCAGTACTGATGCCACTAAAGAGTGATAAGCCCTTGAAGTTGTACATTGCTGCAGTAGAAGATTCACTAGGAGTTTTCTTAGCCCAGGACAATGAAGAAGGCAAAGTGCAAGTAGTTTATTACCTTAGTAGGTTATTAAATTCTTATGAATGTAAATATTCAGCTGTAGAAAAGTTGTACCTTGCATTGTATTTTGCTGCAATGAAACTAAGATACTATCTTTTGCCTACGACTGTCTTGGTAATTACAACCACAGATTTGGTTAAATATATGTTGTCTAGACCTATGTTGAGAGGAATAATTAGCAAATGGATATTAGCTTTATCAGAATTTCATTTAGAATATGTCCCCCCAAAAGTAGTAAAAGAACAAGTTTTAACTAATTTCTTGGCAGATCATCCATGTCAGACAGAGAGCCAGAGATAATGGATCTTGGTATGGTTAGTATTGAACCATGGCAAATGTGGTTTGATGGATCAAAAGCCAACGGTTTGACTGAAATTGGTGTGGTGATTAAGTCACCAAGGGGGTAGAAACCACACATGGTTTCGGAGTGGATGAAATTACTTGTTCCAATAATCAAGCTAAATATGAAGCTTTAATAATGGGACTGTAAATACTTATTGGGTTATAAGTTTATGCAGTTGATATATTTGGAGATTCTCAATTGATGGTTAACCAAGTGAAAGGAATTTTCAAATGTCAAAATGCAAGCATGTTGCCATACTATGTTGTTGCATTACATTTGTTTTCTCAATTCTAGATAGCAAATGTGACTTATGTCCCAAGATTCATGAATAACAAAGCCAATGATGTGGCTCAAAAAGTTTCGAATTCGAATTACAGGAGAAGGGATAACACTCAAATGAACATAAGTCAAATAATATATCAAAAAGTAAAACCACCCTTAACCAAAAGGAATGTGGTGTTAGAAGTCAATCATAATGACTTACAAGAACAAGATTGGAGGTATCCAATAATGCGGTACCTAACTGGCCCATCTTCGAAAGTCAGCAGAAAAATCAAATTACAATCTATGCAATACATAATGTATGGTAATGCTTTTTACAATAGGGGGACAGATGGGTTATTATTGGAATGTTTAGGGCCAAAGGAGGCATTGACAGCCATAACTGAGGTTCATGAAGGCATCTGTGGTACTCATCAGCCTGGTGTAAAGATGAGATGTCTGTTTCGAAGACATTCCTACTATTGGCCAACCATCCTTAAAGATTGCATAGAATATGCTAGAGGTTGTCAGGCATGTCAAAAGCATGGCACGATAAGGCATGTACTAATAACTGATCAACATGCGGTTGTGAAGCCTTGACCATTTAGAGGATGGGCTATGGATATGATAGGAAAAATACATCCACCTTCTTCGAAGCATCATTGTTTCATCTTAGTGGCCACAGATTATTTCACTAAATGGGTCGAAGCTAAACCATATAAGACTGTAGACCAGATTGAAGTTATTGGATTCATCAAATATCTGATCCACAGATTTGGCATCCCACTAACCATAATTGTTGATAATGGGACTGTGTTTGATGGGAAGATGGTAAAATCTTTTGTGGCAGAGTTCGGAATTAGCCTTGTTAATTCTACCCCCTATTATGCACAAACAAATGGTCAGGCAGAATCATCTAATAAATCCTTAAAAAAAGGAATACAGAGAGTTGTGGAAGACAATCCCAGGGATTGGCATAACTTACTATTGGATGTATTATGGGCTTATAGGACTTCTCCAAGATCAAGTACAAGAGTTACTTCTTATGCCTTGGTATATGGGCATGATGCAGTGTTACTTGTAGAAATTAACATTAAATCCTTGAGGATGAGATGCCAGGATCAGTTAGCTCCTAAGCAATACCATCAGAGTATGTGCTTGGAGTTAGAGAATGTGGATGAAGTTAGAATTTTGACATTAAATAGCATTCTTTTCCAAAAGAAGAAAGCAACTATAATAAGAAAGTCAAGTACATTAGCTTTGATGAAGGTGGTTTGGTATGGAAAACAATACTCCCAATAGGGATTAAAAGCCATAAGTTTGGCAAATGGCCACCTAATTGGGAAGGACCATATCAAGTTCATAGAGTTTTGCCTTGGGAAGCATATCATTTGAGAAATTTAAATGGATATGTACACCCTAAGAAAATTAATGGCAGATATTTAAAGCCTTATTATCCAATTGTGTGGGAAACACAAGGAGTATAATAAGTGCTAAACAAAAGAAGCATGAAAACACTCAAATAATAAATAAAGATTTTATTTCATAAGGAGTTGAATACATGCAGCCATAGATTGGCCCAAAAGTCAGTACAATGTTTCAGTTGTTCCTTTACAATTGACTCTCTACTCTTAAGAGATGGGAACAACTGAATGGCCATAGTCATCTCCTGCTTTCGATTAGCTAGTCCTTAGTTGGTAATTTGCAGCTTAGTGGCAGTTCGATCCAAAGCTAGGTTGACTACTAATAACTCTTCTTCTAGTTGAGCTTTCTTCTTTAAAAGTTGGGCTCGAAATTGGGAGACAGAGGAATATTGTTCTTTCAATTCAGACACTTCCGCATATATCTGAGAAACAAATTTGGTCTCTCAACAATTTCTCCTCTGCAGCTTTGGCAACATAGTAGATGTTGATATAAAAGTCAATGGTAGCTATTGCCTGAGATAAATAACTTGAAATAGCCATGCTGGATTGCTCAATAACCTTGCAGCACTGGAGGAAACCATTCTTGATAATAGGTCTTTGCAAGGCTTCGAAGGGGATCCTCGAGAACAGTGTCAGCAACTCCAAACAGCTATCCAAATCCAGTGAAGGTAAGGAAGTCCTACTGTTGGTAGAAGAGCTCTCAAAAATTTCCAAGAGAGAATCAGCCAGAACCAATGGCTCAGTTTCATTGCTAGTTGTTGGAATGGTAGAAGGCATGTCAAAAAGGCTAGTTAGTCTAGCTTCGAAAATGTCCACCTCTTCTGTTGACATGGTTGGTACAGAAAGGACTCTGGTAGAACGAAGAGATGGCTGGATAAGGATAGGAGAGGAAAATGAAGTATCCCTAACAGTTTCTATAGTCTTGGTTACCAATAGGTCAAGAGAAGAGGGACTGGAGCTAGATAGGGATAGTGGACAAGGAACTAGTGAGCTACTAGTGTCTTCTCTAAGGGAATCAGCTATCACTGGAGATGAAGTAATAACTGGAATTTCCTCAGAAAGGAAAGGAGCAGCAAGGCTTAAATGGATAATAAATTGGGCTGAGTTAAAGGATAGGAGAGGAAGGTATAGAGTTAAGCCAAATGATAAGGATACAGGAATGCTTTGCCTCAAAAACGGTATGAAAAGTGCAGAACAACCAGGGAGTGGGAGTATTGCTTGAATGGGCTCCACATTTCGAGGCATTGCTTCTGATAGTCATTCAACTTCAAATGAAACTGAAGAAGTCCTTATTGAAGGAGAAGGCGGGGTAGTTGTTGCTGCAAAAGAATAAATACGAAGCAATGTGTAGACACCCCATTTTTGACCGTCCTCAAGACTTGGACGTCACCGCTTGAACGTTCGGTGATTATCCATGTTTGTGTTCGTCCTGAGTTCCCGGAGGTCTCGGCTATGCGCCTTGCCTCAGGATCTCTCGACTCGACTGTTTCGTGTCTGGTTTTGCACCAAACACTTGTGTTTTGCCTTGGAGGGGCGGGGAATGGCTTGTGGGCCATCCCCACACTCCACCGGCCATGGCTTGAGGCCACCGGCTGTGTTTTGTTTCCACTGGCCAAATGTTTGGCCGCCCGGCACTATAGATGGCCGGCCGGCTATCTTTTTTTGATCAATTGCATCTTTGGCCGGCCGACTACTGTGCATCTGCTTTTGCAGATATTTTGGCACAGCTGGCATGCACTTGGCTCCCCTCCATATACGTGTATGGAGGGATCTCTCTCTTTAGAAGCTTGTCTTGTAATCTTACAAGACAAAAGCTCTATAAAGAGAGCTTCTTCTCTCTGGTGAGGGGGGGAAGATTTTTTTTATAGATTTTTTTAGGGTTTTAGTTCTAGGGTTTGAATATTGTGTGTATCCTATCTCTATTTCTCCCCCTCTCTTTGTCTTGTGTGTGTTTAGGCTTAGTATTGCTCACAAACACCCACCATCACACCATCCCTTGGACCTGAGGCCCTTGAGGGTTATTTTTGGAGGTTTTAGACTGATTTCAACCTAAAGAAGCTGCTGAAGCTCCATTGGTGAAGAGGGTCTTCAAAGGTAAGAAGCTTGTCCCTTTATTTCCCATTTTTGCATTATACTTTTACCTATCCTGCAACCGTTTTTGAGCTTTGTGTATAACATATAAAAGTTCTATTTTTTAGTGCTCTAAATAGTTTGTTAAGGGTGCTTTAAGCTTTGGGTTCGTTTGACCCCTCTTAAGCCTTGTAAGGCTCCATTTTGTGCCATTTTGAGTGGACTCCGGGACCATTGTATTTGGGCCTCCTCACCACTGAAATCTTGAGGGATTTTAGAGGTGAGGATGGTGTCTTGAGGTCCTAGGAAGGAGAGGGCCACCCCCTCTCCTTGTTGTTCTTGAAAAAGACCATCTTTGCCTCTTGAGGGAGCACCATGTTTAGGTTCATGTTGGCCATGCCTTAGCTGTTTTTCATGCTTATTATGTCATAATATGCCTCTGTTTTTAGTTGGTTTTGGTACACCATGCTTGCTTAGCATACATGCCTTGTAATGCCTTGTCTTAGCCTTAACATGTCTTATGCTTTGAGTCTTCATTCAAGCATGTTCAGGTCTAGCTTTGTGAAGCCTTTATGTTTGTTTTGCCATGCTCAAGGTCTTCCCTTAGTTATTTTGGTCGACCATAGCATGCATTGCATAGCCCCTTTGCATTTTGGCTTATTAGCCTTTGACTTTGGACCATGTTGCGTGCTTGGCTTGCCTTTGTTTAATTGGTATGGCACCATTTCTAACATAATTTCAGAGCTTATGTTGCATGTCATTAGTCCATATTTAGCCTCTTTTAAGTGTGCTTACAAGTTGTCTTTATAAGCTTAAGTGTTGGCCCATTAACATGTGCATGTGTGTGTGTGTGTAGGCCCTCATTTCTATAGCATTGGCCACTGTTTTGGGCTTAGCATAGAGCTGTCCAATTAGTGTAAGTCCCTCCTTTGCATGTTGTTGCATGCTCACCTTGTATGTTGTTGCATATTTGTGTTGTTGCATGATTGAAGTTGCATGATTGAATGAAGTCACATGTTTGCTTGCATGCTTGAACACCCATATTGTGCCTTACCTACTTGTTGGTTGCATTGCCTCATGCCTTGCTTGCCTAGGTTGTCATGCGCCTTGTATGTTTGCTTGTATTTCCATGTTGCATCCTTAGTTAACATGCTTAGGTTGCACTGCATTTTGCATGCATTACCTTGCCTCTTGAATTAAGTATGATAGAGGTTAGGTTTCTTTGTGTTTGTTTGCATTGCATTTCATTTGAAATTAAAATGCATCCTTGATTTCTTAGGCCATCACGCATTGAAATGCACAATTGGTGGTCCGAGAATCGAGGCCATCCTCCTTTGAGTCATACACATGATAAGGGGTGTGGTTGGTGCATACATAGCTTGAAATGCATTGCCATGCTATGCTTTGCCCTCTGTTGCTGTCAACTGCAGGTTCTGCAGGGAGTTTTGGCCGACCGGCCATATACAGTGCCGACCAGCCATCCATCAGTGGCCGATAACTCAATTTGTGGCCGGTGACCATCATACATGGCCGGTGGCCATCCCTTCCAGCCGGCGGTGTTCCACAGTGCCCAGGGAGCATACCTTGGGAGTGGTGCAATTTTCAGAGGAGCAGAACAGTCAAAGTAGAGGCAGCTTGTGCATGGCAGTGACTTCCGAGTGGAATTGAGCACGCATCGCATCGGACCCTCTTCCCGAGGCTGTTTATTGCTTAAATTAGATTAATTAATTAGGTGTTTTGTAATTATTTAATTAGCTTGTTAGTTAGTTAAATTGTATTATTCTTTCGGTCTCTTCGAGCGAGGGCAAAATGTGTAATAAGTGTGGGTGCGTGTGTGCATGTCTTCCAACCCCCATTTCTTTCTTCCCTTTTACTTACCTGCTTTGATGGTTAGTATTAGGGCATATTTTCTTTAGCATCCTTATGTTATGCATGCGTGCATCATTCATCAGTATTGCATGCACCGGGCTCGGCGCATCATACTAATCGCATAGGCATTTCAAATCTAACTTGAATACATGCTATATGTGCATTTTCACATGTCATCCCTAGATTAGCCGAGCCTACTCTAGCGACATTTTGTATGCGATGCATTAGTCACTTAACATGAACTAGGGTCATGCATGTTTGCTAACTAGTTTACCTTTTTTTTTTGGCTTGGAGTACTAGGTAAGCTTTTATGCTTTGGCATACCGCATGCGTGTGAGTGTCGCCATAACAGCATGCTTACCATGTGTCCGACGGCCTTTGGCCCAGTCATTCGTGTCCGACGGCCTTTGGCCCAATCATTCATGTCCGACGGCCTTTGGCCCAGTCATTCGTGTCCGACGGCCTTTGGCCCAATCATTCATGTCCAACGGCCTTTGGCCCAATCACTCATGTCCGACGGCCTTTGGCCCAATTACTCATGTCCGACGGCCTTTGGCCCAATTATTCATTATAGTCAAACGTATCAAGCGACAAACGACCTTAAGCCCAATTCAGATATATCAAACATATCAAGCGACAACGGCCCTAAGCCCAATTCAGATATATCAAACGTGTCAAGCGACAAACGGCCTTAAGCCCAATTCAGATATGTCAAACGTATCAAGTGACAAACGGCCTTAAGCCCAATTCATATATATCAAACGTATCAAGTGACAAACGGCCTTATACAAAGTTAGGCATATAAAATACTCATTCATATTTCCAATCAACAAATCCATGAAGCTTATACAAAAGTAGCATTTGGAAAGTAACATACTTGAAAATATCTTTACTAAGATATTACTCACGGTGATCGGCTGGATGATTTGCCCTGGAGCTCGACCCAACACATTCCATGAACACAATGGGTCACAAACAATTCAATCCGTTCTTAATTCACATATTCCTCTTTAGGCTTCATTCTTATCCTTTTAACTCATTTATAATGCTAAATGCATGCCTAAGAGTACTTAGAAGTGAAAGAGAACGGAAAATGGAACACATAACACATTTACAAAATTTCAGAAATAGGGGTCCTCGCTCGAGCGTGGACTTGCCCGCTTGAGCGGACCCATTAAGTCTGCAAAAGTGTTGGTTGCCTCGTTCCTACGCTCGAGCGTTAATTCGGACGCTCGATCGGAAAGTCTCACTACATGGCTCCCCGCTCGAGCGTGAATTTTCCTGCTCCAGCGAACATCATGTCTACAAAAAGTTCTGGGAGCTCGTATTTCCTGCTCGAGCGGTGACTTCCCTGCTCGAGCGGACATCCCAAATTCTGGAAAATCCAGAACTGTTCTTGAGGCTCAAACTTGATATTCAAAGGCTCCAAAGCTCGAATTAAGGTACCAAAATAGGGAAATACATCATATATCATGAGTACACAAACAATATGAGGCCAATTGCTCTAAATCATGGTTCAATTCTTCAAAATCAATCAACATTTTTTTGTATAATCATGGCTCATGCTTTCAAACCTCATATGAGCTCCATATCTTCAATAATCAAACATGCATGCAATCTTTTAACTCCAATTCCATTTCAAATGGGTCAAGTGAAGCTTACACACATGAAATTCATCCAAATCATGCTTGCATGTATGATCCAACAACTCAATCTTTCATGATTAACAAGCTACATGATAGATTATACAATCATTGCTAATTTATGATAATTCTATGCATGCATGTACATTCTAACTTCATTTTCAGCTAAATCTTTGCCATGAGCTACCAAATCACTTGAATTCACAAAATCACAAGTTCAAACTCATGAATTTACTTACCTAAGAGCTTTAATCTTCACAAATGAAGTTAACCCTTGAGCCTAGCTTTCAAATCTCATAAACCTTGAGCCAAACTATACAATTCCTCCTCTTTCCCTCTCTAGCCGACTCTCTCCCTCTTTCCTTAAGGTAATCTCAGCCAAATGAATACAAAGAGAGGTATTGAATGGAAATAGCCCATTTAAATAAGCTCCTCTCATCACAATTCTTTAAAATTAAATAATTGAGCACCATTTCATTAATTTAATCTATTTAATCTGATCTGAATCAATTTTTAATTAAATTTCACCGTAGGCTCTAAAAATTACGCTAATCACAATGGTGTAGTCAATTTCAGTTTCTGTGGTCGATAAGGCCTTCAATTTTCAGTTTATAATAGTAAGTTGAATAGAGGTTCTTCTAGTACCAATGAATAGTTCTCTGAGGATCAAAATAGAAGTCCACATGTTTTTGTGCTGAGGTGTAGAAGAGGACCTATCACTCAAAAAAGTCCTTAGCTAGGTTGGGCCAATATTGGTAGCTTCGAAGGGGCAGAAGGTGTGAGAAGAAGGGGAAGTTGGGAGTTGGTGAAAGAAGAAAAAGTAGAAGGCGAAGTTGGAAGAATAAAGTGAAACATTAGCTAACTTCATACCATGAGTGGTAAGGTTTGGCACCAAGAACTTTAAGCATTTAGACTGCAAATCAGTGAAGTATGCAAAAAGCCAAAGTTGGAGTATCCAAAATGGGCCTCATTGATTGGCATCCCTGGGTTTTTCACAAAAGAGGAAACAAGCTTTATAAACATGACCTAAAACATATGGAGCTAAGGCCACATTTCTTTGTAAAACAAAGGCTTTGGCAAGAGGGGCAAACTCAGGCATGATCCTCTGAGAAGAGGTACAGAAGAGGAATTTGCAAAGCCAATACAATTAAAAAGAGAAAAATTTTCTATCAGTCACAGGGCCTTCTCCTTTGTTCTTAACCTTAACAAAGTCACTATAGGATGAGTTCAGAGGGGGGAAAGAAAAAGAAGTTCTGAGGTCAGGATAGTCTGGACCAATGGGGGTACCAATAGGTCTAAATTGGAAGAAATTGAAAGCAAAATTTCAAAAACAAAGAGCAGCAGGTATTAAAAATGAGTCCTTTGAAATGGTGAACCTAGACAATTGAAGGGCGTCGAAGAGGCAAAGCTCCTGAAGATCCAGTGTCTTAGCAGGGATGACCCGATCATACCATTCCTCTCACTCTGGTCTTATTGTGGACCAGCAGCGATGTGGTCGGTTCATTCTCTAGTTTCCCCAATCAAGACCGCCTTCATAAAGGAGGCAATGGTCCTCCAGATGCAGTTACAGAGCTGGAAGCTCAATAGGAATCTCCTTAAAAATAGGCCCAAGCACGTATTCTTGTTATTCATAGCGACGGGGAACGAAGATGCGCCCGTCGATGGCACTTTTCTCACCAACCTTGTATTTCTCACACTCTTCAGCAATGATCCTTTTTAAGGCTACGGATGGACTCACACGCTCTACAACCGTTATTTTCAAGGAGGAACAAGCCATTGACAGGAGTTTTTTCAGAAGACGAAGTTGAGAAAGATGGTAAGGAAAAGAAGAAGTCAATAGAGATGAAGGGTTTGTGTGTTGGGCGAACAAGTGAATTAGAAGCATGAAATAAAAGGATTTTTAAACCTTTCTGTCTGAAAAATACCCAATCGTTTTAAGTGGATAGAATTCATAAAGAAGTACTAAAGGTACGGATGTGAAAAGTTTCTCTCAATGTTGATAATTTAGGAGGGAAACGTATCTCAAATACTAACATTGGCTTTGAAATCAAATGTTTGGCTTCAAAGCCAAGCTTTGGCGCCAAAATTAGGTGACAAACATTCAGCTAGAGCTTCGAAAGCAGGAAGTTAACTTCAAAGCACATTTCACACCTAAGAGTACAGGAGTGACCAGGTATTTATTTACTTCAAAAGGATTGAAGACCTGCTTTTAGGTTTCTTGTTGAAAGTAAAATCCTTCGAAGTAAAGTTTGAAATACTCTGCGATTAGAATTTGTTTGTTCTGGACTTCGAAGTGACATAAAACTAATATTTGGTTAAGTAGTGAAGAATACAAAGGGAGTCACTTTTTTAGAATAAAACAGTGCAATCCTTAAAGGAAGTTTCTATACTTTGGAAAACGTAGACTGTTTGTTCGAAGGAAAAATAGTTGATTGGAAACTGTTGATTGTGTTAACCATATGATTGGGAAAAGAAGATCTAAGGCAAAGGTTGTCAATTACACTCAATATGTTGGTGAAGTTCAAATTAGGTCTCAAATATTTAATTGGATATGTTTAAATTAAGTTTCAAAAGGCAAAATTGGTGAATTCGAAACTCTGATTTTGTTTATTTTGGATTAATAGAATGAAATCAGACCATGCCAAATAAAGAAAGGACAACCTAACTTTATTAAGATGAAAGTAATTACATCAGAAAGCCTTTTTGGCTACATATTCAATTTCATAAAAATAAGGAATAGAGAAAATGACAAGGTCATGGAACTTGTTCCAACAGTGGTCAATGAATTTCTGTTCATTTTTTATTCTGTCTTCTATCTTCTCCAAGCTAGGTTGCTGAAGCTGATATGCTCTTATTTGATGAAAAAGTTGTTCAGCTTTTATTTCGAACTTTGTTTCCTTCAATCCTTGTTCTATCTCGTCTATATCCAAGTCATCCTAGTATGCAAAGTCTTTATTCTTGAAGTCATTATATTCATCAATAAGGTTCTCTGCTTCATGCTGGGTGTGAATTCGACGGCCTGAGATGTTATGCAAAGATTGAGTGGTGGCCACAGAAGTTTGGTGCCAATGAAGAAGCAGTGGGAGTTGATCCAAAAACATCTGAAGCTCTGCTTGAGCAACAGGATTGAGGACATGACTTCGAGTCATAACGTCACAAGCTCATCGAAAGCTCTTAAGAGGAACATCACCCTCAAGAACATTGAAGGGCAAGTGAGAAAATGCCGCAAGCAGAAGCTGAGCTTGATATCGCTCAAATATAGTGGGGGAGTTGGAGGTTCATAGGAATGAGAAAACTGATTCTCAAAGAGAGTAAGTCTCAATTCTTCCACCCAATGAGGGTTTTGTGAAAGAAGAGGTGCAGGAGGATCCATCTTGAAAGAAGAAGGGAATTGAGGGTTGTTTACGCATTCAAACCAGTCAGAAGAGCAAAATTTTGCCTTCCGGGCTAAGAATGACGGGATGTATCCTTGTGCTTCTTCTGGACGACGAGTGGCTTGTACAATCTTCGTAGGCATGGAGGATGTGTACTATGCTATAAGTAAGTTGTCTTCCAAACTGCGTTGATGATCGATGGATACATATGGGTAAACCACCGAGCTCGGAATGAAATGAGGGAAAGATAGAAGATCAGCGAATTCGACGAAGTGATGATTAATGCGCTCTCTTAGCTTAGATTTCTCAGGTTCTGACCAGCCTCCCCAGCCAGAAGTCTTAAAAGAAGAAGAAAAAGCTGCAGTCTCATCCCACGCAGAAGGTTTTTGGTTAGAAGAAGAGCTTCCAATATCCATGTTTGCAAAAGTTTTGGGCTAGAGAATTATGAACAATAGGTTCGTAATCCAAAGGTCGATAGTTTGCAAAAGCTTCCATGACTTGAATATAGGGAGATGGATAGGAGTGGCTAATAAATGCATGAAAATTATTTCGAGGGAAAACATTGTTATCTAACAACTCCTCGTATGCTCGATCTATGTCAAAGAAAGTTTGTTTGTTCATGCGAGCTGTATCAGTCCTTTCGAATGCTCAGATAATGGGAAATGTTCAAGGTGTAGAAAAGAATTTAATGCAGGCGGTTACAATTTTAAGAAGATATGAAACCTATGCATGTCCTAGGACGTAGGTGAAGTGTTTTGATCCACTAATATCACCAAGTATTGGGTATATTAGTGCGGGGGGGGGGGGTAATGTTGGTTGTATGAATTGTATAAGCCAATCACGATTCAACACGTGGTATGAAAAGGGCAATTTGGAAAGGTAATATAAATCGCCAACCATAGTCGGACACGTCTCAATCCATACCAGTAATAATGGGTCTGCGTAGCATTGGAATGATCGAGGGATATAAGGTGATGTGGCCTAATGGTTACTCACAAGGTTCAAATTCAAAATCAAGAGGGAAGCCTAACTGCATACATGGCATAGTGGAGCTAAGTGTGAGAGAGCATGATCAGCGATCATGGAGGGATGTTTCGACGATTAGAAGCTCATTTCGACAGTTATCATCGAGAAGTATAAATGGCAGAGGAGGCCCCAGAAAGAGGACCCAGACTCAGATCCAGAAACCAGTTTTTATCTACTTTATTTTCTTTCCAGTTTTTACATTTCTTGTTCTTTATATTTTTGCACTTCAAATTCTTATATTACACTTTATTCATAGGAGTAGTTTCGAATAGCTTGTTACTGTAAACCTCTACAAGGCTGAATCAGATCATTGTAAGTTTTTCATTTTTACTTAATGAAATGCTGCAATTGTTCTTTATTTAATTGTTGTTTACTAAATTCTCCTAAATAAGCTACTAATAAAAGTCCTCTTCATTAAGGCTGAAAGAACTAAAATACAATCGTCTGATAATTGGTTGGCAATAAATCTTCTGTAAGAACTGATTAATCTTTACTGCCATACTTAAAATTACAATACTAACATTCGGAAGCCAAAAAAGCCAACAGTTTCTAGTTTTGGATTTTTTGATTTAATGGATTGATTTAGTAATGATATTAAAATTGTCGTCATATTTGACTTTTAAAAAAATAGAAACTAATTTATTGAAAATAAAAACAACCACCCATTATATGATCATCATCCAAACACATAATAAAAAATATTTTGGTAAAATAAATAAATAAATAAATAAATGTCTAAAAAATTTATTAATTTTACATAATTTTATCTTTAGTAGGTAAAAATAAATTTTAAAAATTCAAAAATATTTTTTTGACATTTATTTTTGTCAAATTAGTTTGTATTTTATTAAATTGACGATTTTGTCTTTAAAATTGAACAATAATATCTTCAATTGTCCTTATTTGGAACATGATTTAAAATTTAAAGTCAAATGTGTCACAATTGAAAAATCAGGGACAAAGTAACACAAGACCCAAACTATAGAGACCGTTAATGTAAGCCACTATTTTATAAAATTTATTAATTTGTATAACATTACTTTGATTTTCACGTATTTTACTAATACACTTAATGACAAATCTCGTAATAAAAAAATATGATCAAAAGAATGGTCAAATATGAGAGACTAGTGCTATTTAAGCCTAAAATTTTTATCTACCTTTCAAATTCAATGATAGAATAATATATTAAAATATTTAAAATATAAATCTCTTTTTTATATATTTTTTAATCATCCACCAATGATCTTATTTATATATCATGAGAATTAGATGGTGAAATTGTATCTCAGTTTTCAATACGAAAAAGGTCAACTTTATTTGGTGGACATTTATTTATCCAGGTGTGAAGTTGAACTTACCGCTAGCCCCACGGGACCCAAGCCAAAAATAGCGACACTTGAATCGGCTTGCACGTTAGCAGTATTCCAAGCAGCTCCAATACCTTCTTGACAAGGTTATTGGTTTAATTAGTTCACACACACAGACACAGACAGAGACACAGATGAAGAATTAATGAAAGGCCAAAGATAATGATGTCCAACTAGGAAGGAGGAGGAAAAACGCCACGCAATTACAAACAATTTTCTTTTATTTTGAAATAGGATAGTTGAAATGAAATGATAAAACAAAAAATAAATAAATAAACAATTTGCAAAATTAAAATGTTAAAAAACAACTTAAGCATTAATAATTAATAAATATAGGGAAAAAGAAGAGAGACTGGTACCAGTAGAAACACCACAACTGAGCAAGGTCATGTTCTTGAGGGGAGCATTGGAGTCAATCTTGACAACACAAGCAGAGTCAAGGACAGTGTATTCACTGAAAGTGGAAGTGTTGAGGAAATGGAAGATTGGTTTCTTCTTCCCCTCCTTGTTGGTTGAGAACCTAGTCCTTCCATCATTAACCATCACGCTCTTGAATGGGTTTACGCGATACTTCTCACACAGATTGGTTTTCTCGCACTTGCAGTAGACACATTCCCCACACTCTCCATTGAATATTGGAACTACATGGTCTCCCTCTTTCATGTCCATTACTCCCTCTCCTACACTCTCAACAATTCTACAAAACAAAACCAAAACCAAAACCAAAACCAAAACCAACCCATTTTACTTTTTTCTTTTAATTATATATGACAACTAATTAATCATTAGCACTATTCTATTTGAATTGAATGAATTTACTTTTAACTCACAATTGGGTGTTTATTGGAACACAAAATAATATAACAAGGAAAAAAAGCACGAGGAGATAGTAGGAGAAACAAACAGTAATTACCCAGCGGCTTCGTGGCCTAGAATTCGAGGATATACTCGCTGACTTTTGTTCTGCAAGCGCAACAAAACTTGATGAATAATACCCAAGTTAGTTATGTAAGGGCATTTCTAACCCTTACTCAAAATTTTTATCAAATTTTAAATTTGATGAAAAGTTTGATACAATACGATGCATTATACCTCGCCCAGCCAAGCACTGAGATCAGTATGGCAGATTGAAGTGAAGAGGATCTTTATTCGGACCTCCATTTTCTGAGGGGGATCCACTTGAACTGCTTCCATGATCAACGGTTGCCCCGGACCCCATGCTACCGCAACTTCATCAACGTACGCATATATATACTCATACAATTTTAGTTGATTAAAAATGGACCCCTGTGTCTGTGTGTTTTTTTAATAGAAATGTTTGATTTCTCGACCAGATCTGTATTAATTCATCAACGAAGAAGTAACTAAAAAACTAATCTCTTTTACCTCTGCAACTGATGACCTTCCCGGTGGTCATCTCTGTTGGGATCCAGGATCCCGCCCAGACCTTATAGAAACCATACCAAGCAGAAAAACACACCCACACTCAAGGAGACACAATATTTAACGTGGTTCGGCCTCAATGCCTACGTCCACGGGAGAGTGACCAGATTTCACTATACCAATTTGGAGATTACAGAAAGATTACATTAGAGGAGGAGCTCACACTCTCCTCACTCACCCACTCTCCCGTCTCCCTTACTCACACCGAGGGAGACGGTCTCTCCGCCTCACATCTCTCACTCACTTTGGCTTCACGGTTTTCTCACTCTCTCATTTTTGCTCACCTCTCACCCTCTCCATTTATAGACCAAGAATGGAGGTGGATAGGAGCTGGCCATCACATGGCCTCATGGCCTCGCCTCATGGACTCATGGCTTTGTAGGTTGGCAACAACATGTGAAGCTTCTTTTGTTGGCTGGCATGTCCCTCTCTTGCCTTTGTGGGTTGGCAATCCGTGGAGAAGGAATCACCCCCACATGGGGTGATATCCTACAAATCACCCCTTCAACCCATGTGAGGTGATCCACAGCACACATTGCTGCTAATCTTGTCACGCCCAAATTCAACATAGTTTGCATCTCCTCACTGAGACGCTGCATCCCTTGAAAGCTAGAGATAATACACCAGAGATACAAGAGGAGGAGGGAATCCTACATCCTCAACTCAACTCACACCCCTCTCTGATTTGGAGAGAACCGCTGCTCCTATCTCTTACAGATCTCTTCCACGCTTTCTGGCTTGGATGCCTTCACTTGCTATGCTTGAACTTGCGTAACCAAGATATCCGACACCCCCTGATTGGATGTCCTGCATCCCCTGTTGGAATGCCCTTTAACTGTCATGTATTACCTCGCAGGACCAGTCATTGGAGCAATAGAAAACTCGTCGTTTATCCCATCAACGTCCTCTGTCTTCTTTGCTCGGAGCTTTTCCTCTGAACTTTCAGCCTTTGCCCTCTGCACTTCTGAACAACTTCCTGGCGTTTCCACATACGCTTGTTGTCTGTGCCTTTGCAATCCCTGATTTGCTGTCTAGTAGCCCGATGGTTGACAGTAGCTCCATCTGTCAAAGCATCGTCAGCTATGCAATTCCTTGCATAGGCCCGTACCCATGGCTTCTGGTCTCCCTGCGTCGAGCTCGCCTGAGAGATCCGCATCAACTCTATCCTCCGCTGCCATGGAAATAAAGAAACCACCATAGAGGAAAAAAAGACTTGCCACTCATTGGTGCGCACTCTTGCGTTTTATCCGTCTTAATTTCTCTGTCTGGCAATTCTTGTGAACTTTCAACAACCCGCTGCTACACACTCCTCTTGCGCCTCTGTACGATACTCTACCGTACCCTTGCACTGCTGCACGTCTGCATTTGTGCTTCTGCGCTTAGTATGCTCCTCTGCAACTATTGTTCTACACGCCCACATATTACCAGTACTTACTCGTATACAGTAGCTCCAACAGCCACAGCATTTCCCTGAGCCTGAACTGGTTGCCAAATCATCTATCCGTCGATGAATGGTCTTTTTGATTGATTGAACCAGATCTTTTGACGAACTCCGGAGATAATCATTTCTGCAATCCTCTGATCACCCCTGACCAATCCTGATCTCCCTCGATCTGCCTTTTGATCAAGCCTGATCTCCTCTGGTCTTCAATGATCTATCTCGAGTTGTATCTGGTTGTCCAATCTGGTTAGAATCTACCCATTCTAACCTCTTCAGTGAATCCGCAGCGTTCCATAATATCCGGCAACCTCCCTTCGAGTATTAAAGATGACAAACTCCCATGTTTTAACAATCTTTAAAAAACCGTTCAGAATTTCACCATTCTGACCTCGCGGTTGCGTCCGGAACGGTCCGATTAGCTAGGACCAACCTTCGCTGCATTTCCGGGGACCTCACTGAAAAATATCCCCGAAAGCTGGGCCACACCACAATTTTCTGAAAATTCTAGGCCAAATTGCAATTTTCAGAAGTTCAGGAAATATTCCGTGTACCAACAGAATATTTCGTCCGCTGTACCCGATGCCGTCCGTCCCCTTAATCTGCCTTCTTTTTACAGAAACTCCATCTCCAAAATCTGACCATACAGATGTGTCTAGAATACTCCAAATAGTCGGAAACCACTATTGGATCGCCAAAAACGGACTCCAAATGGCTTCGATCTAGCCAAAACATTTAGTACGCCTCAAATCTGCGGCTGCACCTTAGCCGCGAAACACTGGATCCTTCCCCTGCGGCTGTACCATTGCCGCGTCACACAGGATCCCTCCCTGCCTCTGGTTGACCGGTCAACCCTTTGCTGACGTGGCAGCCACGTGGCAGTCCCTGACTGGCCCTTGGTGCTGATGTGTCGATGACGTGGCCGCCACGTGTCGCTGACGTGGCCTGCGCGTGGCGCAAGCGCGTGTACTACACGCGCCCCCCCTCAGTCGCCTTCTTCCTCTACGCACGCGTAGGGCGCGTGACCGCGACTGAACCCACGCGCCGGCTGCCTTCACGGCGCGTGGAGGCGCGTGGCGCGACTGGGCCTCACGCGCCACTTTCTAGGGGCGCGTGAGGGCGCGTCCGGTGTCCCCTGGGCTTCTACTTTATGTTTCTAGACTCCTCTCGTCGAGCCCTTGCTCCTGGTATGCTCAACACTTGATTTCGAGTAATCCGATTTCTGGGCAGTTTCGAGGAACACACTGTTTTTGTTCCGAAACGCCACCGACGAGGCTCTGATACCAATTGTTGGGATCTGGAATCCCGCCCAAGACCTTATAGAAACCATACCAAGCAGAAAAACACACCCACACTCAAGGAGACACAATATTTAACGTGGTTCGGCCTCAATGCCTACGTCCACGGGAGAGTAACCGGATTTCACTATACCAATTTGGAGATTACAGAAAGATTACATTAGAGGAGGAGCTCATACTCTCCTCACTCACCCACTCTCCCGTCTCCCTCACTCACACCGAGGGAGACAGTCTTTCCGCCTCACATCTCTTACTCACTTTGGCTTCACGGTTTTCTCACTCTCTCATTTTTGCTCACCTCTCACCCTCTCCATTTATAGACCAAGAATGGAGGTGGATAGGAGCTGGCCATCACATGGCCTCATGGCCAAGCCTCATGGCCTCATGGCTTTGTAGGTTGGCAACAACATGTGAAACTCCTTTTGTTGGCTGGCATGTCCCTCTCTTGCCTTTGTGGGTTGGCAATCCGTGAAGAAGGAATCACCCCCACATGGGGTGATATCCTACAATCTCTCCGTTACAACTTATAAATCTCTCTCTCTCTCTCTCTCTCTCTCTCTCTCTCTCTCTCCCTCCTGCGCCTGCTTTCAAGTTTTCTCTCTCTCTCTCTCCTGCGCCTGCTTTCAAGTTTTGACATGATATTACAAGAGATATTTATAGGCATGAGTTACGTCCCGTTGGCAACTTAAAAAATTTTAGTCAATTTTTTTTTTAAAAATTATTATAAATTATTACATAATTCTTTTATTTTTTTAGATAAATTACAAATACAACATTTGAGATTTTCTTAAAATACAAGTTACCCCCTATGATTTAAAAAATTATGAATACTCCCTTATCATAATTTTTTATTTAATAGAATTAACTGAAAAAATAAAATTTATAATTACTTTCCTATACAATAATAAAATTACCTAAATTATTAATTGAAACATATTTCTAACATCATTAAAAACTGTTAATTGACTTGATAATTTATTAATAAAATGAATAATTTGTTATAAAATTAAAAACCTTAGCGTTGAAATGTAATTTCCAAAACCACAGAAACGATTCGTATTTTTATCAAACGTCAGAGCATGTATTTGTAGGGGATGTTTGGGAAGAAGGCTTTTTAACTTTTTTTGATTAAAATAGCACTAAAAGATAAAATAAACTAAAATAGTTAATAAGATAAAATATCATATTAAACTCATAATTATTTTATTTTTTCTCTCACAAACATCACATCCAACTATAAAAAAATCCAATTATCTTTCTAAACACAAAAAATTTAACCTACAAAAATAGTCAAAAACTAAAATAATTTACTAAAATAATAACTTTTCACACACTCACATAATTTACCTATAAAAAATTAAAAATTACTAAAACAACTTATCCCAACCACCAAGAACCCTAAATCAATGAGTGAGCATACGTGGTTATGGAGGATCAAGTGCCGGCTTGGTCTCATGTGATGGTTTAAACTATTTTGTTTTAATTAAATAATTTGGGAGAAATTATTATTCAGTTTAATTTTATAAAAATAATTTTTAATAATCGATAAATTTTATAAATATTAATAATGAAAGTTATAATTTTATTTTATTTTATTTTTTTATAAATTTATAATATAAGTCATGCTAACAAGTATTTCAATGACACTTGATAAGAAACAATTAATAATACTTTATTTTATTTAATAAATCTTGAAACTTATTAAATAATAAAAAGCTAATAAATATATTTATTTTAATTAATAGATTAAAAATAAAAAATATTACACTTCAAAAATATTAACTTTTCAAAACTATACTTTGATTTTTTTTTAAGAATATCAATTGTCATAATTATATTTTTGTATATAAATTTAAGAGAAAGGCAAAATAAAAAATTTATATCATTGATTTTTGAAAATGAACTAATATTTTGAGACAATAATAAACAAAATAAGAGATAATATTTTGAGATAATAAAAGTACATCTTATCAAGTGCCTAATGAGCCCTCATTAGCATTAGTCATATAGGTTGTTAGGTCCAAGGATGGTTATGGGTTAGGTTTGGGATGAGTTTATAGAAATTTGCTCCCGTTTCCGTCTCGTATCATATCGGGGGCAAGACAAATTGGGGATAACGGTAGTAGGGCAGGAGGTGGGTTGATATTTTAAGGTGACAAATAAAAATATGAATAAAAATTATAGATAATATAACATATAGTGAATAATAATTTATACTAAATGAAAATTATATTATATAAGATAGAAAATAAATAAATAAAAATTAATATTAAGTATATTGTTTTAGTATCTTAACTTTATTATAATAAAAAATAAAAAAATTATATATCATATATAAATATATTTAATAAATATAATAAAAAAAGGTGGGCGAAGTAAAACCTGCCGCCACCCCCATTTATTAATCGGGATGGGGGATACGGTATAGAGCGGAATGGGGGAAAATAACTATCCCCAGTCAGGTCCATAGCATTAATCAACATTGGTGGAGCAGCAGCTTCATACAGGTCAAGATGGGGGATACGGGTACAGAGCGGAATGGGGGAAAATAACTATCCCTAGTCAGGCCCATAGCATTAATCAACATTGGTGGAGTAGCAGCTCTCCCACATCACATGGTATTTTCCTGTAGATCATTTATGAGCATGTTTGTTTTGAGGGATAAGGGGGTGGGATTGGACTATTAGTCCCACCGGACTAATAGTCCATTGTTTGTTTGAAATTTTTTGCTCCGGACTAATAGTCCCCCCGGACTATTAGTCTCACAAATGTGGGACTATCCTATCCCATGGGGGGGGTGTGGGATAGAAACCATGGGATTGGTATCCCATGGGATTATTTTGTAAAATGTCTATTTTACCCTCCATGCTATTACTTAGTAAATAATTAGAAAATGGTAAAATAGTCTTTTGAACATTTATAAATTATTTTTTTAGTGTTGTTAATTTAAAACTATATATTAAATAAAAAATTTAAATTATAAATTATAAATTATAAATTTAATTTAATTAAAAATAATAAATTATAAATTATGGCCTTATAAATTAAATTTTTTTAGTGTTGTTAAAAAATTAAATTTACATATTAAATAAATAAAAAATTTTAGTATTGTTAATTTAAAATTATATATTAAATAAAAATTATAAATTATAAATTAAATTTATTTAAAAATAATAAATTATAAATTATGGCCTTATAAATTTAATTTTTTTGGTGTTGTTGAAAATTTAATTTATATATTAAATAAAATTATTTTTTTATTGTCGTTATTTAAAATTATATATTAAATATAAATTATAAATTATAAATTTAATTTAATTGAAAATAATAAATTAAAAATTGCGGCCTTATAAATTAAACTTTTTTTAGTGTTGTTAAATTATAAATTATAGATTATAAGGGTAAATAGTCTTTTGAACATTTATCATTATCCAGTCGGTCTAACCAAACATTGGATTTACTAAAAATAGTCCAATCCAGACATCTAATCCCATGACTAAACAAACATAGGATACAAATCCAATCCAACTAAATAGTCCCGGGACAATGTATCCCAGGACTAACAGTCCGATGGATTACAATCCCTCCTTATCCAGTCCGTCTAAACAAACACACCCTATGTGTTCATTGGTGAACAATTTGGTTTGGAGGGAACTCCCACAGAAAAAGAACTTCATTGGTTCCAATTTTTTAAATTTACTTTTTTAAAAGTTAATTTTTTTGTTTCAGTAATTTTTTAATATTTTAAATAATTTCTTATTTTTTAAATTCACTTAATATAAATGCAATTAAAAAGTATAATATTTGTAATTTTTTTTCAAAATTCACTAAATATAAAAAATAAAAAATAAAATAAAATAAAATTTTAGTATATTTTAATATTATTGTGTATTTATTAATTTTTTAAAATATTTTTTTACAAAAATTTTACTTTTTAGCTACATTTAGATTAGGTGCATTTAAAATGTAAAAAAAAATTGTTTAAAATATTAAAAAAATTCACTAAAAACAAAAAACAAAATAAATAAAAAATTTAATTTAAAAAAATTGAATTTAGAAAATTAGAACTTATTATGTAAGAAATTTTAAAATTTTCACCAAAATTTTTACCAGGCATTTATATTGATGTGCATTCCACATGGGTATGTGTTCAAAATGTTTGCATTAAAGACCCTCGAAAAACTGTAAAATAAAATAGAAATTTACATCATCAGTCCGTAAAGAGCAATGTTAAGAAATCAAAAATTCTACTAAAATTTTTATCAAACACTCACATGAATATGGGACTTATAGCCATGTGAGTATTTTGGTAAAATATTTTGAATTTCTAATATTTTGCATCCATAAAATCAAGGGGTAATTACACCCCAGTGGAATGCAGAAAAAAAAATACAAACCCATGAAAAAGTATGTAAATTTAATTATTAATATTTATACAGTTTCTCACTAATTTACAATTAATTTTTCAAATACCCACTGATGTGGTATTTCCCTAAAATCAATTTTGTTAGAATAATACTATATGCACCAATTGGTATATCAATTAATATACTAACATATGATGTGACATAATTTTAGATATTTTGAATATTTGTAATTTGTATAATGGGTACTAGCCTATCACCCGTGCTATGCACGGGATAATTATAGATATTTATATTTCTTTTAGATTTTTTTAATATATAAATTATGTTTTTTAAGACTTTTTATAAAAATAATTAACAATCTTATCACTGACCATAGTGTATGAGAGAAGTTGAAAAGGGTACTGCAGTAACTATACACAGATTGTATCTATAATTATTTGTATGAGGGGATTTTAAATACTGATCAGGGGATTTTGACCAAATCAATAAATGCAGGCATGTGGAAAGACATGTGGATTGAAAAAAGTTAGTAAATACTGATCAGGGGATTTTGACCAAATCAATAAATTCTGAGTTTTTTTTTAATAAAAAATTTAGAAAATTCAGATTGGGATATTGAAACTCCCATAGGCCTTGGGGGGTTAAAAACCCACTTTTGCTTAATATATAGTATAGATAATTATAATTTTAAAATAATAATGTCATAACATAACATATATTAATACACTAATTGATATCAATTGATATATGTAACACTAGCGATTTTGTTAACAAGTGCCAACAATGCATTAAATGAGATTAATGTAGCAAATGTTATTAATGTACCAACCAAAAATCTTTCCCCACTTTAATAAGACCAAAATATCCTCTCTCTCCCTTTTTTTTTTTTTTTTCTTCTTCTTTTTTTAAATTTATTTTTTCTATTTCACTTTTTTTAATTGAGCTGAGAAAAATACACCTAGTCATCTTGCAATAAGTAAAAATATGCATTTTATAAAAGATTTAATAAAAAAATTCATTAGTAAGAACAGATGAATGATGAAAGAGTTAGAAAAGTAAATAATAATAAAATGAAATGAAAATGCAACATTCAGATGAATGATGAAAGAATTAGAAACATAAATAATAATATAATAAAATGAAAAAGAAACATTCAGGGAATTGCAAAAAAAAAAAAAAAAAAACGAGAGAGGATATTTTGGCCCATAAAAAAAAGTGAAAATTCTTCAGTATGGTACATTTATTGCATTTTCAATAAATGAAATGACTACACACTAATTACTATATCAATTAATATATTAATACATGCTATCACATTATAATTTCAAAATTATAAACCCCACTTATTATATAAATTATAAAGATTCAAAATTAATAAAACTATGTCATATCATCTATTATTACACTAATTAATAAATTTAACTTTATTATTATTATTTTTTATAATAGTGAGAGTAATAATAATATTTAATATATTCTTAACCAGTGTCCATAAAATTCAAAGTTTAATAACCAATTTGCGATTAACTTAACCCTTTTTCCTTTCTTTTGAACAAAGACTAGCTTAACCTCTTTTTGTTAAAATTACAAATTAAATTTGTAATTATTTTGCAAACTACTGACACGTGTATGGACCTATACACATTGTTGGTTACATATTTTATACAAGTCAATTACAATTCGACGCGTGGCAGAATAAAAGTAATACAGGAAAGCTAGTCAAGTCATCGATCCTGATCGTACACGTGGTAGTTAGTATTGGTTATTACAAGATCTGAGTAGCAGTGGATCAACAAAGAGAGGCAAGGTGATGTGGGTGACTTCAACGGTTACTCACATTTAAATTCAAATTTAGGAGGGAAGTCTAACTGCAAGTGATGACATAGTGGGCTAATTACAAGGCAACATGATCAGCGATCATGGAGGAGCAGTTCGATGGTCATCCTTGAGAAGGATAAATAGTAGAGAAGACCCCAGAAAAAGGCCCCAGACTCAGATCTAAAAAATCAGTCTTATTATACTTATTTTTCTTTCCAGTTTTACATTTCCAGTCTTACATTTCCTGTACTTTAAATTCCTGCACTGCACTTCGTTCATAGGAGTAGTTTCAAGTAGATTGTTGCTGTAAACCTCTACGAGGCTGAGTTTGGATCATTGTAAGTTTTCATTTTAATGAAATACTTCAACTGTTCTTCAGTTGATTGTTATATTGCTTAATTCTCCTAAATCAAGCCATCAGTAAAAGTCCTCTTTATTGAGGCTGAAAGAACTAAAACGCAATCGTCTGATAATTGGTTGGCAATTAATTTTCTGTAAGGACTGATTGATCCTTGCTGGCACGCTCGCAATTACAATAATAACCTTCGAAAGCCAAAAAGCCAACATATATTTTTGGCACGCCTGATGGGACTAATTGAAATGGCTAGACGTAGGAGACAAGGAGAAAATGAACGCTTCGAAGAAGGCGTGGAATGAGAGGTACAGATACCTAATCCGGAGGATAATGTGATAACACATCCTGTGGAAACTCCCATTTTATCAGAACCTATGGTCGAACAGACCAGCACTTCAGAACAAGTACCACACGTTCATAATATTGGATGAGACCAAGGAATTGGACCATCCACTGTTCCATCTACTCAGCCAATAAATCCATGGGGTGGCCTAGTAGATGCTATGGGACAGCAATTAATGAACACAATGGAAAAGTGGGCAACGTCCTTTTTGGATCGAATGAATAACCACCAACCAACAAACGTAAGACACATGGAGGAAGTTTCGAATGTCCCTCAGCAAAGAGTGGCTAGAGATAAACAGCATATGCAAGTTAATGGACATTCTAATGGTCAAATTAGTAATCAGAACTAAAAAAGACCATTATAGACACCTCATTTTTGACCGTCCTCAAGACTTAGACGTCATCGTTTGAACACTCGATGATTATCCATGTTCGTGTTCGTCTTGAGTTCTCGGAGGTTTCGACCGCGCGCCTTGCCTCAAGACCTCTAGACTTGTTTGTTTTGTGCTTGGTTATGGACCAAACACTTGTGTTTTTGCTTTTGAGGGCAGAGAATGGTTTGTTGGCCACCCCCATACCCCACCGGTCTTGGCATGTTGCCACCGGCCCTGTTTTATTGCTGCCGGCCAAAAGTGTTGGCCGGTCGGCAATGTTCTTGGTCGGCCGGCCAATGTTTTGGTCCATCAGTCCCTTTTTCTGGCCGAGACCCTTGTTTTAGCTTCTTGAGGAAGCTTGAACCTTTTGAACCCTTGTTTTAGCTTCTTGAGGAAGCTTGAACCTTTTGAACCTTTGTTTTAGCTTCTTGAGGAAGCTTTAACCTTTTGAACCCTTAGTTTTTGGCTTCTTGAAGAAGCTTGAACCTTTTGACCCCTTTGCTCTAGCTTCCTCAAGAAGCTTGACCCTTTTTGCTTTAGCTTCCTTAAGAAGCTTGGCCCTTTACTCCAAGCTTCTAGGAGAAGCTTGGACCTTTGTTCCTCTATAAGAGAGGGCCTCCCTTTCCTTTAGAGAGGTTCCAAATTTTTGTCTAAGGCTCTAAGATATATATCTCTCTATATCTCACTATTTTGAGCTCCAAAGTGCTTGGTTCTTGACCCCTTTACACCACAACTCCTAAGAACACACCTCCACCACTCATCTAAGGTTCTTGGAGGGTCTTAAGAGGGCTCAAAAGGTTGGGTTTTGGTCCAAAAATCTGCTGGTTTTGCTGAGCTACAAGGGTAACTCCTTTTCCCTCTTTTATTCCCCATTTTTGCACAAGCTTTTAGCCTATCTTGCATGCTGTTTTGAGCTTAGTGTATAACTGATAAAAGTTCTGTTTTTGCATGTTTTTGAACTTTGTTTAAGATCACTTTTGTGTTTGGGGTTTTTCCCCCCCTCTTTGGCCTTGTTTGGCCTCATTTTTGTGCCTTTTTTGTGAACTTCGGGACCAACTTGTATTAGCCTTCTCACCATTGAAATTCAGAGGGATTTCAATAGTGGGGATGATGTTTTGAAGTCCTAAGAAGGAGAGGGTCATCCCTTCTCCTTATTGTCTTGTTTACTTGCATTTTTGGCCTTACAAAGGAGTCCATATTTGCATGCTTCCAAGCCTTGTTTCAGGACATTTTTGGTGACTTTTAGGACCTACCTAGACTCTGTCTAGGGCTGGTTTGGTCACCTTGGACTTGCCTCTTGCATGTGTAGAGTAATCCCATTCATAGCTTATCAAAGTAGCACATCATTCTTGCATGTAGGGGTCATGTTTCAGTGGGTTTTTGGCCATCATTTGGCATGCCATGCTTCTGTTTTTGGCTGGTTTGGTAGTCCCTCACATGCTTCATATGCTTGTAGTGTAACTCATGCTTACTAGCTTAGAATGCATGTTGTTTTGGCCCTCCATTCTAGCACATTTTGGCCATGTTTTAAACATGTTTTGTTCATATTTTGGGCTGCCTTAGTTCTGTTTTTAAGCCTCTTGGTCGATTGGTGCTTGCCATGCATGGTTGTAGTGTAATAGCCTTACTTACCTTTGAGTTTTTGGGTCCCTTGCATGCATTGCTTGAGGCATTTTAGTATTTTGGCATCATTGAATATGACATTTCAGAGCTGGAATGTATGCCATGTTTCATTCTTGCATTGCTCTTGGAGAGTTGCATTTTTTGCCTTAGGCTTGGAACCCTTGCATTGTGCATGTTTGCATGAATCTTGGGCCTTGTTCTCATCTCATTTGGCCACTGATTTTGGCATGCTTGAGAGCTACCCATGTTAGTGTTAGTCCATCTCACCATGTTGTTGCATGTTTGTTTCATTTTACATGTTGTTGCATGCTATACATGTCCACATGTTTAGGTTGTATGCCTATTGCATATTGTATGTTAACATGCTCATGTTGCATTAGATTTGTTGCACACTTGAGTTATTTGCATGCTTGCTTGCTTGCCTAGGTTGCATTGCATTGTGTGTGCATCTCTTGCCTCTTGATCAATCATGATAGAGGTTCGGGCCCTTTATGTGTTTTGTGTATTTTATTCCATATTGAGTTGCACACTTGGCTTCTTTGGCCATCATGCATTGAAATGCGTGATTGATGGTCCGAGGGTCGAAAACCATACTCCTTTGAGTCTTAAACATGATAAGGAGGGTAGTTGTGCAAACATTGCTTTGAAAATGCATTGTCATGCTCTGTTTGCCCTCTGCTGCAGCAAAACAGGATTCTGCAGAAAAAGATGGCCGGTCGGCCATCTTCAGTGCCGGCCGGCTATGAATTATTGGCCGAGAGCCTTACACATGGTCGATGACTAGTTTTCCATGGCCGGTGGCCTTGCCTTTTGGCCGGTGACCTTCCACAGTGCTCAGAAGGTGGTTCAAAAACATCCTGGAGACTTGTGCAGTTTTCAGAAGTGCAGAGCAGTGTAAACGGAGGCAGCATGAGTATGGTGATGGATTTCCGAGCGAAACCGAACATGCAGGCATTCATCCCTCTTCCCAAGGCCTCTTTACTGCTTTCTTAGCTTAATTACTTCATTTAATTAGTTAAGTGTTGTGTAATAATTAATTAGCTTGTTAGTTAGTTAATTTGTATTATTCTTTCGGACCCTCCGAGGAGGGCAATTGTGTAATAAGTGTGCGTGTGTGTGATGTATGTCTTCCAACCCCACGTCTTTCTCCCTTTTATTTACCAGCTTATGATGGTTAGTTTAGGGCATGTTTCAATTAGCATACTTAGGCTCGCATGTTTGCATCCATTCATCTGTCTTGCATGCACCGGGCTCGGCGCATTATACTAACTACATTGTATTTCAATTTCAAGTTGAATACGTGTTAGTTGTAGCATCATCATATGCCATCTTAGAATAGCCGAGCCTATCTTAGTTGCATTCTTGTATGTGTTACATTAGGCATCTCAGCATAGTTAGGATTCATGCATGATTTCTAATTAGCTTCTTTCTTTGGTTCGGAGTACTCGGTAAGTGTTCATGCTTTAGCATCCTTGCATGCGTGTGAGTGATTGCCATGATAGTATGCTTACCATAAGGCTATGTGCATATGTGATATAACTGCCTGAATGCCTGTGGGTGAAGGTTGGGTTATTTGGATTGGAACAATTCATCGACTGCGAGTTTTAAGCCCACTTGAGAGTGGCAAAATCATGTTTTCTAAGCTCACCTGAGGGTAGCAAATCCGCATTTTAGCCTACTTGCGAGTAGCAAACCGCTTTCAAAAACAAACATGAAATGTTTTGTTCCAATTCAGGCGATCCTGTCTATACTTGTATGCTGTGCGCATCACATATTAATTCTAGGCTAATAACCGGAATAAGAGCACGTAATATTTTCAAAACTTGATATCATGGTTAGTAGAGGCCGATCTTTGATCGGACGAGCGAGGGTGCTCACGAAGTGACCTTCCCCAATTGTACCCAAATTCCCGAACCGAGGCAACTTTGGTGATGACGGACACGTGGCCTTAGACAACGAGACAGGGTTTCCTAAATCCCCCCAAAATAAATATTTAGGTGGCGACTCTGTATTTGGAAAAGCAGTCCATGTTTGGCACTTCTTTCAAAAAAATTTGTTTTCAAAAACGATTTGCCGGATTTGGACTCTTTGATGATTCATTGGTCTTGCATTGCACTCTGCGAGATTAGATACAGGACCGTGACATTGTGTCCTGAACTGTAGTGTGTCCAATGAACAAAACGGGATTCCCTCCCGGGACGTTCGGAGACGTCTACAGTTTCTGGCGACTCTGCTGGGGATTTAGAGAACTTGACTCGAACTCATGATATCTTGTTTTGTTTGCACTTATGTGTTTCTTTGCATTGCATTTGCATTGGTGCGCCTAGGACACCGTGTTTGCCATCTGCTATTCTTGAACGGTTTGCCGGAGGCTGCGTGCCATAAGGCTGACCGGTTACGGGCTCTGCCACGATGGGAACACAAACCCCGGTTGTTACCGGGGCACCCTTTTGACCATTTGACCTAGTGCATATCGGCATCCATAGTGACTATCCCAAACTAGCACAGGTTGTTCACCCGATTATAGGTTGTTTGAAACCACTGCGTGCGTAATAAAACCCTAGCTCCTGACAAAATAGGACAGGGAAACCCTACCCCACCATAGGGGTGCTTTTGGCTCTCACTTGTCTGCTATGTGCTTTTAGAGTGCGTCTCTACAGGAATGCATGTATCAATTTGCAAGTCGGGGTATCAGGCCCGAGGGCGTCAGTATTTTGGGGGGATCAGTTTTACCCGAAGGTATCAGTTTACAAACAGAATTTTGGGCAGAATTCAGTAGAGAGCACACTCATTCAGCTTTGCTCATTTTGGTTATGGTGAAATCAGGCTGAGATGCTGTCGGTTTTCTCTTTTGCTAGGTAGTCTCGGAACTATAGCTTCAGAAGGCTCCAATATCCCCCGGGTACACCGGACTTGTGTTGATAGACTTTGTTAGGTCAGAGATTCAGTTCAAGGGCAAATCAGTGTTCCTTCGCCAGAGGCAGGGTAAAAGGGTCAGTCAGACATAGATCACCAGTTCAGCAGTTACCAGATCAGTGGTCCTTATTCACCCCACCAGTGAACAGTCAGGCTGAGGTCTCAGTTTTTACCACAGAGATAGAAATACCGGTCAGTCAGCTGGAACAGCAGAACATGGCAGGGATGGAGGAAATGATGCATCAACTCCAAGAAAGTATGAAACTCATGCAGCAGGACGCTGTCCGCCAAGCGAAATTTGCCAAACAGCAGGCTGCGATCATGGCCCAACAGGCAGAGCTAATCACCATGTTGCAATAGCAAAACGGAGTATCTGCTTCACATCAAGCTCCTCCACCACCAGGGGTTCCAACACCCGGGGAAACACCAAATGTCTAGGAAGGTACGAACATTCTGACAAGGCCGGCTTCGCCCCTAATCCTACCCCAGCTATCCAAAACACCTACCAATCTACCGGACTCTCCCTTCGAATTCGAGGTGGACCCCACGGCATTAAAATTGAACAAGCTTGAAAAGCTGTTCAAGAAATCCCAAGGAGTGAAGTCCATCCCGGACATCGAGGATGGGTATACCGACGCAGCCGTGACGCTGCCGGACAGATTTAAGATGCCACATATTGACCGATTTGATGGATCCGGAGATCCCATGGTGCACCTACGGCTGTTTTCAGACATACTAAGGCCGATGGGCCTCACCTGACTACAAAAGCTTTTTTTATTCGGCCGGACCTTGTCAGGTGTAGTGGCCATCTGGTATGCAAAATTGGAAGACGATGTCAAAAGGAATTGGGATGAGATGGCCGAGGCTTTCATCGTTCAATACTCCTATAATACATAGATCAAGATTACAACCCATGATCTTGAGACAACTAGGCAGGAGCCTAAGGAGAGCTTTACTGACTTTGTGACCCGGTGGAGGGCCAAGGCCTCAATGATGACCATTAGGCCAACTAACAAAGATCATATTCTGATGGTTGTACGCAACCTCCAACCCAAGCTCATGCAGAAGATGATCATTCTCCCATTTCCCACCTTTTCAGATTTGCATGAGATGTGAGTACAAATCGAGGATGCTTTGAAATAGGACCTGATTGATAATAACAGAGAGCAGCCCAGGAGGGTGTTTTCCCGCAGTTCGAATGCGACCACCAGTGGTGATGCAGTTGCAAGGTCTTCTAAAGTTGGAATGGTCACCACCAAAACAGCCACCCCTTTGTTGGTACATCCAATCCAAACCCCCGAACCTCAGACTATCTACCCCGGAGCAAGAGGATTTTCACCCCGCTTTATATGCCTTTGTCTAAAGCCCTAGGGGTTCTACTCAGGAAAGGATATCTGAAACCGTTAGAACAACGGCCTCTACCCGATCCTCTCCCTCCAAAGCATGACCCAACTAAGTACTGTGCTTTTCATCAACAAACCGGTCATGACACCGACAGTTGCATTCGTCTCCGCCACGAGATACAAAATTTGATTGACAACAGGGTCATCCCCGCACTAGGTCCTGCAAAGTTTATCGACACTTGATCAGTGAACTTGTGGGGGATAATGTGATGTGATCGAGGGATGAACCACCTGCGGGCGGCGCTCAGTTTACTCCGGATGTGGCGTATGGCACGCACTGTTTTGAGCATTTTGCGAATGGTAGTTTTTGTGCTTTCTGACTTGGGCATTGGGTCAGTCTTGTCGTTTTGTACTAAGTCAGTCTTTTCATATTAAGTCAGTAGGGTCTGTCTGGTTGTATCAAGTCAGTCCTGTTGTACAAAGGTTGGGTGATTCCGGGGGTGTTACTTCGGGCATCACCATTTTGTTTTGCGTTTGTCTTTTCGTTTTGTTTTGAGTATGTTTCTGCCTTGGAGCTAGTAATACCAACAGATTTAAATGAACAGCAGTGATTTTCACCCTCTTGTGTTTGACTCGACTGAGTTCAGAGATTTAGTGGAACTCACTTATAAGGTGTCTAGGTACAAAGCATTACTAGAGGAGGAACAAGACCGAAATAATGCATCGTACAAGACATATTATAGAGATCCTAATTATGAGATCGATGCAGCAGAGATTGTGGAGAATAACCTGTGATCTGTGAAGCATTAATTCATAAGGATACAACAATTGACCAGCAATTTAAAAAGAAAGACCTTCACAGGAAATACTCTTTCGATTTAACTAAGGCAGATGACATTTTTGATCATTTGCTTGCGACCAACTTCCTTAAGTTACCGAAAGGAGTCAAAATTCCATCTGTTGATGAACTTAAAGGAAAAGTATATTGTAAATGGCATAATTCTTGGTCTCATTCGACTAAGAACTGTATTGTTTTTTGAGACTGGATCCAAGAACAAATTCGGAAAGGAAGTTTGAAATTTCCAGCCAAAGCAGAAAAGGCTATGGGGATCGACAGTAATCCATTTCCAGAAATTGGAGAGGTGGCAGCCAATGTCATTATGCCAGACTTTCAGAGCTTGTCATTGAAAAAATTGGAAGAAGTCAACGTGCAGATACATGTCGCCAACCAGACAACTATCAAGAAAGACACTGGAAATCTGCCAGCTATTGGACAAGATTTCTCACACCAGAGGGAAGATTCTGATGAAGAAGCACTGGATGACGACTCCTTAGAAGCAGCTGTAATGCAGAAGATGTGTCCCAGGTGCAGACTGAGCTACAAATGGTTGAAAGGGCTTCTAATTGATGGGAAGCAATATTACAGGGATGTGCAAAGACATCCTAAACCAACCAATGCTTACAATAAAAGGTCATATCCATCTGGTGTTATGCAGCAGCCATTGACGGTTGAACCAACAGCTGATAGAATGCATTTCAAAGGGAAGACGCCTTTATATGAGTCCAGGCCACCTAATTATTACAGAATGGAGAGCAGTCATTCTGAGAGGAGACTGGAGAGAGGTTCAGTTTGTGGGATCAAAGCCAGAGATTGGCCCCCTAGACCAGCCTCACGTAGGACAGAAAGTGGACACCTTCAGCAAAGGCCTGAGTTAGGCCCAAAGCATGAAGTCAGGGCTAAACAGTGGCCTTCACAGCCAGCTTCAAAGGTGACTTCGAAGGAAGAAAGAAGCAGTTCGACAGCCGGGTCAGTAAGTTCGTTGGTACCTAGGGTCCTAAATTGGTTTGTGATGCAGAACAAACCTAGGGAAGTGTTTACCCAAAGAAATGTAATTGGAAACCAAGGCAGGATGATCAAGCCTCCTTTGGTGGCTCCAAACAATTGGGTATTGCTTAAGCACCCAAAAATAAAGGAACCAGATATGGTCCCCGTAATTTCTAGATCACAAAGGAGGAAAATTCAGCGTAGGTACACTCAGTACCAGCAAGACCTGAAAGAGAGTGGAGAGAGTTCTTCATTGGCTCAGACAGAAGGAAAGAAGAATCCAAAGTTAGACCATACTCCAAAACCAACTCCACAAGGCAAGATGGGTTGCAGCAGGGAACAGTTGGCCAAAGTTCACTCTGAACTAAAAGCCAGAGAGAAGTCCAATTTAGCAGGATTGGATAAGGCGTTGATGGAGAGTGACAGCGAGGCAGAGAAAGAAGTTGGCTTAGGCCAAAAGAAAAAAATGGCTGAGGAAGAAATGTTCGAAGCCTTCATGGCTGAACAAACATTTTTGGTTAAAAAACCAGTCAGAAAAGACCATTTGAAAGAGCTTGTTAGTAATGAAGTGCTAGAATGTAGTATGGAGGATGCTTCTAAAGTAACTGAACAAAGTGGCCAAGAGGAGAAATAGGCACAGCCAGCCATCCAATTTGGCTCAGTATCAGTGAATATGGTACACATACTACCGCATGAATTCCAAGTTGGAGATGAGAACCAAGAGGGACAAGAAATGGACCCAATTCCAGTCTCTAGTGAAGACTCACAAGTGAGTATGGTGCAAGATGATTCCAGAATGGAAACTGAATATGAGAGTGAAGAAGAGGTAAGCATTAACCTCTCATATCCTTTTGAATATCCCTCGAACTCTATAACACAGCGTGTCAAGCCTCTGTATATTAAGGCCTTTTTCGATGGGATACAATTGAACCGAGTCTTGATAGATAATGGGGCAGCGGTGAACTTACTACCGAAATCTTTCTTGAAGAAACTAGGGAAAAAGAACCCCAGGTTAATCCCAACCAGCACAACCATTGCTGGTTTCGCCGGAGACAAACAGATGGCTCAGGGAATTCTACCTATCAACCTGAGTGTGGGAACCAGAGACTGCATGACAGCATTCTTCGTCGTCGACAGTAATGCTAAGTACAATGCTTTACTTGGTAGAGATTGGATTCACACTAACAAGTGTGTGCCTTTCTCTTTGCATCAGAAAATAATGATGGCCTTGGGCAATGGGGAGACAGAGGAAATTGATGCAGATCCTCAACCCTTCATAGCCTGTGCATACTTCGCAGAGGCCAAATTGTATATTGAGGGAGTGACACCACTCAGTATACTGAGGAAACCTGATGGCTCAGCCGAAGTGACGGCTGATGAGGAAGTGACACACCTGAAGCACTTAGTCCAGGAGAGTGCTGATGAAGAGGTTGTCGTTAAGGATGACAATGATGCCTAGTTGTAGACAAAGAAATGAAGTCCAAGAAGCCAAGTCTTTGGCTCTAATTAAGTTCTCAATATTGGATGTAAAATCAATAGTCCAGAGAGTACAAGAGCAAGAGAAAGAAGCCATGATAATTGGTTGCAAGCAGGAGCAACAACAGGCCAGAGTTTTGGTCCTTGACAAATACTGTGCATTGGACATTGAAACAAAAGTCCAGGAGATACAGGAGGAAGAAGCCTTATGGACAGACTTTGTCTATGAGGATGAGGGTAAAGATGTTGAATTCAAGAACCTGAGAGCAGAACAAAGCAAGAAGATTGCTTCGAAGGCAGAAGGGATCAAAGAAGAAGTTTCAGTAAGTTCTCAGACACAAGACCTCTTAGAAGAAGTAAATTTAGGGGAAGGTTCTATACAACAGCCCACCTATATAAGTGCTTGTTTGAATGCTCTGGACAGGGACCAGTTGTTGGTTGTTCTGAAGAAATATAAAGATTGTTTTGCATGGTCTTATAATGAACTACCAGGATTGGGTAGGTCATTAGTGGCACATAGGCTCCCTATGAGGCCTAATTTCAAGCCATACAAGCAAAAGCCAAGAAGAATGAGTCCAGAAGTGATTCAAAAAGTTAAGGAAGAAATTCTTACACTACTCAAGGCAGGCTTTATCAGGACAGCCAGGTATATTGAATGGCTATCCAATATTGTGCCTGTAGTTAAGAAGAATAGTAAAATGAGGGTATGCATTGATTTCAGAAACTTAAATCTAGCAACTCCAAAAGATGAATATCCTATGCCCATAGTAGACTTGTTGGTAGACAGTTCAGCAGGGCATCAGATTTTATCAATGATGGATGGGCACTCTAGTTATAACCAAATCTGCATTACAGAGAAGGATGTTTACAAGACAGCATTCAAATGTCCTGAGAATATTGAGACCTTCGAATGGGTTAAAATGCCATTTGGCCTGAAGAATGCTGGGGCTACATATCAGAAGGCTATGAACACTATCTTTCATGACCTCATTGGAGGGTATTTAGAGTGTTATATTGATGACATTGTAGTTAAATCCCAATCCATGGAGGAGCATCTGTTTCACTTAGAAGTACGCTTTGAAAGAATGAAAAAGTTCAAGTTGAAACTCAATCCTCTTAAGTGTGCTTTTGGCGTATCATCTGGAACTTCTTGGGCTATGTAGTACACAAGAGAGGAATACAGATTGACCAGAATAAAGCCAAAGCCATCATTGAAGCCAGACCTCCATCAAGTAAGAAAGAATTACAAAAGTTCCTTGGACAGGTTAATTTTCTTCGAAGATTCATTTCTAACACTGCAGGAAAAACTAAAGTATTTTCTTCCTTATTAAGGCTAAAAGATGAAGAGGAATTTATGTGAACAGCAGAGCATCAAATTGCTTTCGAAGGTATTAAAGCCTACTTGGCCAACCCTCCAGTGCTGATGCCACCAAAGGGTGATAAGCCCTTGAAGTTGTACATAGCTGCAGTAGAAGATTCATTGGGAGCTTTCTTAGGCCAAGACAATGAAGAAGGCAAGGAGCAAGCTGTTTATTATCTTAGTAGGTTTTAAATTCTTGTGAATGTAAATACTCAGCTGTAGAAAAACTGTGCCTTGCATTATATTTTGCTGCAATGAAATTAAGATACTATCTTTTGCCTACAACTGTCTTGGTAATTACAACCTCAGATTTGGTTAAGTATATGTTATCTAGACCTATGTTGAGGGGAAGAATTGGCAAATGGATATTAGCCTTATCAGAATTTCATTTAGAATATGTTCCCCAAAAGGCAATGAAAGGACAAGTTTTAGCCAATTTTTTGGCAGACCATCCATCTTAAATAGAAAGCCAAGAGATAATGAAACTTGATTTGGCTAGTGTTGAGCCATGGCAAATGTGGTTCGATGGATCGAAAGCCAATGGCCTAACTAGAATTGGTATAGTGATTAAGTCACCACAAGGAATAGAAACCACACATGGTTTCAAAGTGGATGAGATTACTTGTTCTAATAATCAAGCTGAATATGAAGCCTTAATAGTGGGATTGGAAATTCTTATTGGACTACAAGTTCATGCAGTTGACGTATTTGGAGATTCTCAATTGGTGGTTAACCAAGTGAAAAGGATTTTCAGATGTCAAAGTATAAGCATGTTGCTATACTATGTTGTTGCATTATATCTGCTTTCTCAATTTCAAATAGCAAATGTAGTTCATGTCCCAAGATACTTGAATAATAGAGCTAATGATGTGGCTCAGAAAGCTTCGAATTTCAAAAGGAGGGATAATGCTCAAAGAGACATAGGCCAAACAACATATCATAAATTAATACCACCCTTAAATAAAAGGAATGTGGTCCTGGAAGTCAATCATAATGACTTGCAGAAACAAGATTTGAGGCATCCAATAATGCAGTACTTGGCTGGCCCATCCTCGAAGGCCAACAGAAAAATTAAATTGCATTCTATGCAATACATCATATACGGTAATGCTCTTTACAAAAGGGGGGAAGATGGTTTATTGCTGGAATGTTTAGACCCAAAAGAAGCATTGATAGCTATGGCTGAGGTTCATGAAGGCATCTGTGGTGCTCATCAGCCTGGTGTGAAGATGAGGTGGTTGCTTCGAAGGCATTCCTACTATTGGCCAATTATCCTTAAAGACAAGGGGTTGCAAGGCACGTCAAAAGCATGGCACGATCAGGCATGTGCCCATAACTGACCTACATGCAGTAGTAAAGCCTTGGCCATTTAGAGGATGGGCCATGGATATGGTGGGGAAAATACACCCACCTTCTTGGAAGTATCATTGTTTCATTTTAGTGGCCACTGATTACTTCACTAAATGGATCGAAGCTAAGCCATACAAGGCTGTAGACCAAACTGAGGTTATTGGATTCATTAAGGATTTAATCCACAGATTTGGTATCCCACAGACTATAACTGTTGATAACGGGACTGTGTTTGATGGGAAAATGGTAAAGTCTTTTGTGGCAGAGTTTGGAATTAGCCTTGTTAATTCCACCCTCTATTATGCACAAGCCAATGGTCAAGCTGAATCATCCAATAAGTCCTTGAAAAAGGGAATACAAAAAGTTGTGGAGGATAATCCTAGGGATTGGCATAACTTATTGTTGGATGTATTGTGGGCTTATAGAACTTCCCCAAGGTCAAGCACAGGAGTCACTCCTTATGCCTTAGTATATGGGCATGATGTAGTATTACCTGTGGAAATTAATGTTAAGTCCTTGAGGGTAAAATGCCAAGACCAGTTAAATCCTGAGCAATACCATCAGAGTATGTGCTTGGAATTAGAAAGCATAGATGAAGCTAGAATTCTGGCATTAAATAGCATTCTTTTTCAAAAGAAGAAAGCAGCCAAAAATTATTATAAGAAAGTCAAACACATTGGCTTTGATGAAGGTGATTTGGTTTGGAAGACAGTACTCCCAATAGGAATTAAAAGCCATAAGTTTGGCAAATGGTCACCTAACTGGGAAGGACCATATCAAATTCATAGAGTCCTGCCTTTTGGAGCATACCATTTGAGAAATTTGAATGGATATGTACATCCCAAAAAGATTAATGGAAGATATTTGAAGCTTTATTTTCCAACCATTTGGGAAACACAAGGAATATAACAAATATTAAGTACAAGAACACAAGAATACTCAAATGATAAACAAGAGTTTGTTTTTTCATAAAGAATTAAATACATTCCGCCATAAATTGACCCATAAATCATTACAATGCCTTAGTTGTTCTTTTACAATAGATGTTCTAGTTTTAAAGGATGAAAACAACTGAATGGCTGTAGTCATTTCTTGCTTTCGATCGGCCAATCCTTGGTTGGTGATCAGCAACTTGGTATCAGTTTGAGCTAAGGCCTGGTTGACTACAGATAACTCCTCCTCAAGATAAGCCTTCCTCTCCAGTAGTTGAGTACGAAATTGGGAGACAGAGGAATGTTGTTTCTTTAGCTCTGATATCTCAGCATGTACTGTCGAAACAAAGTCCTGATCTCTGACAAATTTCTCCTCTGCAACCTTGGCAGCATAGCAAATATTGATGTAGAAGTCAATAGTAGCTGCTGCCTAAGATAGATGACTTGAGACAGTCATGCCGGATTGCTCAACAATTTTGCAGCACTGAAGGAAGCCATTCCTTATTATAGGTCTCTCTAGGGCCTCAAAAGGAATCCTTGAAAAAGATGTCAATAGTTCCAGGCAGTTATCCAAGTCTATCAGAGGTGTAGAAGGCTTACTACTGGAAGAAGGACTCTGAAAAATTTCTAGTAAAGAGTCAGCCAAAACTAATGGCTCAGCTTCATCATTGGCTATTGGAGAAGTAGAGAGCATATCAAGGAGACTGGCAAGTCTTGCTTCGAAGATATCTACCTCATCCGTGGACATGAGGGGCGCAGAAAGAGTTGTAGTGAAAGGCATAAAGGACTACATAGGGATAAGAGAGATAGGTGGAACATCTTCAGTAGTCTCTATGGTCCTAGCCACCAATAGGTCAAGGGAAGAAGGGCTGAAAGTAGATAAAGGTAATAAACCATGGGTTGGAGAGCTGCCAGTACCCTCTGTAGGGGAATCAACTACCATCAGAGATGGAGCATCAGTTGGAATTTCGTTAGGAGGAGGGGGAAGAGCAAGGCTCGAAAGATAACTGAATTGAGGTAGATCCAAAGATAAGTAAGGAATATACGGATTTAATCCAAAGGAAAGAGATGCAGGAATGCTTGGCCTCAAGGAGGGTACATTGAATGTAGGCCTAGGAAGTGGGAGTATTATCTGGATAGTCCTCATATTTTGCATCTGATCAACTTCAACTGAAACTGAGGGAGTCCTTATTGGAAGAATAGGCTCAGTAGTTGTTGTAGCAGAAGAAGAGATGTAAAGTAATGTCAAGTTTCAATACCAAAAGTTTGATAAGGGAGAAACAGTAGAAGCATGAAAGAAATTACTTGTTTCAGAAGTGATAGCAGCAATAGGAGAGCTTCGAAGGGAATAGTGCTCAGCAATATGTTGCCTTTTTGCATTTTCCCTTTGGATTGCATCAGCAGCAGCTACTTCATCTTTTAAGAATTGCTGCTGCCGTATTTTCTCAGCTCTCTCAAAGACAATGATGGCCTTAGAATTCTCTTGTTCTATTGCCTTAGCAGTTGCTTCATGAATAGGGTCTTCGACCAAATCAGAAGGAGAGACAGTCATCTTCCTTCTCTTTTTTCTATGTATTGGTCTTGGCTGTTCCTTCTCAATTTCTCTCTCTTCGATCTGGGATTCAGACTCCTCAGAAGTAAGTTCCTCTTCTACTACTCTAGCAGCTGTCTCATGAGTGGGATCTTCAATTGAAGGAAAGACAGTCATCTGTTCCCTCTCTCTCCTCTGTAATGGTACTTACTATTCTTTCTCAATCTCTCCTTCTTCAATCTGAGATTCGGATTCCTCAGGAGTGAGTATCAGCTTCCTTTTCTTTTTCTATTTTTGTTTGTCCTTGAGAGTAGCTAGGGTTTCAGCCCTCTTAGGAGATTTTTCTTGTAGAGACCCTGCACCAAGAGGTATGAATGTAAAGGAAACAAACAAAAGAGTCTAAGGAGAAACCTGAAAAATACTTACCCCTCTTTGAAGCAGCTCGGTAACTCTAGCAGGAGAGGATGAGGCTACAGGAGCAGTTTTGATAGCTGTAGAAAGAGAGGGGATGTTCTCAACTATGGTTGATTTGGCCTTCGAAGGCACTCCTAACCCTACCAGTAAGTCATGAGGGTGTACGGATAGGCACACTTCCATATTGGCTGTCCACTAGTTTTGAAATCTTTTCAGAACTAGGCCAGAAGGAAGGAAGGGGACAAATTTGAACTCGCTCGATTCTTTTGACAGTTTGAATGTTGCTTCTTCCAGTTTGGATTTGGGCATTTTCAGGTCTTTGGCTGTAAGATGGACATTCGAGAGACTGCAGAGTAGAATGGGAATCCCCTGAGTTAACCCAAATTGCTTGGCAAATTGAGAAGGATAGTACACCTCAGGTACACACTTATAAGCTCGGGGGTTTAAAGTGCCAATGAACAGCTCCCTCGGCAGCAAAATAGAAGCCCACATGCCTTTATGGGGTGAGGTAGAGCACTCTTTATCAGCTAAGAATGTTCGAAGCCAAGCAGGTCCTTTGTTGGCATCAAAGAGGTAGAAGAAGGTAGCAGGTGGAAAAATGGGAAGTTGGTAAAAAAATGTGAAGTAGTAGGCAAAGGAAGCATGATAAAGAACAACTCTGGCATATTTTTCCCCATAAGTGCTAGGGTCCTGAACAAGGAATTTTAAGCATTTGGGATGCAAATCAGTGAAGTAAGCAAAGAGCCAAAGTTGGAGCACCCAAAGGGGACCCCCTTGGTTCACATCAAGAGGTTTCTCACAAAATTGGGAATAGGTTCTATAAACATGGCCTAAGAGGTAAGGAGCCAGGGCTATGCGTTTTTTCAAAACAAGTGCCTTCGCAAGTGGTGCGAACTCAGGTATAATCCTTTGAGATGATGTACAAAAGAGAAATTTGCACAACCAGTACCAAATGAAGGAAAAAAGTTCTCTATCTCTCACGGGACCTACCCTTTTATTTTCGGCCTTTACAAAATCACTGTAAGAGGAATTTAAGGGTGGAAGGGAAAACTTAACAGGGAGGTCTGGATAGCCGGGAGTGAAATGAGAGCCAAGGGGTGAAAACCCTAAAAGATGGCAAATATCAAGGACGGTGGGAGCCATCATACCACACCACACCGAAATTGGAAAAAATTGAAAGCCATGTTCCAAAAACAAAAAGCAGCGAGAATCAAGAAAGGGTCTTCAGGAATGATAAACCTGGAAAAACGGAGGGCATCGAGAATGCAAAACTCTTGCAGGTCGTCTTCTCGCGCAGGTACAACTCTGTCATACCATTCTTCCCATTTAGCTCTCAATGTCGGCCAACAGCGATGAGGTCGGGTTACCCTCCAATTTCCCCAGTCGAGCCCTCTTTCGTAGAGAAGAAAATGGTCCTCCAGACGAGGGTATAAGGCTGGAAGTTGAGCAGGAGCCTCTCGAAAGATGGGACCCAAGATGTATTCTTGTTTGTTGCTGTGACGAGGAACGAAAAGGCGGCTGTCTATGGCGCTTGACTCATCAGTTGTTAACTTGGCGATCTCTTCATCAATACATCTTTTCAAAGCCATGGTTGGGCTTATACGATCACCAGCAAGCACTTTCAGAGAAGAAGAATCCATTGATAGCAAGTAGCAAGGAAGGGGGGGTTAACAGAGGAAAAGGGTTTGTGTTTTGAGCGAGCGAGTGATTTCAGAGCACGAAATAAAAAGGGTTTTAAAAAACCTTTGTGTTCGGAAGATTATATCGCGTAATTCGTTAAAGTACTAAAAGTACAAATATGAAGAGCTTCGTTCAATATTGATACTTTTGGAGGGAAAAACACATCCTAGATGTTGAAGCCAGCTTCGAAGTATAATATTTGGCTTTGAAACCAGATTTTGGCACCATAAGTCAAATAATAAACGGCTTCGAAACTACCAAGCTAGCTTCGAAGCACATTCCATACCTAAAGATGTAAAAATATTCAAGTATTTGTTTGCTTCAAAAGGATTGAAGACCTGTTTTAGGTTTCTCAATAAAAGTAATGTCTTTCGAAGTAAAACTTGGGACCCCTTAATGATGGGAATTGCTATTCGAAATATCAAAACCAATAGTTGGTTTGTATACATACAGACAGAGATTGTCTTTTGAACTAAAACAGCATGAACTGTTCTTCGAAGCAAAAATAATCAATTTAAAATTGGTTGATCATATTAACCATGACCATATGTTGGTTATGATTAAAACAAGCTTTAAGGGGTAAGATTGTTAAATTCGAAGCACTAATTCTAAATGAAAATCAGCAAAAATTGTTAACTATATTCCATAAATTGGAAAGGTTCATTGTTGGTTCTTTTTAGTGTTTCATTTAAAACGATTGAGTCCGAATTCGAAGGATAAGATTGTTCAGTTCGAAGCCTTGAATTTGCTTTAAAGACAAATGGGAACAAGATCAAACCATACCAAACAAAGAAAAAGTCTTAGTGGTATTAAAGCAAAAGCAATTACATCGAATGGCCCTATTTGGGTACAAACTCAAGCTCATAAAAATAGGGAATGGAATAAATAACAAGATCATGAAATTTAGTCCAACTATGATCAATGAATTTCTATTCTTTCTTTATTCTATCCTCTATTTCTTCTAAGATTGGCTACATGAGTTGGTGTGCTCTCACTTCGTAAAAGAGCTCTTCAGCCTTTATTTCAAATGCTGTTTCTCTCAATCCTTGTTCCAATTCGTCTATATCCAAGTCATCCTAGTATGCAGAATCTTTATTCTTGAAATTATTGAATTCTTCAATAAAGTTCTCTGCTTCGTACTGGGCATGAACTCGAAGGGACGAGAGTTGGTCTAAAGATTGTGTGGTGGCCATAGAGGTCCGATGCTAGTGGAGAAACAATGGAAGTTGGTCCAAAAACATATGAAGCTCTGCTTGGGCGAGGGGATTCAGGACATGACCCCGAGTCAGAATATCACAAACCCATCGAAGGTTCTTGAGAGGGATTTCGTCCCCAAGAACATTGAAGGGCAAGTGAGAGAAAGCCGTGAGCAGAAGTTGAGCTTACTTCCGCTCAGCTGGATTAGGGGAATGTGGAGGCTTGTAAGGTGGGAAGACCTTATCCGTGGAGAGGGCAAGCCTCAGTCTTTTTGTCCAGCAAGGATTTGGCGGAAGAGAAGACATGAAAGTCTCCACTTTAGGAGGAGGAGCAAGAGCAGAAGGAACAAGGGCATTAATATAATCGAGCCAGTCAGAAGAGCAAAGCTTCGCCTTCTAGGCTAAGAACGATGGATTGTACCCTTGTGCCTCTTCGAGGTGTCGGGCTGCATGCACTGTCTTTGTAGGCATGAAGGATGTATACCATGCTACAGGCAGATTTTCCTCCAAACTGCGTCGATGATCGGTGGACATGTAAGGATAGACCACCGAGCTTCGTACATAGGAAGGGAACTCTAAAGGGTCAGTAAACTTGACAAAGTGATGGTTGATTCGCTCCCTTAAATCACAGGCCTCAAGTTTTGACCAGTGTGTCCAGTTAGAAGTCCCAGAGGAAGAAGAAGCTGCAGCCTTATCCCATACAGAGGGTTGTAAAGAAGAACTTCCCATGTCCATATTTGCAACTTTCTGAATCAAAGGATTGAGAGTAGTTTGTTCATAGTCCAAGGGTGAGTCAGAAGAAGGATTTCACATGTCTATATTTGTGAGCTTCTGAATCAAAGGATTAAAGGCAATGTGTTCGTAGTCCAAGGGTTGGTAATTTGTAAAGGCATCCATGACCTGACTATAGAAAGGTGGGTAAGGGTGGCTAATTAATGCATGAAGGTTCTTTCGAGGAGGAACAACATCATCATATGACTCTTCGTGTGCTCGATTAATGGAAGAGGAAATTGATTCGGCCATTAAAATGTATCAGTCTGTTCGAATACTAAGGTGGTGGGGGTGTTCAAAAGATTGAAGGGGAGTTAATGCAGATAATGAATGACAGTTGCATTTCTAGAAGAATGCAAAGCCCATGCACGTTCTAAGACGTGGAGAAAAGGGCTTGATCCACTAATATCACCAAGTATTGGGTATATTAGTACGGGGGGTAATGTTGGCTACATATTTTGTACAAGCCAATTACAATTCAACGCGTGGCAGAATAAAGGTAATACAGGAAAGCTAGTCAAGTCCTCGATCCTGATCGTACACGTGGCAGTTAGTATTGGTTATTACAAGATCTGAGTAGCAGTGGATCAACAACGAGAGGCAAGGTGATGTGGGTGACTTCAACGGTTACTCACATTTAAATTCAAATTTAGGAGGGAAGTCTAACTGCAAGTGATGGCATAGTAGGCTAATTACAAGGCAACATGATCATCGATCATGGAGGAGCAGTTCGATGGTTGGAAACGCAGTTTGATGGTCATCCTTGAGAAGTATAAATAGCAGAGAAGGCCCCAGAAAAAAGGCCCAGACTTAGATCTAAAAAACCAGTCTTATTATACTTATTTTTCTTTCCAGTTTTACATTTCCAGTCTTACATTTCCTGTACTTTAAATTCCTGCACTGCACTTCGTTCATAGGAGTAGTTTCAAGTAGATTGTTGCTATAAACCTCTACGAGGCTGAGTTTGAATCATTGTAAGTTTTCATTTTAATGAAATACTTCAACTATTCTTCATTTGATTATTATATTGCTTAATTCTCCTAAATCAAGCCACCAGTAAAAGTCCTCTTCATTGAGGCTGAAAGAACTAAAACGTAATCGTCTGATAATTTGTTGGCAATTAATTTTCTGTAAGGACTGATTGATCCTTGCTGGTACGCTCGCAATTACAATAATAACCTTCGAAAGCCAAAAAGCCAACACACATACAAAATATTTTATTAAAAATCTACAAAATGTTAAATCTGTAGTACAGAGTTCTATATTTATACACTGAAAAAGTTTGTTATGTATCTATTCTGTATCTAACTATATAACTGAATGCATCTATTATATATCTAACTGTATAACTGAAATTAGTTACAACTACTTTACAAGAGCTGAGCTAATATGTAACTACACAACTGTTGAGCTATAAATCTTGATTCCTTTATTTATGATCTTGATGCTCTTGATCTGGTGATGCTGATATTATCTCATCAGGCCCCCTTAAGTGAAGAGGAGAGGCACGAACCATGAGCTTGCGTTGAAGATAAGCAAAACGTGTTGGACAATCTTCACTATATTTGAAAAATAAATTATGTTGTGTTCTCAACAACAAACAGAATATATAAGAAATAAAGGAAATGAGTGAATTTGTCTGATTACAAAAATCAAACTAGAAAAATAAAATAAAATAAATAAAAACATATTTTTATTTTGTTACAAAAACATCAAAATCCGATTTAAATAAATAAATAAAACAGAAAATAAATAACCTACTTACTTGATTAATTTCTTGAATAATATTCTGATCAAGTCCAGTGTTCGACACTGTGTCCTTAAGACAGATTCGTCCTCTCCATGGTGCTTTCAGAATGTGGACGTCTATCTCCTAAGATGAAATGATCAACAACGAATAAATGCAGCACTACAATATATTCGTACAACGGACACACTAAGTGTTTACACTCTTTCTCACAAAAATTAAATGTAGCAATATGAAGAGAATAATAGCAGAATTATTTGGGACGAAAAATAGTGAATGAATTCGTCAAATGAGGGCTAGTCTATTTATAGATGTAGTGGCACCTTTTAATTTTGAATTGAACAGGTACTGAACCTATTGGTTTGAAATTGGTACTATTTGGGCTTGAATTCAAACAGATATGAATCTGTTTGGGTTTGAATTTTGAACAAAACCGGTTCTGGGTTTGTAACAGATTCGGATCTGTTAGACAAAGGGCAAACTGTTTTGAATTTCAAAAATTGAAATTAACTTGGACAAAAATTCAGAATTAATGTCGAATTTATTGGACAGATTTTATTTCAAAAAATAAAATTAAATTCAAATGTTTTTGGCTAAAAAAGATTTAGTATTGGGCCGGACAAACCCAACCCAACCTCACACCACGCACCCGCGCCCAAGCCCAGGCCCAGTCCGTCCGACTGGACGGACGGCGGTGGTGCGCGCATGTGTAGTGATTTTTGGGTCCAATGGGTCTAGCCCATTTTGCCCATAACCTCTCCCTTTTACAAACTTGGGGTGCCCCTTGGGGCCCTCCCCAAGTTATAATTCCAAGCTATATAAACCCATTCAAAACTTCCTACCAAACCAATGTAGGACAAGCCAATTTCCAAATCTTAAGAAATTTCAACCAAAAACTTCATTTCTATGGAGCACACTTTGGCTTCAATTTCCCATTCACCCGATAATGGTTTTGAACAACCAAATATACTACGTGAATCACAACGTGGCATAGAACGCGTTACCACTTAGACGCGTCAAATTTGGCGTACGAGTCCCTCCTAAATAATAGACCAAAGTTAGAAAAAAATTCTGTTTTTCTAGAATTTTTCCCAACCATTTCTAACAATCCCCCACATGAATGGAATTTGATGACAACGGAAATGCAACAATATGCAGACTTTGTCGAAAGAGTATAAGTCGAAAATATCTTGCATCAGGATAGGTAACTATTGGCCTTGAACCTTCCCTAGTGATAACCTATTGGACTTACTAGCTAACCAATGGACGCCGTTTGTGTAAGCCAAGACAATAGATTTCACACAAAATATCTTCTAACACATTGTGGTTCTCACTGTTGTGTTCATTTTGGCCTTGAACACTCCTGGTTTTCATGAGTACTTCTAGAGAATGTAGCCTCTTCATTCTCATAGAACCGACTCCAATTCGACACTCATATAGGTGATTCTTATTGTGAGTATCTTCTTATACTCGTCTTGATTTTTATGCCTAAATCAATATATAAGTAATCATTAAAAGCTAAGCTTATCCTTATACCCCTGCAAACAACATATGTTGCAGATATCACTCTCACCATATGAATGAGTAGGGAATTTTAATCCCTTGGTGATTTCTGGCGAGCCACATATAACTTAGTTGTCCCTTTGAACTCAGTTCTTGGGATCTCCAGTCATATAAGTAGGGTTACCATTATGATGACTCTTATAAGTAGGCTTTAATCCCATCCCCTTCGATGAACTATACACTTGCTCTTTAGTCAAACCTTTTGGTAACAGGTCCGCAATATTCTCTTTAGATTTTATATAATCTATTGAGATTATTCCATTTGAGAGCTTTAGCCTTACGGTATTATGTCGACGACGAATGTGTCGTAACTTACCATTATATATATGATTCTGTGCCCTGCCTATTGCAGATTGACTATCACAATGAATGCAAATAGCTGGCACAGGTTTAGGCCACATTGGAATGTTTTCTAAGAAGTGACGAAGCCATTCTGCTTCTTTTCCTGCTTTGCCTAAAGCAATGAACTCAGATTCCATTGTGGATCGCGCAATGCATGTTTGTTTCGTGGATTTCCAAGAAATAGCAACGCCTCCCAGAGTAAAGACATATCCACTAGTGGATTTTGAATCTTTAGTATCCGATATCCAATTTGCATCACAATAACCTTCGAGTACTGCTGGATATCGAGTAAAGTTCAAACCATGATCATGGGTAAATCTTAGATATCTAAGAACCTGAATGATCGTCTTCCAATGGTCTTCTCCGGGGTTACTAGTGTCGATAAATAATGACTGATGTCTACAGGTGTTCTAACTAAATTCGTATCATCCTTGATAAATTTACCAAGAATTTTCTCAATATAATGTGATTGAGATAATGCATAACCGTTAGATGTTTTAGTAATTTTCATTCCTAATATAACATCTGTGACCCCCAAATCTTTCATATCAAATCTTTTGTTAAGTATTTGCTTAGTTGATTTGATCATGTTTTGACTGCTTCCAATGATAAGCATGTCATCCACATAAAGACAAACTATGACATATCCTTGGTCAGTGTTTTTAACATAGACGCATTTGTCACATTCGTTTATCTTAAACCCATTAGTAAGCATTGCATGATCAAATTTTTCATGCCATTTCTTAGGGGCTTGTTTTAATCCATAAAGAGATTTTACAAGCCGACAAACTTTTTTTTCTTGCCCCGGTACTACAAACCCTTCGGATTGCTCCATATAGATCTCTTCATTTAGATCACCGTTTAAGAAAGCTGTCTTAACATCCATTTGATATATTTCTAAATTAAACAACGCTACTATTGCAATAAGCATGCGAATGGATGTTATTCTTGTCACAGGGGAATATGTGTCAAAATAGTCCAAACCTTCCTTTTGTCTGTAACCTTTTACTACAAGTCTTGCTTTATACTTGTCTATTGAACCATCTGCTTTCATTTTTCTCTCGAATATTCACTTATATCCAAGAGGTTTAGAACCAGGTAGAAGATCCACAAATTCCCAGGTATGATTTTGCATAATGAATTCAATTTCATTATTAACAGCCTCTTTCCACAAAGGTGTTTCAGAACCTGTCATTGCTTCCTTAAAGCTTTGAGGTTCATTTTCTAACAGGTATGTCAGAAAATCTAGACCAAAGGATTTTGATGTTCTCGCTCTCTTACTTCATCTTGATTCATCATCAATTAAATCCTTTTGGTCGAGACTATTACTAGTCTCTTGTGTTTGATTGTCATTAGTCTCTTGACTTTGTGTACAATCATAAGTTCTTTTCTGTTAACTTCATTCCTGTTCTTTCTTATAAGGAAAGACATGTTCAAAAAACACAGCATTCCTTGACTCTATAATAATGTTCACATTTATATCAGGTATTTCTGATTTATAAGTCAGAAACCGATATACACTACTATTTTGAGCATAACCAATAAACACACAATCTACTGTTTTTGGTCCAATTTTAGTCTTTTTAGGAACAGGAACTTCAACTGTTGCCAAACACCTCTACACTTTTAATTATTTGTATGAAGGTGGTCGACCTTTCCATAATTTATAAGGAGTGCTGTTGGTTTTCTTGTAGGGTATTCTGTTAAGAACATAATTAGCAAACAATATTGCTTCCCCTCACAAGTTCTATGGTAAGCCTGAACTTAGTAACATGGCATTCATCATTTCTTTTAGGGTTCTATTCTTCCTTCCAGCAATTCCATTTTGCTGAGGAGAATAGGGTGCTGTAGTTTGGTAAATAATACCATGTTATGCACAAAATTCATTTAATGGTGCATCATATTCACCACCTCTATCACTTCTAACCATTTTAATAGTTTTTCCAAGTTGATTTTCAACTTCTGTTTTGTAGAGTTTATGTGATGACCTAAGATTTAAAAAAAAATAAAAAATAAATAAAAATAAAAATAAAAATAGTGGGGCAATGGAATATATGCTTTTGAGAAGAAAATATATATATATTTTTTTTTAAAAAGAGAGGCAACCACGTTGGGGGGTTGCCCCTCCACTCCATTCCCCTCATTCTTTTTTATATCTTTTCTGATTCTTCTTGTCTAAGCATCTACAAAAGTCTTATCTCTCTCTGGTTTTCTCTGAAGCCCTCAACAAAGAACAATCGTATCACAAACACAACCATAATAGTGCCTGAGTCTTGGTGATCAATAATAGTCTCTATTGATTATACGATTTTAAAAGTTGTTTGGGGCGATGGATCTAGGTTGCATGGACTTGGGTTGCATTGAAAAGCGAAGCAATGAACTGTTTCTTGATTCCGGAATCAATCTCAACGACCCTGTAATGGCTACCTCCAAGGTTGGAAAGATCATCTTCCAGTTTGGAGAGTAGAGGGAAGCTTGCGGAGGAATTGAAGTGTGCAGATGCAGTGGTGCTAACCTATGCATGTGATCAGCCTGTGACTCTTGATCACCTCAGTACTTTCTAGCTTCACGAACTTCGTCGACTTGAGGTGAAGGTACCCGTGATTGTAGTTGGTTGCAAGCTAGATTTGCAGAATGAGAATAGAATTGCAGTGCCCAAATCTTTGGGAAGCTCTTTATTTCCAAATAGTTCGACAGCATGTCGGCTAAGTTCAACTGAAGAGAGGGATCCGCGCGTTTCGCTCTCCGATTTCCTCAACCGAAAGCTGCACAGAAGTTCTGTTTTGCCAAGTTCAGCTCAGGTATGTTGCATTCCCTTGCTGTTTGGTTGCCTGGAAAACGGGGGGAAAGGACGGAAATTTGAATTGAGGATCTCATGTTTTGTGGGTTTCCGATGAATTGTGAAAACTCGATTATAACTTGAGTAAAATAGGAAATAGTTGGAGTGGGTTCAACTAGCGGAGAATTTAATTATTTTGACATTTTCGCAGCTGCCAAACAGAGAATCGGAGGGAAAGGGTAGCCCATTCTTTCCACCTGTGGGCAAGAAGGATGTGAGTGGGTCAAACGAAGGACAGAATGGAGTTAAGGAGGTGAAACCAGTTCATGATCTAGTTTTTAAACAGTCAAACTTAATGGATCTGTTAAAGTTACCAAAGTGAACAGTTTGGTGAGAGTAGTATTTTGGTCCGTGGGGATTAAAATTTGGCAAAATTAAAATTGTGGATTTTTGGCTTGCTTCCTCTTCTTGGCTTGAGGTAGGGATATCCTACTCCTCTTTATGAGCTTTGTCTTTAAAGTTTAGCATTTGATATGTTGGGGGTTATTGGGTAATTTTGAGAAAGTTTAGGCTTTTGTGAAATTTTACAAAAGTTGGGGTTTTAAATATATAAAACCTATATTCATGTTTAGCATGAAGAAATGGAATTAATGTTGAAACATTGATGAAAATGGAACCTTAGGGTTATAATGTTAATTATGGAAAATGCCCTAATTACATTGGTTAATTAATTGGTATAATTAATTGTGAGAAATGAGGAATGGAATTGGGAATGTTGAGATTGGGAATGTATGGGATTAAAGGGTGTAGTTGAATTATTTATCGCTCACCTAATTGAAATGTTGATATATTACCCATTTTGTGCATTTATTTTCTGTTTAGAAATAACTGCTTTGGGCTATCGGTGGATGATAGTCTTGATTGTTGTAGATAATGCATGATGATTAGGAAACTAAAACTAATCAATGGAATGTGTCATTGAGTATGACGGTTGAAAGAATATATTAACTTTATGTATTGATTGATGTGTATAATAATTGTTTATATGCATTGTGTTGTGTTGGAGGAGATAGGGGATGTACTCCGCGGTTTAGGGGAAGATAGGGGATGGACCTCTAAACCGGATATTGTTTGGGAGGAGATAGGGGATGGACTCCGTAGATACAGCTCATATGCTTATCTTTGAGAAGTGTAGATACAGCTCATATGCTTATCTTTGGTGGTGTGATATAGTTCTTATACTTATCTGTTGATGTGTTGATATAACTTATATGCTTATCCGTTGATGTGTTGATATAGCTAGTATGCTTATCTATTGTGAAATGGGAAAATGTTTAATATGAGTTACTGTCTCATATAGATTGTTTGGTCAGGTTCTGAGCCATAGTTATGAATTGAGAATTGAAAGAAAATGGAAAATGAAATGTAGCATGGACTTGAATGTCATGAAACTGTAAAGTGTTATGAAAGAATGTAAAAGTGTTGACCATCTATCAACTGTTAATCTTTTAGTCATTGTTCATAGTTGGTTTAGTGTACTTCTACTGGGCTGTGGCTCACCCTATATGGGAACATCATTTTCAGGTACATGTAGCATGCCACCTCCAAGGACATAGCTTGGGAGGCTAGAGGCGGACAGACTTTTGTGTCTATTTTCTTTTGATGTATTACATGTAGATTCAAGCCAAGGGCTTAATGTGTAATAGAGTTAGCACTCTCTTTTTGTAACCAAGTGTTAACTTGGAAAGTTGTAAGCCCTTAGGGCATTTGCTATGTTGTTAACATGTAATACTTTTTGTAATGAATTACTCTGATGAAAAGAAGGATGTTGATCTTTTATATATCAATGCATGTCAATATTGTGCATTTAAGGTTATTATTTTGAGGGCGTTACAGTTTAAACATTTCTAAAGCTTCATCTTTGCTTCTAAATAAGTATACATAACAATATCTTGTGCAATCATCGATAAATGTTATGAAATACTTTTTACCTCCTCTAGTTTGAACAAATTTAAGATCACATACATCAGTATGAATTAATTCTAGAGGTTCGGTTTTCCTTTCAACTGATTTAAATGGAGTCTTAGTTAGTTTTGTTTCTACACAAATTTCACATTTATGATTATGATCAATTTTAAACTTTGGTATATAATCTAAACCAATTAATCTACGCAAAGCATCAAAATTCACATATCCTAATTTATCATGCCATAAATTTGACTCAAGAATATAAGCAAAAGATGTGTTATTCTTATTCATAGCAACTTTTGGTACAACTGCCATTATATTTAATTTGAAGAGACCATCACTCATATATCCCTTACCAACATACATACCATTCTTTGATTATACAAATTTATCAGACTCAAATACAAGCCCAAAACTATTTTTACTTAACAAAGAGCCAGAAACCAAATTCTTCCGGATGTCAGGTATATGCAGTACGTTGTTGAGGGTCAGTTCCTTCCCTAATGTCATCTTCAAGATCACTTTTCCTTGTCTAGCCACAGTAGAAGTAGAAGAATTTTTCATGAAAAGTTTTTTACCATTTGCAGCCTCATTGTAGGTAGTGAACATCTTTTTGTCCACACATATGTGACGAGTTGCTCCCGTGTCAACCCACCACTCCTTGGGATTTCCAACAAAATTAGCCTTAGATACCACAGCAGAGAGGTTAATGTCATTCACCCCGTCAGAGATGTAATCTAGTTCAGTTACATTAGCCTGATTGGTAGTCTTCTTGCTTGTACTTCCACAATCCTTCTTAGAGCGGCGGCAATCAGAAGCTCGATGTCCAGTCTTTCCATAGTTATAGCATTTTCCTTTAAACTTCTTGTTGCCATTGTTGTCGCATTGTTTAGGACCATCTCCAGTAAACTTCCTCTTTTTGTTATGTGGTTTGAGAACTTGCTCAACCACATTAGCCTTGGACTCAATGGGATTTTTCCCGTTCCTCTTTTCAGCCTTTCGGTTATCTTCCTCGATTCTCAATCTTACAATCAATTCATCCATGGTCATCTCTTTGCGTTTATGTTTTAAATAATTTTTGAAATCTTTCCAAGCCGGTGGTAACTTTTTCACTAGAGCAGCGACTTGGAAAGACTAGCTAAGAGACATACATTCTGCATGAATATCATGTAAAATTATTTGAAAATTTTGAACTTGAGAAATTACCGTTTGGGAGTCTACCATAACAAAGTCCAAAAATTTACCGACAACAAATTTTTTCGTACCGGTATCTTCTGTCTTGTATTTCTTCTCCAAAGAATCCTACAATTCTTTTGCTGACTTCAGAGGGCTGTAAACATTATACAACATGTTGTCAAGGCCATTGAGGATGTAATTTCTGCATAGGAAATCTGAATGTTTCCAAGTCACTACTCAACAACAAAACCCCCAAAATGCAACCAAAGCAAATCTTATGAGAAAATAATAAGAAAACATTTTCTTTGTTCAAGAGACATTTCTCCAGGATAGTCAAATTTTCAATGTTGACATTTAAAAAAAAATCTTTCATTTTCCATGTGACCCTCAAAAGTTTTTTAAATATTTTTCACAAACACGGTGTTATCCAAAACACAAAATCATCCACAGTTTATTTGCCAAAAATTTCATTTGGAATTCCTCAAAACCCTTGAATTAAATCAATTTCTCAACAACGCCTTTAGATGGCCCAAACACTAGGAAAAATGTTGTTTTCCATTTCTTTCCAAAATAACACTGTCAACAACCATCACGCACACAGTGATGCCATAACCAACACAGAGCATAACATTTCTATAATGATAGTTAATAGAAATAACAACAGTACTATCAACACATAAGGCATAAGAAATTCATGGTTTTGCAATTTCATCCCGCCTCCCTTTATCGTCGTTTGGAATGTATTCCCTTAGTTAGCCTCTTTCTTGGTAAGAGTGGATTAAAGGTTTATTGTGAGATTAATTTCTTCTTTTGGGATTCAGGTGTTGGTATTGTGTGATCAGTTAGCCTTGTGTTTTGGCGTACCCTTAATTTCGGGGACGAAATTCTTTAAGGGGGGAGGTTATAGCGACCCCGGTCTTTTCCCATTTGGTTGTTGTATCTGGACTTAGGTTCCGTGGATCCTATCATTGTATAATTGTTGTTGTCATCCTTTATTTTCTCTTTTTGAGTTATAGGATGTTGGGCAGGTTTGTTTCAGGTTGGTTGTGTTTGGAAACCAAGGGTTAGTGTCCATTAAATTTTCATAATGGTTCATTTAATATCCTTATTGGTGGTTACAAACTTGTTCATTTAATGCTAGTTAGTATTCATTTAATTCTAACTTGTCCTTTCATTTTCCAATTAATGAGCTTTTATAACAACCTTTCAATATAACTTTTTCATCTCCCTTTTGATTTCAAAACCCTAGAACCTACACACCTTCTCTCTAAATTTTCATCTCCTTCTAGTGTGAATCCATCCTAGGCTCTTTGTAAGAAAGATAGAGAGTGGCTTGGGCTTCGTTCTAATCTGAGAAATAGTGGATTTGGAGCACTTTGATTTCGGGTCATCTTCTCCATTTGAGTTCTTCATTTGAGGTAGGGATTTCCTTGTTCTTTTTCAATACTTCGTCTATAGATAGATATGTGGTAGTTTTGTATTGCATGAAAATCATATCCACTTTGGATTGTTTGAAATCATGAGGAAGAACCTAGGGTTGGTTGCTTGAAAATGGTTATTTTATCATTAGTTGTGGTTTAGGCTAATTGGTGTGTTAATTAGCATGTTGTTGTTGAATGGAGAGGAAACCCTAATTTTTATTTGATTTAATAAATTAATAGAGGGGTTTTGATCCTTGGCAAATACTTATGTATTTTGGGTCTTAAATGAGGTCATTGTTGTTTGTTATAGATGATTGATTCTTTTTTATCAACATTGAGAAAGAGGGAGGAAAACCCTAATTTAATGATTATGACTTAATTTGCATAATTAATTTGGAATGGCTTTGAAAAGAGTGTAGTGGATTAAAATGGGTTATGGTTTTATTGTCCATGGAATTGATTTTGTAAAAACAAAAGGTATGGAGTTGGTTTTGTGAAAAACAAGAGAAAATGGAATTTGTTTGGTGAAATGGAAAAGATACTTTTGAATGAAGTATAAGAATTGGATTGTTGTAATTTGAGTGTTGAACACACATATGTGGAGGTTGTATCTTTAACTACCATGTTAATGTTGTTGTTGGGTTGCGATCTCATGATAATTGAATCTTGTAATAGATGTACTAAATACTTGCATCTAGAGGTTTTGTCCTTGGTCATCGGTGGAGGATGACATGATTGTGTTGGATTGTCGTGTATGTATTACACCATTGTTGATTGAATATCGTATGTGATGAAATGCTGAGATACATTATATATGTATACTTGTTAGGGAGAAGAGAGGGGTTGTACTCCAGTGTGTGTGAGAAAATAGGGGATGGACTCCACATACTTATGTGTTTATATACCTTAACACATTGCTTATATCCTGATAGTTTATGTGTATGTTTTACACATGTTGATTATACCTTGTTGTATTGTGGTTGTTGGTGGTATACCATGCGCTGATAATCAGAGGTACCGTTACCTTCTAGCTAGCGCCTGGAGAACTGAATGCGCTGAGAATCTAAGGTACCATACCCTTCCAGCTAGCGCTTGGTAAACTGGTAGATTGTTATGAGAACTGTATGCGCTGATAATCTAAGGTGCCACACCCTTCCAGCTAGCGCCTGGTAAACTGGTAGTTCGTTGTGAGAAGTGTATCTTTGGCTTACTACGCACATAGCTTCAACATGATTCTGAATAAGGACTGGTGTTGGTGTAACAATTGGAGTACCACTTTTAGTTGCAGTTTCAGTTGCAGTAGCCATAATATCTGATTACAAAAATCAGAAAACAAATCACAAATTAATTTTCTAGTTACTAAAACCAGAAAAATAAATTATAATACAAAATAATTTTTTTATTTTCCTTGTTACTAAAACCAGAAAAATAAAACTCCACAATAATTTTCTATAACACCAAATAATATTCTGTAATTGTTAATGACACCAGTATAATATTACTAGTTGTCAAAGAAAATAGACAGTATATTACTACTATCTGTCAAATAGTTTATAAATACTATTTGTATTTTCCAACCAGAATATCACTTTGTGAAAACACAAAAAATTAAATACAATAAAGATACAAAAAATTGTCTGTCTTAAGATTGTCGGACAATCTTTACTGTATTTGAAAAATAAATTCTGTTGTGTTCTCAATAACAAACAGAATATATAAGAAATAAAGGAAATGAGAGAATTTGTTTGATTACAAAAATCAAACTAGAAAAATAAAATAACATAAATAAAAACAGATTTTTATTTTGTTACAAAAACAAAATCAAAATCTGATTTAAATAAATAAATAAAACAGAAAATAAATAACCAACTTACTTGATTAATTTCTTGAATAATATTCTGATCAAGTCCAGTGTTCGACACTGTGTCCTTAAGACAGATTCGTCCTCTCCACGGTGCTTTCAGAATGTGGACGTCTATCTCCCAGGATGAAATGATCAACAACGAATAAATGCAGCACTACAATATATTCGTACAACGAACACACTAAGTGTTTACATTCTTTCTCACAAAAATTAAATACAGCAATATAAAGAGAATAATAGCATAATTATTTGGGACGAAAAATAGTGAATGAATTCATCAAATGAGGGCTAGTCTATTTACAGATGTAGTGGTACCTTTTAATTTTGAATTGAATAGGTACTGAACCTGTTGGTTTGAAATTGGTACTGTTTGGGCTTGAATTCAAACAGATATGAATCTGTTTGGGTTTGAATTTTGAACAAAACCGGTTCTGGGTTTGTAACAGATTCGGATCTGTTAGATAGAGGGCAAACTGTTTTGAATTTCAAAAATTGAAATTAACTTGGACAGAAATTCGAAATTAATTTCGAATTTATTGGACAGATTTTATTTCAAAAAATAAAATTAAATTCAAATGTTTTTGACCCAAAAAGATTTAGTATTGGGCCAGACAAGCCCAGTCCAACCCAACCTCACACTACGCACCCGCGACCAGGCCCAGTCCAGCCCGCCTAGGCGGTCGAACGAACGGCGGTGGCGCGCGCGTGGTGATTTTTGGGTCCAATGGGTCTAACCCATTTTGCCGATAACCTCTCCCTTCTACAAACTTGGGGTGCCCTTGGGGCCTTCCCCAAGTTATAATTCCAAGCTATATAAACCCATTCAAAACTTCCCACCAAACCAATGTGGGACAAGCCAATTTCCAAACCTTAAGAAATTTTCACCAAAAACTCCATTTCCATGGAGCACACTTTGGCTTCAATTTCCCATTCACCCGATAATAGTTTTGAGTAACCAAATATACCACGTGAATTACAACGCAACATAGAACGCGTTACCACTTAGACCTGCCAAATTTGGCGTACGAGTCCCTCTTAAATAATAGATCAAAGTTAAGAAAAAATTCTGTTTTTCCAGAATTTTTTCCAACCATTTCCAACAAAACGTGCAGAGGAAAGTGGCTTAGTAAGAATGTCGGCAAGCTGATCAAAAAAGGCAACATGTGAAACTTGTAATTATATGAGTGTTTGGTAAAATTTTTAATAGAATATTTAGGAACTAACATTTTTTAGGATTTGGTGTGGATAGTTGCCACTGCTGTGTAGCCAAATAGGCCCATTTCGAGACCCATTTTGGTGATCTGAATCATTTACATTTTAGAGTATATCGAGTAGAACATACTTGTAAAAAATTAAGTTAATCGGATATCGTTAACCCTTTCATCCACTCATATTTGTATCTACAAAAATAAATGATAATTGTGATTTAAAGTACTAAAATGAATATAAATGTAAGGGGATGAAAGACTTAAGCGATATTCGATTAATTTGATTTTTTGCAGATATATTCTATTCTATATATTCTAAAATGCGAACGGTTCGAATCATTAAAATAAACCTTGAAATTAGTCCATTTGGCTGCACAACAATGACCACTGTCCTAGAGACATAACAGCCACCTCAAATCCCATTTTTTAAGAAGAAAATAGAAAGATTTGCAACGTGTCATCATATTAACATATGAGTAATGTTACACTTCGTGAAAAAAATATTATGAAAATCTTCATGAATATTAACTATCCTTGGATTACTTATTGTCTTTTTATCGTATTTTAATCATATCACTTTTTATTTAAGTCACAATCCCTAAGTATGTTATTTTAGGTTGTTCCCAAACAACTTCTATGATTGCTATTGCAGCAAATGACATTTACTTTTGTTTAGCTATGTTATTTTCCTTTCCATTTTGAAACAATACTGGTATGATATGATGTTTTTCCAAACCTCGTGCAAAGAAAACAAGATGTTTTCCCAAACCTCTTGTGCAAAGAAAATATAGGCAAATTTGTTCTGGAAAAAATTATAGTACACATATTTCATATGCATGTTATAATTAAAGAAGAAAAATAATATAATTCTATATTTTTTGAATCATAACTAAAAAAAAAAAGTCATACCAAACACTACATGAGACATAATCAAACATCTTAAAATAATATCATAAATAAAAAAAAATCGATAATAAATATAAAAAAAATAACATAATTAAGAATGCATAAAATTCTCTTTGTTGTATTGTATAATATAACATCCCTCAAAAAAAGAAAAGAAAAAAATCTATGCATTTATTAGGAAAGGAAGCACGTCCCCCTTCCTAATTTGCTTAGTCAGTGGTCAAAACTTAAATGACTTGATTAGGAGATGGTCAGTGCATTTTCCTCATTTGCATATTTATATATGGTGGATAAGAGTATCTCCAATCCTGAACCAAAGTTTTTATTAAATTTGAGTAAAAAAATAATTTTTTCCTCAATCTGATACTGAGTGCTCCAACGATTGATTTTCATCAAATTTTCATCAAATCTGTACCGGGATAATCGGTTGGCCGACCGGTTAAGCCAAATTTTTTTGTTTTTGAACCTTTTAGTGGTCGACCGGTTGGTCGACCGGGCCGATCAACCGTTTGGTCGACCGTTAAGGCAAAATTTTTTTTTTTTTTTTTCAACTGTTTGACCTTTTTTTTTGGAACTGTTTGAACCTTTTGGTTGTCGATCGGTTGGTCAACCGGCCGGTCCACCGGTTGGTCTCCCCCAACGGTCATGCACAGTGTTTTGATGAAATGCGGAGCCTGTCCTCATTTTGGTGAAACGTTTGGTGAAATCTCGATTTGATATCAATTTGGTGAAACCGTTGGAGCATGAAAAAGTGCTTTTTTCACCAAATTCTAAATTTGATGCCAGATTTGATTCAGGATTGGAGATGGTCTAAGTGGATAAATATTATGTCCATGACCTCATGTAAGGATATAAATACTTTCATAGATGAGTAAAATAAAATTTTTTATTCTTTCATTTTAAAACAATCACAATCTATCGGAATTTGGCTCCACTTCCTCAATTGTTTGGGAAGTGGTTTTGTGGGTTTTTTTGGTTATTTTAGTCACAAAAAATAAAATAGGCTATTTTAGTTACAACAAACAAAATATCACATCAAACTCATAATCATTACACCCTTCTCTCACAAAAAAAGTCAAAAAAATCAAAAAGTTAAAAAGCCCTTCCCAAACCAAACTTTTTAACCTAGGCTAAAATAGTCAAAAAAATCAAAAAATGAAAAAATTAACCCACTTTCCAAACCAACGTGAAACGTGAAACACGTGACGGAGTCTAACTCTTCTCCAATTCTACTTGAATTAGAGGATCGTCCAATGAAAAATGCATTTATAAAAAAGAAGGTTATTTAGGCCTCGTTTGGGAACAGGCTAATTTAGTAACCTTTTGACTATTTAGCTAAAATATGAGTTAAAAAAAATTAGTATATGTTTGGGATGACTTTTTAGCTTTTTACGAAAAGATGTGCAAAAAGTAGAGAGAAAAGAGAATCTTTGACTTTTTGGTATGGATTGTTGGCTTTTTGACTAATTTAGTAACTTTTTGACTTTTTGGCTAAAAAATTCAATTGCCAAACGAGGCCTTAATGTGTTTTAATTCTAACCACTCAATGAAATGAAATAAGAGAAATATCTCATCCCTCATTTTAACATTTTTAATTTTGCACCTCTAATAATCAATTAATTAACTTTCTTTAAATTCTACTCTCTTCTTTCAAAATTGTTTGTCACCTCATTAAAAGTGTACTTAAAATAGAGGATGTAATAAAACTCTAAAAATAAACACGTGTCACTCTATTAAATTGGATTGGAGGATCTTTCAATTCAATTGAAAATGGCAACGGTATCAGGATCCTCTGAAGTATTGCCCCTGAAGTGATCCCTGAAGTGTGTTGATCTAATGGCTGAAAATATAACTAACCAAAACGACGTCATTTTGGTTAGTAATTTCAAAAAAAATAAATATATATTTTTTTTCTCATTCAAAATTCCCTCAGCTCTGTGATAAATGAGTAAAAACAAAGATCGGAGGAAGCTAGATTCATCTTCATCTGGGTTCGTTGCTGGATTCATCTTCAAGAGAGGAAGCTGATATTCTTTTTCAAGAGAGGAAAAATTAATTGGAAAAGAAACTGAAGCAAGAAAAATCAAGAGATCTTCATCAATTTCTTCGAATAATTTCTTTTTCAAGAGATCTTCAGTTTCTTGCTCTCTTGCATATACCATTTTCTTCCTCTCTTGATATTCTTTCTGCAGAATTAATTGGATTTTTCTTCCTCTCTTGCATATACCATTTGATAGCAAACTTTGCGGAACATAAACTAAAAAACATTAAGGATTTAATTCCATACATGAAAACTATATGAATTTCTAATATACAAAATAAGTGAATACATACCTTGATCCATGATAGTATGAAATCCTCTTTTAAGAAAGAGAAACCTTGAATGGAAGATCTTGATCTTTAAGTTCTTGACTTGTCTAAGATCTTCAAACCACTTCTCTCTCTCTAGGCGATGGGAGCCTTCTTGTGGTGACAACTTAAGTTTTTTTTGATGGAGAGTATGGTTTGGGACCTTACACTATTTATACTAATATTCTTCCCATCAAAGAACCATTCATTCAATGAACTTCATTAAATAGATTAATGTATCTTATACATTCATGATACATAATGCATCTTTTATATTTAATGAATTCATTAGATAAGACTAATGTATCTTACATATTCATAATAGATACAATGTGCATCTCTAAGATTCATTCATAATGAATCCATCACATTCAATGTGCATCTCTAAGATTCATTCATAATGAATCCATCACATTCAATGTGCATTAGCATTAGTCTTCTATACATTGTATATATAGGTACATTCATCAATAATTAGTCACCATCTAATTGATGTACATGTATCTTACTTAATGAGATGAATCTAGTATAATTATGCATAAGCCACATTAAGCCATATTTAGGAAAAATTCTTACAATCTCCCACTTGGCTTGCATGATTATATTACGTCACTAGATTATCATAATATGGCCAACGTTCTCCCACTAGAAGATTGCACCATCACCATTAGATTCTGTTCAATGAAATTATTAGCACCAAATCATTGTAGTCAGTGATTTACACATTGATCAAGACTGTACAATGGTTATAGTGTTAATATTTTCCATCAACATGAATAAGTGAATCTTAAAACACAGAGATGACATTAGCAACATAATGGTGATTAATGCTAATTCATCTATAACGGTCCTGTTGTTTACATCTTCTTTTAAATTGTGCACAAGTATGAAGAATGAAAACAACAAACATAATCATTATTAACAGAAGATGATTATAACATAACATCTATCACGAACATAATACACTCATTTCAAATCTACACATGATAAACTTTCTACTAAGCCCATGCGCGCAACATGTTCTTGAAAGAGCTTAGGTGTGAGACCTTTAGTTAAAGGATCTGCTAACATGAGTGTAGTACCAATATGAGAGATGGAAACAGTCTGATTCAAAACCCTTTCTTTAACTACTAGATACTTGATATCAATATGCTTTGATCCTCCTGAAGTTTTGTTATTATTGGAGAACCGCACAGCAGCATCATTATCACAGTAAATCTGTAGGGCTTCGAAATTGAATCGACAAGTTGTGATCCAGATATGAAATTCTTTAGCCATACTGCATGACATGTGGCTTCATAACATGCTATGAACTCTGCCTCCATAGCGGAAGAAGCTGTCAGAGTTTGCTTATGACTCTTCCATGAAATGGGTCCATTCGCAAGCATAAAAATGTACCCGGAAGTGGACTTTCGAGTGTCTTTACATCCAGCAAAATCAGCATCTGAATAACCAACCACTTCAAGGCTGTCTGTTCTTTGATAAGTGAGCATGTAATCCTTAGTGCCTTGTAAATATCGCAACACTTTCTTAACTGCTTTCCAATAATCAAGTCCGGGATTACTTTGGTATCGACCCAGCATACCAACTACAAATGCTATGTCAAGACGTGTACAAACTTGAGCATACATAATGCTCCCAACTGCAGAGGCATAAAGGATTTCTTTCATTTGTTCTCTTTCTAAATTATTTTTGGGACACTGAAATTCACTAAATTTATCACCCTTAACTATAGGGGCAACACTACTTGAACAGTTCTGCATGTTGTACCTTTTAATAACCTTTTCGATATAGGCTCTTTGGGACAATCCTAAAATTACAAGTCGGAAACTAAATAAAGGAGAACGAACCATTACGGTTGGGAATGGAATCGAAGTGGACGTTGAGGCTATTGGCACCCTCCGTCTAATTTTAGACTCTGGTTTCATTTTAGATTTAGTAAACACAGTTTATGTTCCTGTTTTTACTAGAAACCTAATTTCTGTTTCACAACTTGATTCCTGTGGTTATGAATTTAAGTTTGGAAATAATAGAGTCTCTTTATTTCACAATTCTCATATGATTGGTTCTGGTACTTTAGATGGTAATCTTTATTCATTGAATTTAGATTCCACTTATGCACAATCTCTTTTATCCTTTAATGTCAGCGACTTGGTAAATAAAAAGAGAAAGCGAGTGAATGAAAATTCATCCATGTTGTGGCATAAGCGCTTGGGCCACATATCAAGAGAAAGGATGGAACGTCTTATTAAAGATGGAATTTTAAGTTCACTTGATTTTTCTGATTTTAGCACTTGTGTGAATTGCATTAAAGGAAAATACACAAAGACAAAGAAAAAGGGTGCTACTAGGACTACTGAATTATTAGACACAATTCATACTGATATATGTAGTCCCTTTACTGTCCCAACTATTTCTGGACATGTAATGACCCGGAACCGTATGTCATGATTATCCGTAATTAATTATGTGTTAGTATGATTTAATTGAAAAATATCTGTTGGAATGACAACTTCGGGACTGAAATCGATGACCGTAATGGAGTCGGAAAATGCAATTGGATATGTCTATGTGATACCGGGAATTTTTAGAACTACTTGAGAAAATAAATTGAAGACTGAATTTCGTTTGATTCGCTAAGCCCTGTTTGGCTCACGTTTTTGGCTCAAATAGATTATGTGTGCTATATAGATAAAAACAAGGGCCTTGTTTGGCTAAAGATTTGGCACAAATGTTTATTATGTTATATATGTCATATAGATTAGGATTGTTGACTCAAGAATCTAAGAGAGAAAATATCTAAGAGAGAGAAAGAAGAAATTCGGGAAAGAGAGGAGAAACAAGAGAAGAAGAAGAGGGAAAAGGGGGGGAGACAAGCTTGATTATCCTAATTAAGTTGAATCAAGGTAAAAATCTCTTCCATTTTCTTGAAAGAAAGTTGAATTCTACATGATTTCATAGCAAGTAAATGAAAGGAAGGAGAAATTATGTCTAAATTGAGCTTGTTGGCTTAAAATATTTTGACTCAAGTTATATTTGGCAAATTGAAGAAGAACCTCCATGGATGTTTAGAAAAGAAGCTTTCATGTGCATAGTTATGATTTTTCAATTCAATTTATGGTTTGATCTAGTTTATGTTTCATGTGAGATTTGTTTTTACGATTGGTGTTAAAATCATTTTGTTGATCAACTACTTTGCAAATGTTTTGGCCTTGATTGTAGACTGAAAAATGGTTTTGAAATGTTTTGGGTTTAATTATCACAATTGGTAATTGATTTGCAAAGGAGAAGACCCATTTGTTCAACAAATTTTCGGATTGGGCTGCACCCAGACCGCTCGAGCGGCTTGGGCCACCGCTCGAGCGGCCCAACATGTTTTGCATTCTGCAGTTGCACCGCTCGTGCGGCCTTGGCCACCGCACGAGCGCCCAGCCCACCGCTCGAGCGGCCTGGGCCCCCGCTCGAGCGGCCCAACAGTGCTCCCCCATTTTGGCCTTTTTGATGTTTTCTACCTCTTAGACCTCCATGTGCTTGAATTTAACCTGTTATTTGCATCTATCTAGCACCTCATTAACATGTAGTAAAAAGTAAGAATAAAATGTATGAACCGTATATTTGAATGATACTATATATTAAGGAAGATTAGTATACGCATGAATTAAGATAGAATGCGATTAAATTAAAGTAAGGAAAGAAAGATTAGAATGGCAGGAATTTGACTTAATGTTGATATGTATTAAGGAATGGCATGAATTTGTTGTTATGGCTAAGGGCATTGAAGAATAGTATTGTAACTGTCGATGTTACAGGACAAACCTCGGAGACCGTGCAACCGGTTCCGGAAACCCACTGTAAGTAACGTTTCTATAAATGATGTTCTTATTACGATATGTTTTTGAAGTGATTTGTAGACTGTATACTGTTATGAAAAGGTTATGAAAATGTTATGAAAAGGTTATGAAAAGGTTATGAAAAAGTTATGAAAAGATTATGAAAAGGTTCTGTGGAACATCCCATTATGTATGGTCTTATATTTAACTGTTGACTGATTATGATTATGACTGATTTATGTGGATTTAAGAAACGAAACGTTGAACTTCGTTCACTAATTCCTTTACGTTAACGTTACTTGCTGAGCTTAGGCTCATTGTTTGTATTTATGTATGTATAGGTGAGCATCCAGGAAGTCAAGCCTAGGCGGGGTCTGCTTCGCGCCGCCGTTTTGAAAGCCTACCATGAGTTTTGTGTGCCTCCGAGCTGGGGCTAGGCCTGGGAGGCCGTTTTGTGAGCTTTTGTTTTGTGTTCATTTTTGTACATGATCTTTGATACCTGTTATGTAATGCAAAGATAGTGGGTAATTAACATTATTTTGTTATGTGATGTATGTTCATATAAACGTCCAGCTCTTTGGACTATTAGTTTCTTTATTTCGCTTCCGCGAGCCCCATTTATTTATATTTTGTTCAGAAAGGCCTGTGGTAATCTAGGATTACTGGTCGGTCTCGTTACCAAACTTTTCGGGGCAAGTTTGGGGCGTGACAGGACATAAATATTTTATTACTTTTATTGATGACTTTTCTAGGTATACTTATGTGTATCTTATTCGTGAAAAATCAGAAGCACTGGATATATAAAGCTGAAGTTGAAAATCAACTTGACAGACGGATTAAAAGTGTAAGATCTGATAGAGGTGGTGAATATTATGGTAGATTCACTGAGTCGGGTCAAAATCCAAGTGCTTTTGCTTTATTTTTGGCTGAGAATGGTATTGTTGCTAACTACACAATGCCTGGTACACCTGAGCAAAATGGTGTAGCTGAGCGACGAAACCGTACTCTTTTTTGGACATGATGAGAAGCATGATGAGTAACTCTTCTTTGCCAGATTACTTGTGGGGTGAAGCTTTAAAAACTGCTGTACATGTTCTTAATAGGGTTCCTAGTAAGGCTGTGCCTGTAACTCCTTATGAGTTGTGGGTTGGTAGGAAACCTAATTTGAATTATTTACATGTATGGGGTTGTCCTGCTGAAGCAAAAATTTTCAACCCACAAATAAAGAAATTAGACCCTAGAACTATAAGTTGTTTTTTCATTGGATATCCTGAGAGATCAAAGGGTTTTAGATTCTATTGTCCCACTCATAGCACTAGAATTGTTGAAACTAGAAATGTCGTGTTCTTAGAGGATGAAAACATTAGTGGGAGTATGAATCTCAAAAATATTTCTTCGGAAAAAAATCGTGTTTTTACGCCTTCCACGATTATCCAAGAAAATGTTGTACCTGAACCTATTGGTACACAAGAGATTTCTCACATTGAAAAAGAAGTTGTCCCAGTTGCAGAACAACCTTTACGCAGATCACAAAGAGAAAAGAAACCAGCCATATCAGATGACTATGAGGTTTACCTAAATGAGTGTGATATTGGCTTAGAGAACGATCCTGTTTCTTATGCCCAAGCCATGAAAAATGGAAATGCAACTCAATGGTTAAATGCCATGAAAGATGAGTTAAAATCCATGAAAGACAACAATGTCTGGGATCTTGTAGAATTGCCTAAGGGAGCCAAAACTGTTGGATGCAAATGGGTTTTTAAAACCAAGCGTGATCCTAAAGGCAATGTTGAACGATACAAGGCCAGATTAGTTGCTAAAGGATACACTCAAAAAGAAGGGATAGAGTATAAGGAAACTTATTCTCCTGTTTCTAATAAAGATTCCTTGAGAATAGTCATGGCCTTAGTAGCTCATTATGATTTAGAGTTACATCAAATGGACGTTAAAACAGCCTTTTTGAATGGTGACTTGCATGAAGTGGTCTACATGGACCAACCTGAAGGTTTTCAGGATGAAAGCAAGGAAAATATGGTTTGTAGGCTTAAGAAGTCCATATATGGTCTAAAGCAGGCATCTCGACAATGGTATCTTAAATTTCATGAAGTTCTCACCAAATTTGTTTTTAAGGATAATGTAGTTGATCAATGTGTCTACCTTAAAATCAGTGGGAGCAATGTCTGCATTATAGTTTTGTATGTTGATGATATATTGCTTGCTAGCAATAATTTGGGAATGATACATGAGACAAAGAAATTCCTTACGAGAAATTTTGAAATGAAAGATCTTGGTGAAGCCTCTTTTGTCATTGGGATAGAAATTCACCGAGATAGGTCTCGTGGTATTTTAGGATTGTCCCAAAGAGCCTATATCGAAAAGGTTCTTAAAAGGTACAACATGTAGAACTGTTCAAGTAGTGTTGCCCCTATAGTTAAGGGTGATAAATTTAGTAAATTTCAGTGTCCCAAAAATAATTTAGAAAGGGAACAAATGAAAGAAATCCCTTATGCCTCTGCAGTTGGGAGCATTATGTATGCTCAAGTTTGTACACGTCCTGACATAGCATTTGTAGTTGGTATGCTGGGTCGATACCAAAGCAATCCCGGACTTGATCATTGGAAAGCAGTTAAGAAAGTGTTGCGATATTTACAAGGCACTAAGGATTACATGCTCACTTATCAAAGAACAGACAGCCTTGAAGTAGTTGGTTATTCAGATGCTGATTTTGCTGGATGTAAAGACACTCGAAAGTCCACTTCCGGGTACATTTTTATGCTTGCGAATGGACCCATTTCATGGAAGAGTCATAAGCAAACTCTGACAGCTTCTTCCGCTATGGAGGCAGAGTTCATAGCATGTTATGAAGCCACATGTCATGCAGTATGGCTAAAGAATTTCATATCTGGATCACAACTTGTCGATTCAATTTCGAAGCCCTTACAGATTTACTGTGATAATGATGCTGCTGTGCGGTTCTCCAATAACAACAAAACTTCAGGAGGATCAAAGCATATTGATATCAAGTATCTAGTTGTTAAAGAAAGGGTTTTGAATCAGACTGTTTCCATCTCTCATATTGGTACTACACTCATGTTAGCAGATCCTTTAACTAAAGGTCTCACACCTAAGCTCTTTCAAGAACATGTTGCGCGCATGGGCTTAGTAGAAAGTTTATCATGTGTAGATTTGAAATGAGTGTATTATGTTCGTGATAGATGTTATGTTATAATCATCTTCTGTTAATAATGATTATGTTTGTTGTTTTCATTCTTCATACTTGTGCACAATTTAAAAGAAGATGTAAACAACGGGACCGTTATAGATGAATTAGCATTAATCACCATTATGTTGCTAATGTCATCTCTGTGTTTTAAGATTCACTTATTCATGTTGATGGAAAATATTAACACTATAACCATTGTACAGTCTTGATCAATGTGTAAATCACTGACTACAATGATTTCGTGCTAATAATTTCATTGAACAGAATCTAATGGTGATGGTGCAATCTTCTAGTGGGAGAACGTTGGCCATATTATGATAATCTAGTGACGTAATATAATCATGCAAGCCAAGTGGGAGATTGTAAGAATTTTTCCTAAATATGGCTTAATGTGGCTTATGCATAATTATACTAGATTCATCTCATTAAGTAAGATACATGTACATCAATTAGATGGTGACTAATTATTGATGAATGCACCTATATATACAATGTATAGAAGACTAATGCTAATGCACATTGAATGTGATGGATTCATTATGAATGAATCTTAGAGATGCACATTGAATGTGATAGATTCATTATGAATGAATCTTAGAGATGCACATTGTATCTATTATGAATATGTAAGATACATTAGTCTTATCTAATGAATTCATTAAATATAAAAGATGCATTATGTATCATGAATGTATAAGATACATTAATCTATTTAATGAAGTTCATTGAATGAATGGTTCTTTGATGGGAAGAATATTAGTATAAATAGTGTAAGGTCCCAAACCATACTCTCCATCAAAAAAAACTTAAGTTGTCACCACAAGAAGGCTCCCATCGCCTAGAGAGAGAGAAGTGGTTTGAAGATCTTAGACAAGTCAAGAACTTAAAGATCAAGATCTTCCATTCAAGGTTTCTCTTTCTTAAAAGAGGATTTCATACTATCATGGATCAAGGTATGTATTCACTTATTTTGTATATTAGAAATTCATATAGTTTTCATGTATGGAATTAAATCCTTAATGTTTTTTAGTTTATGTTCCGCAAAGTTTGCTATCAAATGGTATATGCAAGAGAGGAAGAAAAATCCAATTAATTCTGCAGAAAGAATATCAAGAGAGGAAGAAAATGGTATATGCAAGAGAGTAAGAAACTGAAGATCTCTTGAAAAAGAAATTATTCGAAGAAATTGATGAAGATCTCTTGGATTTTTCTTGCTTCAGTTTCTTTTCCAATTAATTTTTCCTCTCTTGAAAAAGAATATCAGCTTCCTCTCTTGAAGATGAATCCAGCAACGAACCCAGATGAAGATGAATCCAGCTTCCTCCGATCTTTGTTTTTACTCATTTATCACAGAGCTGAGGGAATTTTGAATGAGAAAAAAAATATATATATATTTTTTTTGAAATTACTAACCAAAACGACGTCGTTTTGGTTAGTTATATTTTCAGCCATTAGATCAACACACTTCAGGGATCACTTCAGGGGCAATACTTCAGAGGATCCTGATACCGTTGCCATTTTCAATTGAATTGAAAGATCCTCCAATCCAATTTAATAGAGTGACACGTGTTTATTTTTAGAGTTTTATTACATCCTCTATTTTAAGTACACTTTTAATGAGGTGACAAACAATTTTGAAAGAAGAGAGTAGAATTTAAAGAAAGTTAATTAATTGATATTTTTTATCACATTATTAGAGGTGCAAAATTAAAAATGTTAAAATGAGGGATGAGATATTTCTCTTATTTCATTTCATTGAGTGGTTAGAATTAAAACACATTAAGGCCTCGTTTGGCAATTGAATTTTTTAGCCAAAAAGTCAAAAAGTTACTAAATTAGTCAAAAAGCCAACAACCCATACCAAAAAGTCAAAGATTCTCTTTTCTCTCTACTTTTTGCACATCTTTTCGTAAAAAGCTAAAAAGTCATCCCAAACATATACTAATTTTTTTTAACTCATATTTTAGCTAAATAGTCAAAAAGTTACTAAATTAGCCTGTTCCCAAACGAGGCCTAAATAACCTTCTTTTTTATAAATGCATTTTTCATTGGACGATCCTCTAATTCAAGTAGAATTGGAGAAGAGTTAGACTCCGTCACGTGTTTCACGTTTCACGTTGGTTTGGAAAGTGGGTTAATTTTTTCATTTTTTGATTTTTTTGACTATTTTAGCCTAGGTTAAAAAGTTTGGTTTGGGAAGGGCTTTTTGACTTTTTGATTTTTTTGACTTTTTTTGTGAGAGAAGGGTGTAATGATTATGAGTTTGATGTGATATTTTGTTTGTTGTAACTAAAATAGCCTATTTTATTTTTTGTGACTAAAATAACCAAAAAAACCCACAAAACCACTTCCCAAACAATTGAGGAAGTGGAGCCAAATTCCGATAGATTGTGATTGTTTTAAAATGAAAGAATAAAAAATTTTATTTTACTCATCTATGAAAGTATTTATATCCTTACATGAGGTCATGGACATAATATTTATCCACTTAGACCATCTCCAATCCTGAATCAAATCTGGCATCAAATTTAAAATTTGGTGAAAAAAGCACTTTTTCATGCTCCAACGGTTTCACCAAATTGATATCAAATCGAGATTTCACCAAACGTTTCACCAAAATGAGGACAGGCTCCGCATTTCATCAAAACACTGTGCATGACCGTTGGGGGAGACCAACCGGTGGACCGGCCGGTTGACCAACCGATCGACAACCAAAAGGTTCAAACAGTTCCAAAAAAAAAGGTCAAACAGTTGAAAAAAAAAAAAAAATTTTTTGCCTTAACGGTCGACCAACCGGTTGATCGGCCGGTCGACCAACCGATCGACCACTAAAAGGTTCAAAAACAAAAAAATTTGGCTTAACCGGTCGGCCAACCGATTATCCCGGTACAGATTTGATGAAAATTTGATGAAAATCAATCGTTGGAGCACTCAGTATCAGATTGAGGAAAAAATTATTTTTTTACTCAAATTTAATAAAAACTTTGGTTCAGGATTGGAGATACTCTTATCCACCATATATAAATATGCAAATGAGGAAAATGCACCGACCATCTCCTAATCAAGTCATTTAAGTTTTGACCACTGACTAAGCAAATTAGGAAGGGGGACGTGCTTCCTTTCCTAATAAATGCATATATTTTTTTCTTTTCTTTTTTTGAGGGATGTTATATTATACAATACAACAAAGAGAATTTTATGCATTCTTAATTATGTTATTTTTTTTATATTTATTATCGATTTTTTTTTATTTATGATATTATTTTAAGATGTTTGATTATGTCTAATGTAGTGTTTGGTATGACTTTTTTTTTTAGTTATGATTCAAAAAATATAGAATTATATTATTTTTCTTCTTTAATTATAACATGCATATGAAATATGTGTACTATAATTTTTTCCAGAACAAATTTGCCTATATTTTCTTTGCACAAGAGGTTTGGGAAAACATCTTGTTTTCTTTGCACGAGGTTTGGAAAAACATCATATCATACCAGTATTGTTTCAAAATGGAAAGGAAAATAACATAGCTAAACAAAAGTAAATGTCATTTGCTGCAATAGCAATCATAGAAGTTGTTTGGGAACAACCTAAAATAACATACTTAGGGATTGTGACTTAAATAAAAAGTGATATGATTAAAATACGATAAAAAGACAATAAGTAATCCAAGGATAGTTAATATTCATGAAGATTTTCATAATATTTTTTTCACGAAGTGTAACATTACTCATATGTTAATATGATGACACGTTGCAAATCTTTCTATTTTCTTCTTAAAAAATGGGATTTGAGGTGGCTGCTATGTCTCTAGGACAGTGGTCATTGTTGTGCAGCCAAATGGACTAATTTCAAGGTTCATTTTAATGATTTGAACCGTTCGCATTTTAGAATATATAGAATAGAATATATCAAGTCTGAGTCATTCTCTTCTCGATAAGAATGCCAAAACGACGTCGTTTTGGTATTCGGGGCATTCGAGCTCTCACCTATTCGAGCTCTCACGCATTTTCTATATTCCTAATATGACATTCTTCTGATAAAATAAAAAATCTTAAGTTGCATTTGGTAGAGTTTTGTAATTATGATTTGAGAGTATGAGTTGTATTTTGAATTTGTGGGATTTAAAATTATGATTTGAGTGTAAAAAATTTGTTTGATAAAGAGTTTGAAAATAGTTTTGAAAAGAGTTTTGATTTGAGTGGAGAATTGTTGATGTGACATTTGATATTTGATACTTGATACAAAGATTTACAACTCATAACTAAACATACAACTTAAAATTATTTTAAAACACAAAAAATTTTAAAAATTTCAGAAAATGTTTTTTTCGATTATATAAAAATTAACATATCAAAAAAAAAAAATCACTATTCCGATCAACCGGCCTGACGATTGGTTAGGCAAAATTGTCAAAAAAAAAAAATTCTGAAAAATACAACTGAGACAGAGCTCTCTGTAGAGTTTTGAAAACGTGATTCCAAAACTCCTACCAAATATCATACTTAAATCAAGGTACAAAATCATAATTTGAGAACACAACCAAATACAGCTTTATGGCCTCAGGAACAAGTTCTTTGTTTAATTGCAAACAAATTAATGCCTTACTTTACAAAGCAAAAAAGAATCATACCAAGATGATATTCTACTTTCATAAGGCTCCGTTTGGCAAGGATTTTTATGGCTATTTTAGTCACAAAAGACAAAATATGTTATTTTAATTACAACAAATAAAATATCACATTCAATCCATAATCATTACACTCTTTTCTCAGAAAAAAAGTCAAAAAAATTAAAAAGCCCTTCCCAAACTAAGTTTTTTAACCCAGGCTAAAATAGCTGAAAAAGCTAAAAAGTCAAAAAGCCAACCTATTTCCCAAACGGAGGCTAAGTTTGGTTTGTTTCTTAGAAAAATTTTTGAACAAATTTTTATATTTTTTATCTCAAAAATTACTTTACAAACACAAACCAAATAAACCCGACATCTCCTTCTATCTTAATTCTTTTGATTTTCCTATCCCGAGATACTGCAGTAATTAATTTATATCTTGAACATTTTTACATGACTCAATAATTGGAGTTTGGCTCGTTGCCATGTATCTAAATACAACAATGATTCATCCTCCCTTTTTAGGACCCCCTTTGGACCCCCTCTCTCTCTCATTGGTCACCTTTTCTTTTTCTTTTTCTTTTTTTTCCTGCTCCTCCAATCACCTCTTGCCACGTGGCAAATGGAGTAAAGGGGTGACCCCCAAAGGGGGTCCCAACCTTTATTCATCTAAATATAACTAATATCATATCAAATTTAATTCTACATCACACATAATAAATATTATTTTTTTTAAAATACATATATCACTTCTGTTCATCAACAATAGAAATGAAGGACATAGAAAACCGACCCTGAAGAAGAAGAAGCCTCACGGTTGAGTGGTTGGATCAGCTACAGATGGGGCAGAGAACCAAACCATTTTCATTACAATCAGGGCACCTCACCACAACAGTCTTGCCGTGGTTTTGGGTGCTCATGCTCATCTCTTCTTTCACTACCATTGCCATCTTACAACTCCCATTACAGCTAAAACAGGGCAAGAACCTAACACCCCCACAGCCCTCACACACGGACCCAACCTTCAATTTAGGCAAACCTTCCAGCAATTCCCCTAAACAACCATCTTCCACAATCCTCATAACCTCTTCAACTCCACCCACATACCTCCCTTTCACAAACACCCTAGGGGGAACCAATTGGCTGCTGCTGCTGCTGCTGCTTTCTTTTCCCTTCAGTAGCTCTGTCAGCTCCTCTCTGAACCCTCTGTCCATCGATATGTCCCTCTCGCACACCAACACGCCAAGTCCTTCCATCGCCATCCTCACCGCATTGCATGCCTCGAATGTCTTCCTTACTCCCCTCAGTGTGGTCGTGTAGATGACCACTCTGTTTTCCCCGTTTGGTGGGCACAGCTTCTCAAACCCATCTAGCGAGTACTTAGACGCTGGTCGCCGGACTTGGTCGTTTAACGGCTTCAGAACTCTTGATTTGTCGACGGAACGAACAGGAAAGTTAGGGATTGAGTTTTCTTTGTTGTTGTGATCTTTGAATGGGGGAAAAGGTCTGGGGGGTGGTGTTTGGGGAAGGGGAGAGAATCGGAAGCTGTCGGTGATGGGGTCGAGTCCGGCCATGAGCTCCCAGGAGTTGATGACCTCTGGGGGTTCGAAACGGAGGGATCTGGGTTCGGAGAGTGGGCTTGGGAAGAGTGAGCCGAGGGTGAACCGAGGAGGAGGAGTGGTGTGGGAGTCGGAGGGAGGAGGAGGGTCGAGGGATAAGAGGCCATAGGTGGTGGAGGTCAGAGAGACGATGTGGTGACCCAGCGATGAGCTTCCGATTTGGCTGAAATCGTCGTCGTGGTTGAGCAGAGTCGACGAAACACAACCCATTTGTTTTTTCAAAATTCGAAATCTAAGGGAGGGAAAAAAACGGAGACAGAAGGAGTGTTTGTCCGAGAAACTAATAGGGAAGAGGAGAGTGAATGGGAGTGTGGGACAAAAGGTCTGGATACAAATACGGCCACTTTTCATTTGATGTCTTCAAATAAGGCAACAATAATATTTAGAGTTTTAATGATGTGGAGAATTTTCATATGGAGGTGGACGCTCACACTCTTCTCTTTATCTCTCTATTCTCTCTCTTCCACCTTTTTAGAACTCTATTTAAAACTTCCAAATTAGAGTTATGTATCATTACTTGATAACAATATGATCCGATTGTTTAGATTCATAAGATGGGGGAGATTAGGAATACGGTAGGATTAAGTGAGAAAATTATTAGTATAATAGTATTAGATTAGACATGTAAGATAAAGAGTATTTATTTATATGTAATCAGATTAGTAATACTATAAATAGTATTAATATATAAAATTAATATTTTTTTAATATTATAATTATTTTTTATTACTTTTTAAGTACACTTAATTTAGAAACACTTAAAAAATATAAATTTTGCTTAAAAATCATTTAAAAATTCATTAAATATAAACAAAAGATCATATTTTTTCAGTAAATTTTTTTATACTTAATCTTTGGTAATAATTTTTTCTAAATATTTATTTCACAAATAAATTATTTGAAAAAAAATAAAAATAAAAAATTCTAATCCAGGTGGATTGGATTATCAATCCCAACTCTCCAATAAATAAGTTTGTTAATCTCACCCTTTGGGCGGATAGATAGTCTAATTAGACTAATAGTCTCGTAATATTTTTAGGTTAATCAAACATGTTTTTGATGAGCTCTATGGGTTGTCAATCCAATACCCTCTTTTAAGAGGCCAAAAAAAACATGGCCTAACAGTTTATGGCACAGTTTGGAAAGAGTTAAATTAGGTTTTTTTTTGCTATTTTAGTCATAAAAGACAAAATAGGTTATTTTAGCCACAAAAAACAAAATATCACATCCAACCCATAATCATTACACTCTTCTCTTACAAAAAAAGTCAAAAAAGTCAAAAAGTCTTTCCCAAACCATGCTTTTTAGCCCAAGCTAAAATAGTCAAAAAAGTCAAAAAGTCAAAAAACCAACTCACTTCCCAAACCAACCTTATATAAACCATCTTAAAAAAAAAAAAAAAAAAAAATAGTGTATATAAAGAGTTGAGATCCTCTCCTTGGACTCTCTTCTTGCCTCCCTACTTGCAATGGTAGAAATATACTTTGAGTTGATCCAACGATTCAGATTTGACTATTTAAAAATAAAAAAAATAATAAAACAAATTTAAATTTACTTTTCCCACCTAAATCTAGACCGTTAAATCGACTGAAGGTGCATCTTTACCCTTGTAAGTGGAGAAGTAAGGAGAGAGGCCAAGGAGAAGATCTCAACTCATATATAAAGGCCACGTATTCTGCACACAAAAAAAAAAAAAAAAAAAAGATTAAATTAGCCTTCTTATTTTGTAACTGTCAAGTCATCTATCTATACAATTTATAAAGGAAGATATTTAATTTAGTGTCTTGAAATTGGAAAATTATTGAGTGCGCTTATAGCCGCATGTGTTTATATTCCTTCATAATTTATCATACATTATATCTTTTCTTATTTTTTAATCACTTAATATAAAATTATGAAACTCATATTTTTTACTAATCATAATACTCTTAAAGTATCACGTGACCGTACTTCAAGCACATCTAATAACTTCCCTTGAAATTCAATGAATAAGAGTGTACAATATCACATAGGGAGCTTTTTTGATAAATCTTTTTTTCTGAGAGTTTTATTCTATTAAATTCATATTCTTTTTTATTATTCCATTAGATCCTATTTGATGTAAGAAAATCAAAACACCCTTAATCTTTCTTGCCCCCTATTAATGTTGATTGTCATTATGTTTTGATAATTTTCATTCATTAGGATGTTGACTGTCATTATATTCATATTAATTTAAAATGAATTTTTGTCATTGTGTTGTCAATTACATGATATGAATATTCACATCATGTGATTGTCACATCATGTAATTGAAAAGAATATTCACATCATTATATTCACATTAATTTGAAATGAATTTTTGTCATTGTATTGTCAATTACATGATATGAATATTCATACCAAAACATATGAATGTGAACGTTCACATCACTACATTAGATGAGAGAGAATGTTCACATGTTGTGAACGTTCATATCACTACATGTTGTGAATAAGAATGTGTTGTCAATTAAAAATATAATGAACGCTATTTTTAATGTGTTGTCAATTAAAAATAAGAAGGTTCACATGTTGTGAACGTTTACATCAGATGAGAGAGAATGTTCACATTATTTTTAATGTGTTGTCAATTAAAAATATATTCACATTATATAATAATATAAAATAATAACATAAATATTATTTAATTTGTGTATGAAATTTCTTATGTCTTGGCCATTTTCCTTCTCTCTCCTCCCTTCCAACATTAAATATCAATATTAAATATAAGGGCATAAGAGTCTAAAAAAATAGTGTAAATCATGAAAATAGACTTTATGAAATAAAAATATAAATACATGAGACTAAGTGGGTTAAAAAATTTCTTCATAAACTTCTTGGATTATAATACTTCTAAATGAGATTTATTAATAAAAATCCCTATCACATAGTACACCCAAAGTCGTTTGGCAAGGGCTCTTTGGGGCTTTTTTGGCTCTTTGAGCCACAAAAGACAGAATAGGCTCTTTGAGCCACAATAGACAAAACATCACATCCAACTCATAATCATTACACTCTTCTCTTACAAAAAAAATCAAAAAAGTCAAAAAGCCAAAAAGCCCTTCCCAAACCAAACTTTTGAGCCCAGTCTCATATAGCCAAAAAAGCCAAAAAGCCAACCCACTTCCCAAACGGAGGCTAAATTACTATTTTTTTCTAATTTTTATCAAGTCAAATATTTCACTAGATCATTTATAAGTGTTTACATCGTACTATTACATATTGGCGAAGGGTCACTGCTGTTTCAAATCGTTCATTTTTGTAGGGTTTGTTAAGTATTTTATACCTACCAAAAATTATATTAATCGGATATTAATAACTATATGATCGATAACCAAAAAAATAAATAATAAGTTTTTCTTTTGAGAAATAGCATAAACAAAATGCAATTCGATCATATAATTATTAATATTCGATTAATATAATTTTTGGTAGGCATGAAGTATTTAACAAATTTTACAAAATGACGGTTTATATTATAAAAATAAAGTCATAATACATATCAAATAGAGACACTACAGTCACTATTGTGCTAAAAGCACAACAGTAACCCCTTTTCCTTATATATTTCACCCACATCTAAGTAATGACAAATGCTAATAATTCACTTATGAGCATTGTAAATGATCTAGTGAAACATTTGACTTGACAAAAATTAGAAAAAACAGTAATTTAATGAGTTTCTTTTGGGTGTAGTATGTGATATTGTATACTCTTATATATTCATTGAATTTCAAGGGCAACTTTGATCGAGGCTCCCAGTCTCCAACCATCCCATCACTATCTGCACACACGTGGTGGTTAGTCATTTGAATAAAAAAAAAATAAAATAAAATAAAAAATAAATCACTGGGGCTGTGGGGGTCACCCCAGTGCACGTATGAGGCATTTTCCTTTCGAGGGAAGTTATTGGATGTGCTTATTTTTTCTAATTTTTGTCCAGTCAAATATTTCACTAGATCATTTATAATTGTTTACATGTTACTATTATATATTTCACGCATATCTAAGTAATGACAAATGCTAATAATTCACTTATGAGCATTGTTTAATATTTGAAAATGTATAAGTTTTTTTTTTTTTTAAATATAAAAAAAAATTAAAAAGTGTATTAATCTAAGAGTTTTTCTAATAAGAGTTTTTAGGACACAATAAAAAAATAAAAAAATATAATATATTTTTTACTAAATTTAATACATTTTTATTTAAATCAATACGTTCTATATTTTTAAGACACTTTTTATACATTTATTAATATTTAACAATGTTTAAAAGACATTTGTTAACATTTATCTTTAAATAAAAATATATTAAATTTAATAAAAAAATATATTATCTTTTATTTATGCCTTAAAAAAACACACTAGCAAGATTCATAAATAATAGTAGAGTAGTTCAGTTAAATAATATAATAATACGTAGTAGTGCAGTGCTCATTCAATTTTCAAATTAAAGTCTACTTGGTTTGGGGGTTAGCGCTCAAAATTTTACTTTATTATTTCTTCTTTTAAATAAAGTTAATGGAGACATGATATGGTGTATTACAAAATATGTAAATTTATCATAAATATTTGTAAGGAAATTTTAACATACACGCTTTTTAAAGAGTGTATCACATATATTTTTAATTATGTCATTTTTTTTAATTATACTTTATGTTGTGTTTAATTATGGTTTAAAAAATATAAAATTATGTTTTTTTTTTTTTTAAATTATAAGGTGCATATGGTCCACATTTGTTGAAAGGTGTGTACATAATGTTTTCAAATTTCGTATTGTCAATTACAAAATGTGTAATTTCGTCACGGATTGGCTTAATAAAAAATGGCGTAACTAAATTATAAACTTTTGCAATATCAATCACAAAATTTTAAACATTTCATTACACTAATTTGTAACGATATTAGATATTTTGTGATTAATATTACAAAATTTTATAATAAAATTATGCATTTTTATAATAAGATACCTATAATATGCACCCTTGTAAAAGATTTCTCAAGTTAATTACATTCATTTTCAATACAAATGACAAAATATTTTTGATCAAACTAGTCAGACATCACAAAACAACAAAATATTCACACGTTGCAAAAGTACTAATCTAACCTCTTTTCTTTTTTTAAAATTTTATTTAGGTCAAGTTTGGCAATTCAAAAATAATCTATTTTTTTTATCTTTTTATCTTTTTTTCATTACATCATCTCTCTATTTTTTTACACATCTTTTCATAAAAAGATAAAAAATACACTTATTTAGACCATCCCAAACAACCCCAACCTAATCTAACCTTAGGTCAAGTATATTGACATTGGGTATAGATAAGCATACAATATTTATTTATTTTTTTGAACAGGATAAGCATACAATTGTGAGGAATAAAGAGGAGCCTTTTGGCTCGTGATTTCATCATGGCATGGTCTCTTTTTGCACTCCAAATCCAAACCATTCTATGTTTTTTTTTTTTTTTTTTTTTTTTCAAAATAAAAAAAAAAACAAAAAACAAAAAAATGACTCACATTCCGAATTAGATTGGAAGAAAACCACAAATTGTACCCTCTCAAAAGGCTACATTTAAGATCATTTTTAAGACATTAGGGTTTTTCATTGGGATGAGGATTCTCATAGATTTCTCTATCTGATGTTTTTATTGTAATAATTCAATAATTTGAGTTTAAAATCAAAACAAAACATTATCATATTGTTGGAGGAGAAAAGATTTGTGACTCGAAAATCTTGGCCCCGAATGCCCCTAATCCGTGAAACGACGTCGTTTCACGACTTTAAATTTTTTTTTTTTTCTTCTTCTTCCTCGTTTCTGAACTCTGAAACGGGTGAGGGAGAGAGAGGGAGAGAGGGGAAGCAGAGAGGAGAGGGAGAAAGAGAGAGGAGAGGCGCCGCCGATCTGCCTCGCCGCAGCCCCGATCGTCGCAGCTCCGGATCGTCGCAGCCCCGTAGTAGCCCCGCCGCAGCCCTGATCGTCGCAGCCTCCGACCACCGCCTCCGGCCCGCCTCCGCCTCCTCCTCCCCCAATGAATATGCCCCCTCCAGTCCCCCTCCTCCCTCCTCCTCCTCCTCCTCCTCCTCCTCCCTCCTCCTTTCTTCCTCTTCCTCTGATTTTCTTCGTCTTCTGAGAAAAAAAAAAAAAAAAAAAAAAAAACGTCGAAAATGACATCGTTTCTGATTCGGGGCTAATTCGGGACAGCTCATTCGAGCTCCCAATCGCAACTGTTATTGGAGGTAGTTTAAAATGTATGTATGCTATATTTTAAATTCAAATTATTGAATTGAATTGTTGAATTATATATATATATATTACTACGTCTCTTATTGTGTATTAAAAAATATATTTGGATTACACATTGTAGGAGTAAAGAACATTTTCATTTTAACTTGGTGATTGATTCCTTTGTAACCAATAAACGCCATAAAATGCAAAATTATTGTTATTACCATTTTTTTTTTCTCTTTCAGATAACTGTTTGAGGCCTATTGGATCAAAATAAGCAATCATGGGGGATCATAAAATACAGCATTGCCAATTTCTTTAGTAATCTAATGTGATTAGTAATTAGTGCAAGGTTTCTGTGTTGTAAATTTAGATTGTAGCAAACCATATTTTATAGTCCATTTTGTTTTCTTTCTCATTCTAATACATCTTTTTATGATGAGGGAATGGAACCATATATGTTTCCTAATCCACTTTCAGGGGTGCCATGCCAAACGCCAAGGCTGACAAGTTTGTTTGTTTGGACCCTCATGAAAGTTACAATCAAAATGTCAAGTTGCTGTGGATTTGGCTGAGAAGAAAGCTACAGCTCCAACAAATGGTGCGTTGATATACGTAGGTGGCTCAGATTGCTGATAATTATTTCGATCATCTGCAAAATTGTCACTACTATCAGGACCCCCCAAGATGGCTCCAACAAGGACATTTGGATTGGGTGAGCCAGAGTGCAGGTAGTGGAAACCGTCATCGCACCCAATATGATCAGGATGTGCATTTACAGATGGTATAGAGGATCCCCTGTGGTGGACATATAGTGGATACCTCTGCCCAAAACCCACCATGTAAGACATCTTTGCCGGGTTATTGCCTAATATGTAGTCAACCTGGTCCTTTGCCTGTGAAATGAGCTTTTGTGCTGTAACGGTTGAACTCCCACATGAGGCAACTCCACCATTTGAGCTTAGATACTTGGCATATGTCAAGAGGAGGAACGCTGAGGAAGTAACATATTGAAGATTGCTCGCACTTCCTTTGTAGAGAAGTCCACCTGTAAACCATTGTTATAAACATGAGCCAACCCTAAGATTGAACTCCTCTATGAACGAAAATGAGGAAGAAATAGTGTAGTAGCTGACCTGGGGTATATTGGGCCTGAAAATTAGGTGATCCGGGAATTAAAGAACATATGTAGTTGTCTGAGTGTGCTTTATATAATTCAAATTCTTGGATATTCTTCTCTAAGAAGCCCTGTAGAAAAGCCCAACAAGAGTTAAAATTTGATCCTACAGGTACATAGAGTAGCCGTGGCTGAGTTTTAGAAGAAAACCTTGGAAAGAAGAACCTTTGTTCCGGTGCGCTTGTCATCCCAACTGAAAGAGTAGTCATCATCATCGGCACCCAATGTGTGGCCATTGGACTGGATGTAAGCCAAGTATGAAGCATTCTGTGAAGCTCTGTGAATCCATGATGCGCCCCATAAAAGCTCGTCCTAATTAAAATAATAAGCGTCAAGCACTATGATTGGTGCCAATTTGAGAAAGAAGCAAAATGTGTATCTTACATGGTATCCTGAGTAAGAGCAATAAAATGGGCAGACTACTGAATTGAGAGAGTCACTGTAAGATCCTCTGTACTTGTCAGCAAAATCAAACGCCTGCACATAACAACAACCAGCTTTATCAGAAATGCGAGATGTCAAACCAGAGAAGTGGGAACAAAGATGAATTAAGTGTTTTACTTTCATAGCTGTTTGAAGTAACTTGGTGGAATAAGAAGGATCAGAATCATGGAACACAATTGAAGTAGCAGCCAATGCAGCAGCAATTTCTGCTGCAACATCTGATCCTGGACTTTGAGTGGTTACTTTGTACACATTTCGCGGTGTGTCCATATCTTCAGGCCTTTCCCAACATTGGTGATCTTTGTTTGGATCTCCCAGCTACAACATTGATAGCCCAACCAATATAGCCTTGAGTTCTTTATAGTTAGAGAAAAATGTTACATGTAAGCAGTTTCTTTTTGTAATTTTATTCATTCTTCTTCATTTATTATTATTATTATTATTATTATTTTAAATTTCTGTTGAACCATTTATTTGTTTTGCAAGTGTTTTACAATCTCTAGCTGTCAAATATGTATGCCACAGCCAAAGGTATTCATGTAAGACAGTTTTTATGGGGCAAGTTGGTATAAATGCTGTATTTGAAAATATAAACTATATATTATTGGTGTTCCTAATGTCAATTTGTCTTTGTCTTTTTGTTTCTGTTCCAGTGTCCACAACATAACGTGTTAGTAGTAAATAGGTGATTAAAAGTAAAAAAACGTTTTGCTTTTTTTCTTTTTCTTTTTTCTCACTTGGACGTATAAGGTGCCAGGGGTGGCGGTGGCAGCTTTTAGAAGATAATCGGTACTCCAACGGATGGCAGACCTAGCATTCTGGATCTGGTTTTGCATGGAGCTTCCAAATTCAATCACACTCCATGCTAATAATGTAGTTGTAAAGGCCATTGGCAAGCCAAACTTGACATTATCTCCAGCATCATAATATCCACCTACAAGGTCAACCTAAAATCCAAACACCAAGTGTATGCAAAATTAAAATAATAGTGAGGATATTAATTAAAGCCAACCAAATGTGTATGAGATAGTTTTGTAGAGGAGTAAGCACATAAGAAGAGGAGCCATCGGACAGGCCAGAATCGGCCCTCCATTTGAGCCGCTGGTCAGGAGGTAATTTGCCAGACCGCTGACCCTCAAAGAAGAGAATAGATTTTCCAAGGGCATCATTGTAATCTTGAGAAGTGAAGGCTGAGCAAGATAAGCTAAGGGAACAAATTGCTAGGCACAGAATTGGTAATGTCAATGAATATGGCACTGAACTAAAAGCCATATTTAAAAAGAAAAAACTACACAGGCCTGTAATTCAGGTCTAGAATACTGGCAGAAGAAGGGTAGCTCTAGCGCAGCAATTATACCATGAAATGAGAGGGTGGTGGGGTGGGTGTGGGTGTGGGTGTGGGTGTGGGTGAGGTGGTCTATTTAAAGAGGTGAAGGTGAAGCTGAAGGAAGTTGGAGAGAGTTCGTTGGTCGTTAAGAGAGAGAGAGAGGGTCATGTCATTCACGGGATCAACTGCGCCAAACCAGACTGTCTGTTGCAAATGCAAACAAGCAAACGTTATCCAAACCGCCAATTGTTAGTCAAATGCAGAGACAAATTAAATCGACAAGAATAGACTATTAAATCTCGTGTTTAACTAGTTTTTCTTACCTCTGGCTCCCACACTATTATTCATGTATAAATTATGTATATATATCGATATATATCAACTATTTATGTTAAGAAAAAATGTGTAAGAGGGGCTAATTTGAGCCCACTAAATTATTTAGGCCCAATAGCCCAAGATTAGTGGGCCCGAATTTATCGCAAGTCCAAGATTGGTGGGCCCAGATTTATCGCCGTCAAATGGGCTAAATGGCTCTAAGCCTCGAAAGGGTTCGGATCCACGAACCTAGAGACTTACTCGGGCCCGGACTCGAAAGGGTATTAAGCAAGCCTAGAGATCCGAGGCACTCGGACTCGAAAGGGTTCGGATCCACGAACCTAGAGGTCCGAGGCACTTGGCTTCGAACGGATTCAGACGCAATCTAGAAGTTGCTCCGTTAATGAGTCCCAGAACACTTGCGGGCTCGGAGCTTTCCGGGATCTACGTACCAGAACCATGGACGTAATGGAGTTCGAACAAAGGACCCGATCCCGAGGACGGTGAGTGGAGATAAATTCACTCTTCGGTTAAACTAGCCTATACCTGGGTCGAGGTGGCACGATCTAGGGGGTCCCTGAGACTCGGCAATATTTGCGGCAGGGTGTTCTCTTGAACTACCCCTGACCCTTATGTGGCAGGATGTCCTCTGGGACTACCCCTGACCCTTTGGGATGATTGGGGATCATTGGTTAGGTGTGGCTAAGAAGAAGGGTTCGCCGAGGGGTTGATCTCCTCTTCGGGATTTTTCTCATCCTCGGAGAAGTCACCTCCTCGGAGACGTCACCTCCTCGGAGAAGTCATCTCCTCGGAGAAATCACCTCCTCGGAGAGGTCACCTCCTCGGAGAAGTCACCTCCTCGGAGAAATCACCTCCTCGGAGAGGTCACCTCCTCGGACAAGATGGTTAGAGAGAATATCCCCCATGTGCCTTGCACATGGGCTCCGTCCTATATCATGAGGTGCCTATAAATAGCACCCGCCCATAGCTTTACAAGGGATGGATTTTGGAGATTTCTAACTCTTGGGAAAGAACTAATTTTCCATCTCCATTATCAACCTTAAGAGTGAAAGTGGGAGATCCATGGGAGAGCCTTGCCATTATTCTCTCTCTAGCCATTTTGCCTTCTTCTTCACCCAATCTCTTATCTCCATCATCTCCTTTACTCTTGTGTTCTTGAGTTGAGACTATTAAAGAATCTAAGCCTCTCATCATCTTCTAGAAGATTCGAAGTTGTTCTTCAAGGATCTTCGAAGATCTTCGAATTTTCTAACTACTTTCTTGAACCCTTTCATACATTTGGCGACTCTGCTGGGGAGGCGGATTGGTTAATGGTCTCAACGAGATCTGGAATCCACACAACTCCAACAAGGATGGCGGGAGAAGATGAAGTTCACCAGCAAGGATCCTCTAATGGTGGTGATGACAGGACCATAGCTCCAGATCAACCACTTTTGCTTGAAGCCATTCAAGGACTTCAAAATACTCAGCAAGAGATTCTCACCACTCTTCAGAATCTCACTCACACCATGTTGGTGATGAGTTCTAATTTTGCACCGGCACCAAATGGAAATCAAGCTGGTGGTGGAGTCATTCCTGCCGGAGTACAAAATCAAATCCAAGGAGAAGTTGGCACCAATCAGCCCATGGCTCATGGCAACACGGCCACAGTAACACATGCTCAAACCGCAGTAGGCGGCAGCAGTTTGCCTACGCCCGGGCCCCATAGTGTGCCAAGCCAAGATCCAATGGTGACTAGAGGAGGTTCTGGTGCAATGAATGGTGCTCCGGCGACTGTTGGTGTCCAGGCAAATACAAGGGGCATGATGGCGCAAAAGGGAGCTCTGCCCGTACCGAATCTTGTTACGCCACCAGTGAATGTTACTCAAACACCAAGCGGGCCTCCTTTGGTACCAACAACAAATTTGCAAGCACAACCCGGTATAGCGGCGCCGTGCGCTGGACTTTATGGGCCTCAATCCAATGTCCCATCACCAACTGGCTTGTCTATAGGCGCTGATGGCCAATATCGTCAAATGTCCTCACCAATGATGAATTCGCAGCACCAAAATGGCCAAGTCGCCCCTAGCTCAGTCTTCGGATCCATAAGCCAAGTTCCGGGAATACCACCATCAAACTCTCTCCCGCAACAGTTTCTCACTCTCGCCGATGTGCAAGCCATGTTCGATCTCGAACGAGGCAAGAGGACTTTACCCTCTTTGCCTGATCCAGATGTCAAGCCGCCTTACCCTATTGAGGTGCTGAGTTATCCATACCCCGAGGGGTATACCGTGCCGAAGTTCATTAAATTCGATGGAAAACAAGGAAATGCCCGAGAACATGTTGTGCGATTCATCAAGACTCTGGGTATTCATGGTCCAAACCATGTCCTCCGGCTGAGAGAATTCTCTAAGTCCCTCACTGACCGAGCATATAGTTGGTACGTCAATTTGGCTCCAAACTCTGTCCGAAGTTGGGAGGAAATGGTCAACAAATTCCACTCTAAGTTCTTTCAAGTGGCGGAGAAGGTGACCACACTTACATTGTGTAAAGAAAAACAGCAAGAAAGCGAAGACATCCTTGACTATGTTAAAAGGTTTCAGGACAAGGCTGTGGATTGCCATGAAGCAGTGGAGGAGAGTTATCTGGTTCAAATCTGTCTAGAAGGGGCATTGAGCAAGTACAAAATGTTCCTAGTTAATCAGAAGCTACCCACATTCTCGGCACTAATAGAAGCAGCTCGGAACATTAGCATTCCTCAGGCTCAGGAGTCTGGATTTAAGGCCAGTTACAAGACTAGCTTCAAATCGTCTCGTGGACCTATTGTTGCTGCTGCCTCTGCCCCAGATACCCGAAAGTCACAAGGAGGAGGTCATAGAGGCCAAAAGAGAAAGCAGTATAATGGTGAAAAGGGAAATGTCTCTTATCCATGTGGAATCGAGGAAGTAAAAGCTCTAGTTAAGGAATGGGTGGCCGACGGAGAGCTAAAATTGCCTTATGTTGAAGAAATGCCATCAAAAAAGGACCGTGAAAGCCCTGAATTTTGTGTCTTCCACCGTACATTGAAACATCCGATAGAAAAGTGTTAGACTCTTAGGAAAATCTTCAGAGATAAAGTCGAGGCAGACGAATTGAGGTTCAAAAAGCAAGGGGCTCAAGACATCCGAGAACAACCGTATCCTCAGCACCGAGACAAGGGCAAGAATGTTGCTATGATAGCTTATGAAGGCCCGATGATTGAGGCTATTGCCAATCTCGATGACGATGATTATTATCTGGACGACATCCTCGAGCCGGAGGGTGAGCAAGTTTACTATGGAAGTGCTCTCGATCCAGAGGGCAGAACGTTTATGACTCATGGCGAAGATCCCTTTGATCCAGAAGGAGGAGAAGAGTACTATGGAAGAGGAGGACACCATGTTTATGTGGCATCTTATTTTGAAGAGACTGAGGAGATGGTTAACTACGAGCCTCCAAGAGTGGAAAAAGATCCGGATCACTATGCCAAAACCCTGCAAGATTGTGTAAAGTTCAAGCAATTCTTCGACCAGCTTGGACTTTCCAGGGAGGCAAGAACAGAAATCACCAAGTCTATCATCAATATAGCTGAGGCACACCATAAGGAATGCATGTCAACCGAGGGATCTATTCCGAGAAAGGCAAAAGAGCAATCTAGTGCCATTACTTTCTCCGAGGCTGATCGGAAGTATCCTTTTTCTCACAATCGCCCGCTTTATGTGACTGCTTTTATTAATGGGGTTGAGTTCAAAAGAGCCTTTCTAGATAGTGGAGCCTCTATCAACATTATGACTCGTGCTACTCTAGACAAGGCCGGAATCTCTGAAGAACGCATGGTGAAGCAGCCGATAGTCATCACTGGCTTCGGTGGAGAAATGAGAGTTACTATCGGATGCGTAACAGTTGATTTAGCCGTCGGAGAGATTCGTTCGGCCACCAAGTTCCATATTATCGATTCCGAGGCAAATTATCACATCATTCTAGGGAGGACCTGGATGCATAGATACGGGGCTGTGCCATCGAGTTATCATCAGTGTGTTAAAGCTAAATGAGGAAAGAAGACGGTGACAATTCAGGCTACAGAAAGGCCTTTCGAGACCCATGAAGCTCATTATTCTGATGCCATCTACTTCACCGAGTTGGCTGTCGAAGAAGTTCCCACCACCTCTAAGCCTCAGGGGGTCAAAATTCCTCGTTGGGAGGATATCAAAGATGACAAGGAGCCAAAGGCAGAGTCAAGTAAACGGGTGATGTCTAGACCAGAAAGTCCGCCTATTCCTCGGAAGGTGATGAAAGTCCGAGAAGGGGGCAAGATGGTATACTATTTATGAAGGTGCGGGGAGTCGGTTTCTTCAGTCACCGACTCCGAGTCAAAAGAAGAGCCTCCTGACAATGAAATAGTGATAAAGCCTGAAGTGGCTCCAGAATGCATGCAAGATGGGCCCGAAGCCTCAGCTCGAACAACTTATTGAAATATATCTGAGTGATGGACAAGATGCACCGAGGCCAATATTCATAAGTTCGAGCCTTAGCCCAGAGAAGCGGGAACAGTTGTTAAAGTTGATAAGCCGGTACTCAGATGTGTTTGTTTGGTCATATAAGGAAATGCCTGGACTAGATCCTGACCTAGTCTCCCATTATCTTGATGTGTTCCCAAACTCCAAGCCAATTAAGCAAGCTGCTCGAAAATATCATCCAGATCTCGAAGAGAAGATTAAGGAGGAGATTGAAAAACTTCAACAGGCTGGTTTCATCCGGCCAATACAGTACCCCACGTGGTTAGCAAATATCGTGCCAGTAAAGAAGAAGAATGGCCAAATCAGAGTATGTGTAGACTTTCGAGATTTGAACAAATCTTGCCCAAAGGATGAATTCCCTCTTCCTCACATCGACACCCTCGTGGATGCCACCTCGGGACACCAGATGTTTTCATTCATGGATGAATTCAGTGGATACAATCAGATTAAGATGGCTGAAGAGGACGCAGAAAAGACTGCTTTTAGAACACCTCTAGGAAACTTCTTCTATACAGTCATGCCTTTCGGACTCAAGAATGCCGGTGCAACTTACCAAAGGGCTATGACTGCAATCTTTCATGACATGATCCATCATGAGGTGGAAGATTATGTTGACGACCTAGTGGTGAAATCCAAGAAAGAAGAAGACCATCTCCGAGACCTTGAGAAGGTATTCAAGAGGTGCCAGAAATTCAAAATGAGAATGAATCCTCTCAAATGTGCTTTCGGGGTGACGGCCGGGAAGTTCCTCGGGTTTCTTGTACATAGGCATGGTATCGAGGCAGATGAAGACAAGGTCAAGTCTATCAAAGCAATGCCTCCCCCACATTCTCAAAAGGAGTTAAAAAAGTTCCTCGGGAAGGTGTCTTATATTCGGAGATTTATCCCAGCACTGGCAGAGATCTCTGCGCCTTTCGGCTTTTTATTAAAAGGAGATGCCAAGTTCGAGTGGAACCAAGAGCACCAAAAGGCCTTCGAGAGAATCAAGGCGGCCCTGACCTCGCCTCAAACCATGATAGCCCCGCAGCCTGGGGTGCCTCTAATGTTGTACCTAACTTCAACCCCCAAGTCCATAGGGGCATTATTGGTCCAAGATGTAGACGGAACGGAACGCCCAGTGTATTACATCAGCCGGAAGATTCGAGGAGCAGAAGTCCGATATACTCCGGTAGAGAGACATTGTTTAGCTTTGGTATTCACCGCCCAAAAACTCAGACATTACTTCTTAGCACATCAGATTCAGATTGTTACTAGAAGTGATCCAATCCGATACCTCCTCAGCAAGCCTGCTCTAATCGGGAAGGTGGCAAGATGGTTGTTAGCACTAGGTGAATTCGAGATCACATGTGTAGCTCCCAAGGCAATCAAAAGCCAAGCCTTAGCTGATCTCCTTGCTCAATTTCCAAGTGGTGACTATGAACCAGTGAATGAAGAATTAAGAGGAGAGGTGCATGCAGCTATGGCTTCCGAGGAAAGCTTCTGGACATTGAGCTTTGACGGAGCAGCAGCCGGAGAGAAAGGAGGGACCGGGATAGTCCTTACAAGCAAAAGTGGGGAAAAGTTATATTTGTCTTATAAACTGGATTTCCATTGTTCGAATAATGAAGCCGAGTATGAGGCTCTTATTTTAGGCTTGATAGCAGCTGAGAAGCACAGTATCAGGAAGATTCGGATTCGGGGGGACTCAAAGCTGATAGTGAAGCAAGTTTCAGGACAGTTCGTCTTGAAGGAGCCTGCCTTGGCCACATATCGAACAACAGTCCAAAGGCTTCTTGACAAATTTCAGAAGGTTGAAATAGAGCATGTGCCTCGCTCTGACAACAAGTTTTCAGATGCCCTCGCAACATTAGGGGCAAGAGTTGACATTCCAGAGGAGGAGGCGACAATTGTTATCAAGAAGAGAACAGATCCTTCAATAATATCCGAAGACGAAGACCTTCCGGAGGACTGGAGAGCAGAAGTCCTTGAACAACTCCGAAGTAAAGTTGGAAAACTGACTATGGCCAAGCTTGCCCAATTCATAATTATTCAAGGTGAACTCTACTTCCGAGGAAGTACCGGATTCCTAGCCCGGTGTGTTGGCCAACAAGAAGCAAACTTCCGACTACAACAGATTCATGAAAAATCCTGCGGAGATGGGGATATCAGTCTGTACAGAAGGATTCAAAGACAAGGCTATTATTGGCCCGAGATGGAGAAGGCCTCGAATCAACTACAGAAAGAATGCCCCAAGTGTCAGTCATACATCCGGGAGGATGAGAGTTGCTTTGAAATTGATACCCCTGATTGGAGACAAGTCTACATTGACTATCTCAAAGAGGGGACACTGCCTGAGAACCCGAGGGACATTGCACGCCTCAAGAGGAGAGCGACGCGGTACTTCCTTGATCAGAACAAGCTTTACAGAAGAAGCATTGAGGGCACTCCCCTGAGGTGTCTCTCCAAGGAAGAATCAGATCTAGTCCTCGGAAGAGCCCACGAAATTGAGCATCAAGGAGGGGCTCGGCTGTTCGAACAACTTATACACCTTGGGTATTATTGGCCGACTATGGAGTCAGATGCATCTCATCACGTGAAGAGGTGCCAGACTTGTCAGAAACACGGAAATTTGATCCATGCTCCAGCCGTAGACCTACATAGCATTCGAACGCCATGGCCGTTCCATACCTGGGCTTTTCATCTGATAGGGCCCATCTCCACACCGTTTAAGGGGTACAAGTGGATTCTCGCAGCCACAGAATTGAGCACAAAGTGGGTCGAAGCAATTCCTCTGAAGAATGCTACGGGGCTTGCAGTCGCGAATTTCATCAAGGAGAATATCATTTGCCGGTTTGGAGTACCAAACACCATCCTCTCGGATAACGGCACTCCTTTCATAAACAAATATGTGAAGAGCCTCCTAGAGACTTACCAAGTGAAGCATCACAAATCCACACCCTACTATCCAAAAGGGAACGGGCAAGCGGAGGCCACAAACAAGACACTGATAAGGATTCTGAGCAAGATGATGGATGAATTTGGGGGGACTTGGTCCGAACAATTGATAGTAGCCTTATGGGCATATCGCACTTCAAAGAGAAAGCCAACTCAAGCAACTCCTTACTCCCTTGTGTATGGGTCCGAGGCAGTGTTACCTATAGAGTTGGAAACACCATCTGCTCGGATGGCTCTCGCCTCGGGGATGGTATTGGAGCCTCGAACCACCAGATTGGAAGCATTAGAGGAAAAGCATGACAGAGCTGCAAAAGTCATGGAAAGATATCATGCGTCTATCGCCCGAGCCTATAACCAGACTGTGGTACCAAGAAAGTTTGAAGAAGGTGATCTAGTATGGAAGATTGTAGACCCAACCATGCGAGGACAACCTTTGCCCAAGTTTTCTCCAAAATGGGAAGGGCCCTATAGGGTGGTTCAGGCGAGCTCAAGCGGGTATTACAAGCTTGTAAGGGTTGAAGATGGCTTCCGAACTGGCCCGCTCAATGCAAAGTTTATCAAGCATTACTATCCATAGTTAGACTCATCTATGTTGAAATTCATTTTCATTTTCTTACTTTGTCTAAAAGTTGTATTTCCCTTACGTTATGAAGAAGCTGGTTTTCTCTATGGTGTATGTTTTATCCCATCACTTGCAGTGAATCTATTATACTTTTGTCAAGAAAGTTGAAGAATTAATGAGAATATTTCAGCTTTTATTTTATCAAGTAGAATGAGAAAACAATGCAAACATATCCAGACAGCAAAGATTTTGTCATTTCATTGCATCGTCCTAGATAAAACATTTTTATCGAAAGGGGCAAGAAAGTAATAAAAAAAAAAACTCCTAAAGACACCCTCGAAGAAGCTGCCCGTCACATCTACATCCGAAGGACAAACAGCAGAGTGTGCCTCTAAAGTCTCCAAACACCCTCGAAGAAGCTGCCCGTCACATCCATATCCGAAGGATAAACAGCAGAGTGTGCCTCTAAAGTCTCCAAGGCCTGAGCATAACCCGACTCAAGTTCACAAAGAGTTGCCTTCGTCTCATCTATAGAGGTCTGATAAGAGGCAAGCACAGACATAAGTTCCACCCGATGACTGGCGTTCGAAGCCATATCCAGGCGCTTCCGAAGCCACGATAAGTCCACTTGGTGACACTCCATGTCAGAGATCCCCTGATACGCCGTCTCGACTACTTTCCCATTAAGGTCACATAGCCGTTGCCTGTCCAAGCTATATAAGATAGTGGCAAAAGACTCGAGAAGAGCAGTCTGAATGAGTGGACACTGGCAAGCAAATGAAGCAAAGGTCTCTGGGTAACTCGAATGCACAAGCTGTAGAACTGAAGCAAACTCAGGAGCTACCCAATAATGGAGAAATGATACTTTGCCAGAAGCCGAAGGAGGAGTTGGGGCCGGAAAGCTGCTAGTCTCAGGAATCTCCCCAATGTCTATCGGGTTAGATGAACCACCCGGAGAGGTAACTCCCGGCAGAGGCCCCGAGCCTGAGAATGCGGAGCGATAAGGGGAAAGACCAAAAGCATCACTATCAAAGTGGAAATCACTGAGATTCAAGTCCAAAACATTCGAAAGCACTGGCGAGGAAGAACCTCTGGCAGTCGTCTCAAAGGCAGGTGTCCCCCCTTGAGAAGGAGAACCACGAGGAGTCACAAAGAGAGTCGGAGTAGAGTCCGAGGCAGATGAAGGCAGGACCCCGGTAGCAGCCAACACTGGAGCAGAATCTGAGGCAGGTGAAGGCAGGACCCCGGTAGCAGCCAACACTGGAGCAGAATCTGAGGCAGGTGAAGGCAGGACCCCGGTAGCAGCTAACACTGAAGAAAAGATAAGGAAGTCTTATTAGGGGTAGGGAACAATAAAGCCATTTGAGTAAAGATTTCTTACAGGTAGAAGTAAATGACAAACTTCAGAAAGAAAGATTACCAGAGGGAGAATCAATATGCAAAGCCGGAGCAACTGAAGGACTCCTAGCATCAACAAAGTCATTGGGCCGTGTAGGGAGCACCTGATCGATCTCAATGTCTGATGAAGCCTGAACAATAGCAGTCATCCCTGAAGAAGGAAGAAGGGCCGGAGGATGAGAATCACCATAAGTGCCAGAGCGAGTCTCAGAGATCTCTAGCACATCCACCTCCGCACCATTCCCAGAGACGCACCTCATCTCTGCATTGCTTCTAGAAGCATGGCCTGCGGCATCAATTTCTGTGGCATCAGTCCCTCCAGTAATCTCAACATCAGAACGGTGAGCCCCAATAACCCCGTCACCAAGATAGCGCTCCTCTTCAGCTACGGTAGGGCGGTGACACGCATGCGTGGAATAAGGTCACAAAAATGATCGGAGGACTCAGCCTCATCATCATCGTCATCTATAACTGCTATACGAGGGGTGCGCGTCTTCACAAGTCTTGCAGACAAAGGCAGGGTGTCGTCCAAGTCTGAGTCTGGCCTAGGGGAGGTAGCACGACCATGAGCTACGGTACTGAGAACGTCGACAACCGCAGGGTCCTACACAATGTGGGCAAATAAAAAGTGTTCATTTAAGAAGGTATAATCGCAAGAAAGAAAGTAAATTCAAATCAAAAATTTTCGGATACCTCATGGAGCCTTTTGGAAAGGCGAGGAGCGGAAGGAATGGCATCAGAAGCCCTCTTGTGAGCCATCTTCTTAAGGCGGGTCGTCCGAGGACCAGAGGCCCTATTCAAAGGGACTGGCTCCGGAGAAGCAATTGCCAAACTAGAAGCAGACGCCCGAGCCGGAGGGTCAATTGGAGCAGATAAGGTAAAGAAACTCTCGTACACGTGATCAGATTTTCGGCTCTCAGGCAGCCGAAGAGAAGAGTCCTTCTTATAGATCGGCGGAGGCAAACATGTGGTCGGTCTGCTCTAGACAAATGCAATAAACGCATCGATATTCTGCTGCCAATATCGCCTGAAAGAGGGGGTGAAGCCCCCTACTCGGCTCAAGCCTGGCATCGTCAAAGACCCGGATATAGGAAGCACAATATGTACGAGTCCGCGGGTAAAGTGCCCGTAACTCTCCGAGAAAGATAATGAAGGAGGTGCTGGCCCCGGGGCACATTGGTCAAACCTGAACTGACATGCTACACGGTTAGGTCTATAAATGGCACTATCAATGCCTTCCTCATGCCATACCGGTAATGAACTCGGACGGATCATGATCAGCATGTCAACAAAAGGTGCAGGAATGTTCTTCGGCAAAGGAAAGGACACTGAACGGGAGGAACCATGATAGATAAGCGGTGTGGCCACACCCACCGGTGGGCATACATACGGCCGTGCCACAAAGCGCCGGGGATCATCCACCAGAGTATTCAAGGATGAAGTGTAAATGATACGTGACCAACGTGTAATCAACGGCTGGCAAGACCTCGCTTTCTCAAATGTCCGAGACCCTCATCAGTTATCGAGCACGGGGATGCCATCCTTATCCACTATCTCCCGAAGAACCTCTGCCTCGAATACAGCCGGAGCAGGGGCAAATTTTGGTGCAAACATTCCTCGAAGAATTTATTAAATGCATGGATTCTCTGAGAAACGAATAGTTGATGTCGAAATTCCATCTGAATGTGTTGTTTCAATTCCAATATTCTGAATTTTAATACGGTCAACTCCTGACTACTTATACATGTTATTTCAGCCCTATGTTTTCTCGGAAGAAACCCATTGTCCCGGGGTCATCAGAACCGGCTCTCATGAAAGAGAGGGATGTACCTCCGGCATCTGAGTGGAGGAAATCTCCTTATTTTGGTCGGAAAGACCCCTTCTGGCGGGCGGCTACCTCCACCACTTCTCTTCTGACTCCGAAGGGAGCTTCATTATATCTCACTGAGGACACTGACTCCGGACATGAGGCCCTTATTTCTCCTTTCCTCGGTGCTACGCTTCCGGATTGAGCGAGGGGACTTTCCATACTGTTATCCTCAGTTCAAGGCCTTCTCAAACCCTCCTTTTGGTTGGCAGGAGTGGGTCGATGATGTCCTCTCGGACAAGAGCCTCTGTCAGCGGCTTCAGGAGGCCCGGCTATTGATCCCGGTGAAAATATCTCGCTCCTTATCCATCCGGCGTAACAATGCTAGCCTTGAGGCCATGGCTCTTCGGTGGAGCACCGAGACACACACCTTTATAGTTGGCCAGCACGAAATGGGGCCCACCCTTGAGGATGTGTTTATGTTGATGCGTCTGGAAGTGACCGGCCCTGATGCCTTCGACCCTGAGCAGACATCCTCCGAAGATGATTCTTTGATCCAATCTCTGAAGCTAAATCTTCAAACTTGTGGCCGATGGAGTTCCGTTTTTGACGGTTCAACGAGGAGGACTAGTAGAGTAAGGACGGACCGTGCCTCCTATACTGCATGGATCCGCCACTTCTTCAAGGATCTTCAGCCCTTGGCCAGAGATACTGACCCTAAACTCTCGGGAGTATGAGACCGGTCCGATGTATGGCTCCAGGCTCCTATTTCTTGGAATTTCTGGCTTGCTTCCTTTCATTCTTCATTCTTTCGAGCACACCTCCGAATTCCCTCAATCCTTTCGTCTTTCCCTTGGCAGTTAGGCTCTTCAGAGGAGATCGGATCCCTTTGGCTCCACTATTTCTTGGGAATCTCTACTATCGGCTGGATCTATTACATCGAGATATGGTTCGCTCTGTGGGTCGATATGAGCCGGTCTCCTTCATTCACAGCCAGTTCCTGCTTTGTTTCTTCTTCGAGAGGTTTCCAAAATTTGCCCCTGCTCCGACTGTATTCGAGGCAGAGGTTCTTTGGGAGATAGTGGATAAGGATGGCATCCCCGTGCTCGATACTGATGGGTCCTCGGACATTTGAGAAAGCGAGGTCTTGCCAGCCGTTGATTACACGTTGGTCACGTATCATTTCCACTTCATCCTTGAATACTCTGGTGGATGATGCCCCGGCGCTTTGTGGCACGGCCGTATGTATGCCCACCGGTGGGTGTGGCCACACCGCTTATCTATCATGGTTCCTCCCGTTCATGTCCTTTCCTTTGCCGAAGAACATTCCTGCACCTTTTGTTGACATGCTGATCATGATCCGTCCGAGTTCATTACCGGTATGGCATGAGGAAGGCGTTGATAGTGCCATTTATAGACCTGACCGTTGTAGCATGTCAGTTCGGGTTTGACCAATGTGCCCCGGGGCCAGCACCTCCTTCATTATCTTTCTCGGAGAGTTACGGGCACTTTACCCGCGGACTCGTACATACTGTGCTTCCTATATCCGGGTCTTTGACGATGCCAGGCTTGAGCCGAGTAGGGGGCTTCACCCCCTCTTTCAGGCGATATTGGCGGCAGAATATCGATGCGTTTATTGCATTTGTCCAGAGCAGACCGACCACAATGTTTGCCTCCGCCGATCTATAAGAAGGACTCTTCTCTTTGGCTGCCTGAGAGCCGGAAATCTGATCACGTGTACGAGAGTTTCTTTACCTTATCTGCTCCAATTGACCCTCCGGCTCGGGCGTCTGCTTCTAGTTTGGCAATTGCTTCTCCGGAGCCAGTCCCTTTGAATAGGGCCTCTGGTCCTCGGACGACCCGCCTTAAGAAGATGGCTCACAAGAGGGCTTCTGATGCCATTCCTTCCGCTCCTCGCCTTTCCAAAAGGCTCCATGAGGTATCCGAAAATTTTTAATTTGAATTTACTTTCTTTCTTGCGATTATACCTTCTTAAATGAACACTTTTTATTTGCCCACATTGTGTAGGACCCTGCGGTTGTCGACGTTCTCAGTACCGTAGCTCATGGTCGTGCTACCTCCCCCAGGCCGGACTCAGACTTGGACGACACCCTGCCTTTGTCTGCAAGACTTGTGAAGACGCGCACCCCTCGTATAGCAGTTATAGATGACGATGATGATGAGGCTGAGTCCTCCGATCATTTTTGTGACCTTATTCCACGCATGCGTCGTCACCCGCCCTACCGTAGCTGAAGAGGAGCGCTATCTTGGTGACGGGGTTATTGGGGCTCACCGTTCTGATGTTGAGATTACTGGAGGGACTGATGCCACAGAAATTGATGCCGCAGGCCATGCTTCTAGAAGCAATGCAGAGATGAGGTGCGTCTCTGGGAATGGTGCGGAGGTGGATGTGCTAGAGATCTCTGAGACTCGCTCTGGCACTTATGGTGATTCTCATCCTCCGGCCCTTCTTCCTTCTTCAGGGATGACTGCTATTGTTCAGGCTTCATCAGACATTGAGATCGATCAGCTGCTCCCTACACGGCCCAATGACTTTGTTGATGCTAGGAGTCCTTCAGTTGCTCCGGCTTTGCATATTGATTCTCCCTCTGGTAATCTTTTCTTTCTGAAGTTTGTCATTTACTTCTACTTGTAAGAAATCTTTACTCAAATGGCTTTATTGTTCCCTACCCCTAATAAGACTTCCTTATCTTTTCTTCAGTGTTAGCTGCTACCGGGGTCCTGCCTTCACCTGCCTCAGATTCTGCTCCAGTGTTGGCTGCTACCGGGGTCCTGCCTTCACCTGCCTCAGATTCTGCTCCAGTGTTGGCTGCTACCGGGGTCCTGCCTTCATCTGCCTCGGACTCTACTCCGACTCTCTTTGTGACTCCTCGTGGTTTCTCCTTCTCAAGGGGGGACACCTGCCTTTGAGACGACTGCCAGAGGTTCTTCCTCGCCAGTGCTTTCGAATGTTTTGGACTTGAATCTCAGTGATTTCCACTTTGATAGTGATGCTTTTGGTCCTTCCCCTTATCGCTCCGCATTCTCAGGCTCGGGGCCTCTGCCGGGAGTTACCTCTCCGGGTGGTTCATCTAACCCGATAGACATTGGGGAGATTCCTGAGACTAGCAGCTTTCCGGCCCCAACTCCTTCTTCGGCTTCTGGCAAAGTATCATTTCTCCATTATTGGGTAGCTCCTGAGTTTGCTTCAGTTCTACAGCTTGTGCATTCGAGTTACCCAGAGACCTTTGCTTCATTTGCTTGCCAGTGTCCACTCATTCAGACTGCTCTTCTCGAGTCTTTTGCCACTATCTTATATAGCTTGGACAGGCAACGGCTATGTGACCTTAATGGGAAAGTAGTCGAGACGGCGTATCAGGGGATCTCTGACATGGAGTGTCACCAAGTGGACTTATCGTGGCTTCGGAAGCGCCTGGATATGGCTTCGAAAGCCAGTCATCGGGTGGAACTTATGTCTGTGCTTGCCTCTTATCAGACCTCTATAGATGAGACAAAGGCAACTCTTTGTGAACTTGAGTCGGGTTATGCTCAGGCCTTGGAGACTTTAGAGGCACACTCTGCTGTTTGTCCTTCGGATATGGATGTGACGGGCAGCTTCTTCGAGGGTGTTTGGAGACTTTAGAGGCACACTCTGCTGTTTGTCCTTCGGATGTAGATGTGACGGGCAGCTTCTTCGAGGGTGTCTTTAGGAGTTTTTTTTTTTATTACTTTCTTGCCCCTTTCGATAAAAATGTTTTATCTAGGACAATGCAATGAAATGACAAAATCTTTGCTGTCTGGATATGTTTGCATTGTTTTCTCATTCTACTTGATAAAATAAAAGCTGAAATATTCTCATTAATTCTTCAACTTTCTTGACAAAAGTATAATAGATTCACTGCAAGTGATGGGATAAAACATACACCATAGAGAAAACCAGCTTCTTCATAACGTAAGGGAAATACAACTTTTAGACAAAGTAAGAAAATGAAAATGAATTTCAACATAGATGAGTCTAACTATGGATAGTAATGCTTGATAAACTTTGCATTGAGCGGGCCAGTTCGGAAGCCATCTTCAACCCTTACAAGCTTGTAATACCCGCTTGAGCTCGCCTGAACCACCCTATAGGGCCCTTCCCATTTTGGAGAAAACTTGGGCAAAGGTTGTCCTCGCATGGTTGGGTCTACAATCTTCCATACTAGATCACCTTCTTCAAACTTTCTTGGTACCACAGTCTGGTTATAGGCTCGGGCGATAGACGCATGATATCTTTCCATGACTTTTGCAGCTCTGTCATGCTTTTCCTCTAATGCTTCCAATCTGGTGGTTCGAGGCTCCAATACCATCCCCGAGGCGAGAGCCATCCGAGCAGATGGTGTTTCCAACTCTATAGGTAACACTGCCTCGGACCCATACACAAGGGAGTAAGGAGTTGCTTGAGTTGGCTTTCTCTTTGAAGTGCGATATGCCCATAAGGCTACTATCAATTGTTCGGACCAAGTCCCCCCAAATTCATCCATCATCTTGCTCAGAATCCTTATCAGTGTCTTGTTTGTGGCCTCCGCTTGCCCGTTCCCTTTTGGATAGTAAGGTGTGGATTTGTGATGCTTCACTTGGTAAGTCTCTAGGAGGCTCTTCACATATTTGTTTATGAAAGGAGTGCCGTTATCCGAGAGGATGGTGTTTGGTACTCCAAACCGGCAAATGATATTCTCCTTGATGAAATTCGCGACTGCAAGCCCCGTAGCATTCTTCAGAGGAATTGCTTCGACCCACTTTGTGCTCAATTCTGTGGCTGCGAGAATCCACTTGTACCCCTTAAACGGTGTGGAGATGGGCCCTATCAGATGAAAAGCCCAGGTATGGAACGGCCATGGCGTTCGAATGCTATGTAGGTCTACGGCTGGAGCATGGATCAAATTTCCGTGTTTCTGACAAGTCTGGCACCTCTTCACGTGATGAGATGCATCTGACTCCATAGTCGGCCAATAATACCCAAGGTGTATAAGTTGTTCGAACAGCCGAGCCCCTCCTTGATGCTCAATTTCGTGGGCTCTTCCGAGGACTAGATCTGACTCTTCCTTGGAGAGACACCTCAGGGGAGTGCCCTCAATGCTTCTTCTGTAAAGCTTGTTCTGATCAAGGAAGTACCGCGTCGCTCTCCTCTTGAGGCGTGCAATGTCCCTCGGGTTCTCAGGCAGTGTCCCCTCTTTGAGATAGTCAATGTAGACTTGTTTCCAATCAGGGGTATCAATTTCAAAGCAACTCTCATCCTCCCGGATGTATGACTGACACTTGGGGCATTCTTTCTGTAGTTGATTCGAGGCCTTCTCCATCTCGGGCCAATAATAGCCTTGTCTTTGAATCCTTCTGTACAGACTGATATCCCCATCTCCGCAGGATTTTTCATGAATCTGTTGTAGTCGGAAGTTTGCTTCTTGTTGGCCAACACACCGGGCTAGGAATCCGGTACTTCCTCGGAAGTAGAGTTCACCTTGAATAATTATGAATTGGGCAAGCCTGGCCATAGTCAGTTTTCCAACTTTACTTCTGAGTTGTTCAAGGACTTCTGCTCTCTAGTCCTCCGGAAGGTCTTCGTCTTCGAATATTATTGAAGGCTCTGTTCTCTTCTTGATAACAATTGTCGCCTCCTCCTCTGGAATGTCAACTCTTGCCCCTAATGTTGCGAGGGCATCTGAAAACTTGTTGTCAGAGCGAGGCACATGCTCTATTTCAACCTTCTGAAATTTGTCAAGAAGCCTTTGGACTGTTGTTCGATATGTGGCCAAGGCAGGCTCCTTCAAGACGAACTGTCCTGAAACTTGCTTCACTATCAGCTTTGAGTCCCCCCGAATCCGAATCTTCCTGATACTGTGCTTCTCAGCTGCTATCAAGCCTAAAATAAGAGCCTCATACTCGGCTTCATTATTCGAACAATGGAAATCCAGTTTATAAGACAAATATAACTTTTCTCCACTTTTGCTTGTAAGGACTATGCCGGTCCCTCCTTTCCCTTCGGCTGCTGCTCCGTCAAAGCTCAATGTCCAGAAGCTTTCCTCGGAAGCCATAGCTGCATGCACCTCTCCTCTTAATTCTTCATTCACTGGTTCATAGTCACCACTTGGAAATTGAGCAAGGAGATCAGCTAAGGCTTGGCTTTTGATTGCCTTGGGAGCTACACATGTGATCTCGAATTCACCTAGTGCTAACAACCATCTTGCCACCTTCCCGGTTAGAGCAGGCTTGCTGAGGAGGTATCGGATTGGATCACTTCTAGTAACAATCTGAATCTGATGTGCTAAGAAGTAATGTCTGAGTTTTTGGGCGGTGAATACCAAAGCTAAACAATGTCTCTCTACCGGAGTATATCGGACTTCTGCTCCTCGAATCTTCCGGCTGATGTAATACACTGGGCGTTCCGTTCCGTCTACATCTTGGACCAATAATGCCCCTATGGACTTGGGGGTTGAAGTTAGGTACAACATTAGAGGCACCCCGGGCTGCGGGGCTATCATGGTTTGAGGCGAGGTCAGGGCCGCCTTGATTCTCTCGAAGGCCTTTTGGTGCTCTTGGTTCCACTCGAACTTGGCATCTCCTTTTAATAAAGAGCCGAAAGGCGCAGAGATCTCTGCCAGTGCTGGGATAAATCTCCGAATATAAGACACCTTCCCGAGGAACTTTTTTAACTCCTTTTGAGAATGTGGGGGAGGCATTGCTTTGATAGACTTGACCTTGTCTTCATCTGCCTCGATACCATGCCTATGTACAAGAAACCCGAGGAACTTCCCGGTCGTCACCCCGAAAGCATATTTGAGAGGATTCATTCTCATTTTGAATTTCTGGCACCTCTTGAATACCTTCTCAAGGTCTCGGAGATGGTCTTCTTCTTTCTTGGATTCACCACTAGGTCGTCAACATAATCTTCCACCTCATGATGGATCATGTCATGAAAGATTGCAGTCATAGCCCTTTGGTAAGTTGCACCGGCATTCTTGAGTCCGAAAGGCATGACTGTATAGAAGAAGTTTCCTAGAGGTGTTCTAAAAGCAGTCTTTTCTGCGTCCTCTTCAGCCATCTTAATCTGATTGTATCCATTGAATCCATCCATGAATGAAAACATCTGGTGTCCCGAGGTGGCATCCACAAGGGTGTCGATGTGAGGAAGAGGGAATTCATCCTTTGGGCAAGATTTGTTCAAATCTCGAAAGTCTACACATACTCTGATTTGGCCATTCTTCTTCTTTACTGGCACGATATTTGCTAACCACGTGGGGTACTGTATTGGCCGGATGAAACCAGCCTGTTGAAGTTTTTCAATCTCTTCCTTAATCTTCTCTTCGAGATCTGGATGATATTTTCGAGCAGCTTGCTTAATTGGCTTGGAGTTTGGGAACACATCAAGATAATGGGAGACTAGGTCAGGATCTAGTCCAGGCATTTCCTTATATGACGAAGCAAACACATCTGAGTACCGGCTTATCAACTTTAACAATTGTTCCCGCTTCTCTGGGCTAAGGCTCGAACTTATGAATATTGGCCTCGGTGCATCTTGTCCATCACTCAGATCTATTTCAATAAGTTGTTCGGGCTGAGGCTTCGGCCCATCTTGCATGCATTCTGGAGCCACTTCAGGCTTTATCACTATTTCTTTGTCAGGAGGCTCTTCTTTTGACTCGGAGTCGGTGACTGAAGAAACCGACTCCCCGCACCTTCATAAATAGTATACCATCTTGCCCCCTTCTCGGACTTTCATCACCTTCCGAGGAATAGGCGGACTTTCTGGTCTAGACATCACCCGTTTACTTGACTCTGCCTTTGGCTCCTTGTCATCTTTGATATCCTCCCAATGAGGAATTTTGACCCCCCGAGGCTTAGAGGTGGTGGGAACTTCTTCGACAGCCAACTCGGTAAAGTAGATGGCATCAGAATAATGAGCTTCATGGGTCTCGAAAGGCCTTTCTGTAGCCTGAATTGTCACCGTCTTCTTTCCCCATTTAGCTTTAACACACTGATGATAACTCGATGGTACAGCCCCGTATCTATGCATCCAGGTCCTCCCTCGAATGATGTGATAATTTGCCTCGGAATCGATAATATGGAACTTGGTGGCCGAACGAATCTCTCCGACGGCTAAATCAACTGTTACGCATCCGATAGTAACTCTCCTTTCTCCACCGAAGCCAGTGATGACTATCGGCTGCTTCACCATGCGTTCTTCAGAGATTCCGGCCTTGTCTAGAGTAGCGCGAGTCATAATGTTGATAGAGGCTCCACTATCTAGAAAGGCTCTTTTGAACTCAACCCCATTAATAAAAGCAGTCACATAAAGCGAGCGATTGTGAGAAAAAGGATACTTCTGATCAGCCTCGGAGAAAGTAATGGCACTAGATTGCTCTTTTGCCTTTCTCGGAATAGATCCCTCGGTCGACATGCATTCCTGATGGTGTGCCTCAGCTATATTGATGATAGACTTGGTGATTTCTGTTCTTGGGCCAACGGCTGAAGATCCTTGAAGAAGTGGCGGATCCATGCAGTATAGGAGGCACGGTCCGTCCTTACTCGACTAGTCCTCCTCGTTGAACCGTCAAAAACGGAACTCCATCGGCCACAAGTTTGAAGATTTAGCTTCAGAGATTGGATCAAATAATCATCTTCGGAGGATGTCTGCTCAGGGTTGAAGGCATCAGGGCCAGTCACTTCCAGACGCATCAACATAAACACATCCTCAAGGGTGGGCCCTATTTCGTGCTGGCCAACTATAAAGGTGTGTGTCTCGGTGCTCCACCGAAGAGCCATGGCCTCAAGGCTGGCATTGTTACGCCGGATGGATAGGGAGCGAGATATTTTCACCGGGATCAATAGCCGGGCCTCCTGAAGCCGCTGACAGAGGCTCTTGTCCGAGAGGACATCATCGACCCACTCCTGCCAACCAAAAGAAGGGTTTGAGAAGGCCTTGAACTGAGGATAACAGTATGGAAAGTCCCCTCGCTCAATCCGGAAGCGTAGCACCGAGGAAGGAGAAATAAGGGCCTCATGTCCGGAGTCAGTGTCCTCAGTGAGACATAATGGCGCTCCCTTCGGAGTCAGAAGAGAAGTGGTGGAGGTAGCCGCCCGCCAGAAGGGGTCTTTCCGACCAAAATAAGGAGATTTCCTCCACTCAGATGCCGGAGGTACATCCCTCTCTTTCATGAGAGCCGGTTCTGATGACCCCGGGACAATGGGTTTCTTCCGAGAAGACATAGGGCTGAAATAACATGTATAAGTAGTCAGGAGTTGACCGTATTAAAATTCAAAATATTGGAATTGAAACAACACATTCAGATGGAATTTCGACATCAACTATTCGTTTCTCAGAGAATCCATGCATTTAATAAATTCTTCGAGGAATGTTTGCACCAAAATTCAGGCACGGTGTCTACTATCCTAAGGGTCATAACGATCAGTTATTTGATAATGAGATTACATGCAACATGACGGGTTTATTAACAAATTCAACCTCGAACGTCATCAACAATTCATTTTCTCGGATTTCAAGTCTCTATCATCAATAAGAGGTGCAATGTCATAGGCCGTTTTATGATGAAGTTCAAGCGAGTCATTTTCTAAAAATCTATGTTCCATATTAAAGGTCCAATTTATACGGGGATCAACATTTGGATAGAGTGAAGTGCAATAGCAAATTTCAGGCCCAAGATCAGAAGCATTTTATATTTCTCATCCGTAGCAATATTCAATGGGTCGTTATGCAAATTACAAGAATGTCCTTTCTAAAGACCATGTTCATAAGCCCAGGATTTTCTCTCTCTATGTCAAAAATGGAGCTCAAATACTAGTCAACAAGTTATATCCGGCCTTTTCTCGGTGATAAAGTTCAACAAATTATGTTCAAGTCAAGCCCCTCAGTAAGGTTTCAAGTGCTAATGTATGTTTCCATATGACCAAAATCACAGTGTTTAAGCTAAAAAAAAATGTCATTGGGATTGCCACAAAAATATGTTTATATATATTTAAATATATTTGTATTCGGAAGAGGGGGCCGAGGGGGCCGAATTTCATACTTACAAATTTGGGCAGTTAGAGTGGTGAAGTCCGAAGCCGATACTGGAAATTTAAGCTGAAATCAGAGAGGCTTTACAGACTGTAATCAACAAGATTGGGCTAGGCTTGGCAAGACCACACACGTTGCGTTGAGTGGGCGAACGTGCGTGGTCGGCGTCAGACAAGTTGAAGTCGGAAGCAACGCTGGAACCACAGAAGAGTAGGCAACCACACACGTTGCATTGAGAGGGCGAACGTGTGTGGTGTGCGTTGGAACCGTTGAGGACAACGGGGATGTCGTAGCGGAGTCGGCAACCACACACGTTGCGTTGAGAGGGCGAACGTGTGTGGTCTGCGTTGGAGTAGTTGAAGCCAATGGTGGAGTTCCAGCAGAGAGAAGCCAACAGTGATTGGCAATGGAGTAGCAGCAGATTGAAACCAACAATGTACACACGGCTTCAATAGCAGATTGAATTCGGCTCTGCAATAACAATCAATGTGCACACAACTTCAGCTTCTAACCTGTTAAAAGAAAAAATGTGTCATTGGAATCACAGATGTTGGAACAAGACTTTTCACATAAACTGCCACAAAATATACATGTATATACAAGAGGAAAAGGGATCCACACACATTATCTCATGCTTCACAGCAACCTTCAAACATCTTGGAGCCTGCTGCTCATGGAAAGAATAGTAATGAAAGTTTGTTAGATGATTCACTTCGAGCAGAATACTCAGAAGATGAATGTCCCGAAAATTTGGACTCTGTTTTGTGCAATACAGTTTCTTGTGATGATTTCAGAATTCCTCAATAGTGTTATTGACTATAAAAACAAAAAAAGAAATTTCCTCATGGTCTCCTTTTTTCTGGATTTAGAGAAGCGGCGGCAGTGGCCTTCAAATGGAGTGCAAAGCAAAAATTGGGTTGGCCTCTGTGGGGGAGAAAGCCGAAATGGCTGTGCAACAAAAGAGGAAGATCAGAGATTTTGTCTTTATCCCCAAAAGGAGAATATATATATACATAAAAGAAAAGGCAAGAGTTTACCTAGATTTGAAGTCAGAAAATTAAGAGGAGAAGGTGTTGAACTTATATACACAAATCTGAAGCAGTGTAAAAAAAAAAAAAAAAACAAGTTTCGTCGTGGCTCTGTTTTCTTGATTTGTAGAAGCAGCGGCTGTGGCCTTCAAATGGAATGCAAAGCATGTTGGTACCTGGGTCTTGTCCAGCATAGAGAGATGAGGTGTATGCCCCTGATTTCAAAGAAAAAAAAAAAAGAGAAAGGAGAGGGGTATTGATTAGAGCTTTTGTCCTCATTCAAAAAAAAATAATAATATCAAAAAAAATATATATATATATATATAAAGAATTAGGAAGGTTGGTGCTTTCGGCGGCACGTGAAGAAAAAGAAGGGGCTATTGATTAATTTAGGGTGGCTGTCTTTTTCTTTAAATAAAAAAAAGAGGTGAGTGCTTTGCTTTCATTATCTTTGACTTGGAGTCAAAAAGTGATCTTGGTGTATTTTAAAAAGACGTGGCCTTATCTTGTCAAAGAAAAAAAAAAAAAAAAAAAAAAAAAAATTGATTTCTTAATCCTTATTTCTTTTATTTGAAAAAAAAAAAAAAGTCTAAAAAAAAAAAAGAAAAAAAAAGAGAGAGTTATTTATTTATTTATTTTAATATTACTTGTCAATTTTATCTGTAAATTACGGTGAGCCCTCGGCTTTATCCATGGACTCTGTAAAGACCAAATATTTGCCAAAACGTAATGTGAAGCATGGCTGGCAAATTATGCATGTCTGAGAAAATTACAATTTCTCATACACGCAAGGGGCAAATGTAAGAGGGGCTAATTTGAGCCCACTAAATTATTTAGGCCCAATAGCCCAAGATTAGTGGGCCCGAATTTATCGCAAGTCCAAGATTGGTGGGCCCAGATTTATCGCCGTCAAACGGGCTAAATGGCTCTAAGCCTCGAAAGGGTTCGGATCCACGAACCTAGAGACTTACTTGGGCTCGGACTCGAAAGGGTATTAAGCAAGCCTAGAGATCCGAGGCACTCGGACTTGAAAGGGTTCGGATCCACGAACCTAGAGGTCCGAGGCACTTGGCTTCGAACGGATTCAGACGCAATCTAGAAGTCGCTCCGTTAATGAGTCCCAGAACACTTGCGGGCTCGGAGCTTTCCGGGATCTACGTACCAGAACCATGGGCGTAATGGAGTTCGAACAAAGGACCCGATCCCGAGGACGGTGAGTGGAGATAAATTCACTCTTCGGTTAAACTAGCCTATACCTGGGTCGAGGTGGCACGATCTAGGAGGTCCCTGAGACTCGGCAATATTTGCGGCAGGGCGTTCTCTTGAACTACCCCTGACCCTTATGCGGCAGGACGTCCTCTGGGACTACCCCTGACCCTTTGGGATGATTGGGGATCATTGGTTAGGTGTGGCTAAGAAGAAGGGTTCGCCGAGGGGTTGATCTCCTCTTCGGGATTTTTCTCATCCTCGGAGAAGTCACCTCCTCGGAGACGTCACCTCCTCGGAGAAGTCATCTCCTCGGAGACGTCACCTCCTCGGAGAAGTCACCTCCTCGGAGAAATCACCTCCTCGGAGAGGTCACCTCCTCGGACAAGATGGTTAGAGAGAATATCTCCCATGTGCCTTGCACATGGGCTCCGTCCTATATCATGAGGTGCCTATAAATAGCACCCACCCATAGCTTTACAAGGGATGGATTTTGGAGATTTCTAACTCTTGGGAAAGAACTAATTTTCCATCTCCATTATCAACCTTGAGAGTGAAAGTGGGAGATCCATGGGAGAGCCTTGCCATTATTCTCTCTCTAGCCATTTTGCCTTCTTCTTCACCCAATCTCTTATCTCCATCATCTCCTTTACTCTTGTGTTCTTGAGTTGAGACTATTAAAGAATCTAAGCCTCTCATCATCTTCTAGAAGATTCGAAGTTGTTCTTCAAGAATCTTCGAAGATCTTCGAATTTTCTAACTGCTTTCTTGAATCCTTTCATACAAAATGTGACTGCTTATATATAATGGAAAAACTGCGTGATTTACGATAGAAAATTTGGGGAGGGTGTTTTAAAGTAGAAGCCATATGTTTGGATTCATGGCGTAATTAAAGGGTTGGAAAGGGGAGTGCATAGAAGTCCACAAAGGGAGGTGAAATGGAAAACTTATTATTTAATTTTGGAGTTCTATGACGTTATTTATGTGATGTTCTCAACAAATAAGAGAGCACAAAATACATTAATATTGTGTTTGGTTAAGAAATTTAGAAAGGTGAAATGTTAATAATATATAATTATATTTCACCTAATTTCACTTACCTTTCCCTTACTATTTCCAAATCTTTCAACCAAACATAGCTAAGTCATCGTTTGTCTCTCAATTACTTAACAAAAGTGAGTTGGCATTGTTCTATTTATAAAATTTCTAATACATTATTGGTTGGGAGTATCACACGAATAATAATACATAAAACTCCTGAATTATCGAGCCTTGATAATAAAAAAACGCACCCATCCCCGGCTTCTATATAGTTTTTTACAAGATGAAATTTGATGATTAAAAAGCAAAAGTTAAACACTCCCAATTCCCTACCTCTGTATAATTAATTTTTTAAAAAAAATTTATTTAAATTATTTATATCTCATAAATTGTAAGCAGAGTTTTAGTATCACCCGTAGTTAGTCTTTACACATGTTTTCAAAATAAAAGCTATAAACAGTCTTATTAAAAAAAAAGTCTTATAAGTGGCACAAAATAAGACCATAATCAATTTATTTTTTATTTTATTATTAGAAAAACTCGTTTAAACTATTCTTTCATCGTAAACCATAGGCGGAAATTGCACCAAGGCTTTGACGGGGGGGAAAAAAAATGTAAAAAGTTTGTAATAAGCTGCATAAAACAAGGTTATTGAATAATTAATCCGCAAGATGTGAAAAGAAGTTTATTAATTCGGTGGCATTGCTCATAGAGAATGTTAGCATTGCAAGTCACGGATAAGTGTGAGGAGGGGGGAATATGAATCACGTGTGCTGCTGCTGCCACCATAAATTGCTATTATCATATTATGTTGGCGGATATTTTAATATTATAACGTGTTATACGTTTGATTTCTTTTCTTTTCCTCTAAGGCATTATCTTAAGTCTGATCACGAATCTGCTCACCTATATACATATAATAAATAACTAGTGAGCGGAGACTCAATGAATAATAACATAGTAAGGGGTAAGTGAAAGATGTTCCATAACCATTTCTGAAACCAAAGTTTACGTTTGTATTCTCATTCTGCGCATATATATAAAAATCAAAGTTCATGCTTAGTCTTGCATAGTGCATCCGTTAGTGCTAACAGATCATATACAGAGTATCATAAATCATACTTGTCAGTTCTATAGAAGAATCTCCGGCCGCGTAAGGATAACTTGTCAGTTCCATAAAGAAACCTCCAGACTGGGAACAGATAGCTTGTCAGTTCCATCTAGGAACCTCTAGCCGGGTACAAATAGCTTGTCAGTTCCATAAGAAACCTCCGGACTAGGAACGGATAGCTTCTCAGTTCCATCTAGGAACCTCCAGTCAAGTACAAATAGTTTGTCAGTTCTATAAGGAGCTTCAGCACCGGGACCTTGTAACACACTTGAATCATTGCATAATGTCACAAATGCTTGTTAGAGTTGGACAATCATTCATGGTATAAAACATGACATTTCATAGAACAGATCTCATTCCATATACAGAAAAAAATTTACTTGAATATAGCTTTACTAAGTTATTACTCACAGATAATAGATGCTCCAAATAAACAAACTGAGTAGGCAATTCAACTTTCTTGTGGCGTGTGACCTAGACAACATGACAGATACATACATTGAAACACACGTTTGGATTATACACATTGTTCTTAGTGTGTTTCTACCCTTTATCCTCGTTATGGTGTTTTAATCTTAGCCTAGGAATGCCTATGATGAAATGAGGATGCAAAATTTTACTTGAAAATATTTTCCAAAACTTGCTGAAAATAGGATCTACGCTCGAGCGTGGCTTTCCTCGCTCGAGCAGACATGAAAAATGTGAGGGTTCACTCGAGCGCAACTTTTTTCGCTCAAGCGGCCTGCAAACTTTGAAAAATTATTGGTTGCTTGATTTTCATGCTCGACGGACGCTCAATCCTCGCTTGAGTGTGAGACTTAGACCCTCGCTCGAGCGTGCTGCAAAACACAAGAACTTCTGAGGGCTTGCATTTCACGCTTGAGCGTAGTTCAGGTCGCTCGAGCAACCGGAAGTGCACGCACTCAGAGTGGTTGCTTGAGCGTGGACTTTTACGCTCAAGCGTAGATGCAAATTCTGGGATTTTTCAGATTTGTTCCCAAAGCTCAAAACTAAAACTTTAAAGCATCCAAACTTGATTTTTTCTGGGCTAAAACGTAAGGAAACACTTAGAAACTCATAAAACATCATGAATTAAGAATCATTTCAAGAAATTATGGCCCAAATAGCTTGCCAATTGTGCAAAATTCAACTTAAAATTCATGAATGATCCACGAACATGACATACATGAATTTCTTTGACTATAAGTTCTCAAAACATGTTCAAATGTTACAAAACAACTTGAGACTTGATGACTTTCCAAAGTTAAGGTGAATTTAAGACATGCGTGAGGGAATTCTTGGAAATTCAACTCAAAATGTAAGAAAATATACATGTATATACGGAATGACTCAATTCTCTTCAATTCTAACTCTATTCTTGCATCAACCAACCTAATTCATTAGAGTTCAAGTCCTATACATCATAATCGTACACTCTAGGGGTTGAATTGTTACCCAGACTTCCCAAAATGTGTGCTAAGAGTTGAATTCTTGAGTTTCCAAGCCCAATGCCTTCAATCTCTAACAAGATCCTCTCAATCTCAAGTGTTGATATCAAATCTCACTCTTGGTCACTTTCTTCCTCTTTCTCACGTTGTAACTCTTGGTGGCTTAAAGATGATCTAAAAAAGAGGCTCAAGTGGGGTGTATAAGCCTTATGTAGGCTTGGGTAAAAGTGTAATTAATTAAGGCCAAATAAGTGGACATTAAGTTCATCTAATTAAATCGTTCCAAATCAAATCGTTCCAAATCAAATTTTAATTAAACCTACCATAAAGTTCTAAAAATTCTAATTAACACGTAAATCAAGTCAATTTCTGAATCAGATGTCGATAAGGTCTTCAATTCGTAGACCGAAATAAAAGCATGAACATGTCTTCTTACGTTAAACAGATATAAACGCAAAATAATGCAATGCACATATAATTAACTCATGATTTCTTCTTAATTACTTGTTTGGCATACCTCAACATGAATTAGCACTAATCATGGGTCGCGGTTGTTATAAACACATAGTACTATGACATCTTATATGAATAATGTCATCATAAATGTGGATTATATTAAATCTGGTGATAATCTTGCAGATCTATTAACTAAGGCCTTAGCAAGAGATGTAGTCTAGAATACATCAAGGGGGATCGGGTTGAAGCCCATTGAATATAGCAGGAGCCATGTATGAGGATACTCAACCCAGGGACTAGAGATCCTATAACTGGATTCAATGAGAAGAACGATCATATGATGACCGTAAGAAATGCACTAAATTCCTTTTTACCCATCCCTATGATGTAAGCACATTTATCCTGTAACGTTGTAGAGATTGAGTTATTAAAAAACTTTTAATGAATTTCTGTACCTCTTATTGAGTGGGGTGTCATAGTTACAGGAGCACCCTTGACAGAATTCACCTATGTGAGTGTGGTAGTGGAGTCGCTACTTATGAGATTTGGGCTAATTCTCAAACACACTCATGAATCTTAGGATCGCACAAGGCCGTAATGTGCTTCCTCTTAAAGCTTATGTGAACATCTGGAATATTATGTGTGTGCAATAATTATTTATTTCCCTTAAGCAGTCATAATTCAATACTGAACATACTATTGGCTCTGGAGTAAATATTATTGTTTCACTAATAGAGATTCAATGCAGAGTACACCTACCATGATGTATAATATCCTTATTTGCCTAATAATCTCAGTTTTTGTTACCTATAATATTAAAATAAGTGGGAGAATGGTAACAGATATTTTAATATTATAATGTGTTATAGGTTTGATTTCTTTTCTTTCCCTCCAAGTTTTCTTTTCTTTTCCTTCAAGTTGATCCTTTTTTCTTGGTGACCAAGAATCCTCCAAGCAACTTCCTATACTTTTCCTCCAAGAATCCTCCAACTTGCCCACTAATTTTTTTTCTCCTATAAATTGAGTTCACTTCTTATCTTGGAGAATAGAAGGAGTGTTTGTTGTTTTATTATGTTTGTGTGAGATTATTAAGCAAATAAAAAAAGGTATATGTGATGAAACTTTGGGTTCAACCAATTGTGCAGTATTGGTGAACCATACGACGTAGTCGGGCTGTTGTATCTTAAGGGGACAAGTCAAGTTTTTTTTGCTGTACCGGTGTGAAGCTTTGCTTAATCGCAGAGGGTTTGAATCTCCTTAAAGAAAGCGAATTTTCCACGCCTCAATCCTTTCAATAATTATTGTAATTTGTATTTTTTATTATTTTATTTGTAATTATCACCAACATATTAAATATTACAAATACGGAGGGAGAGGAGGATAACTTATGAAAAAGTTGAGCAGGCCGGCGGAGCATAAAAAAGGAGAACATGTAATGTGAGGTTAGCTCCGTTTGGGAAGTGGGCTGGCTCTTTGGCTTTTTGGCTTTTTTGGCTATATGAGCCTGGGCTCAAAAACTTGGTTTGGGAAGGGCTCTTGGCTTTTTGACTTTTTTGACTTTTTTTGTGAGAGAAGAGTGTAATAATTATGTGGTTGGATGTGATGTTTTGTCTGTTGTGGCTCATGAGCCTATTTTGTCTTTTGTGGCTCATGAGCCCAATGAGCCCTTGCCAAACGGAGGCATAATAGCTTCCATCATTTGGGAAATGTTTTAAATTAATTATTTTGGTTTAAAAATCAGGTACAAATCAAATCATCTTTTTGTATGAATGGTATCATGTGATTATTTGGTACGTTAACCGCTCCGTTTGGCAAGAGTTTTTTAGGTTATTTTAATCACAATAGACAAAATAAATTATTTTAATCACAACAAATAAAACATCACATCTAATTTATAATCATTATATTTTTCTCTCACAAAAAAAGTTAAAAAGTCAAAAAGTCCTTCTCAAACTAAACTTTTTAGCCCAAGTTAAAATAGTCAAAAAAAATCAAAAAACCAAAAAACCAACCCACTTCTCAAACGGAGGCGTTATAGTGTAAATATGAAATCTCACATGGACTATCAAGCATTTTACATTGTGCTCGGGTGCCAACCCCTAGTCAGTGTTAAATAGAACCCCCAAAAAAAAAAAAAAAACTAACTTTTGTTAAAGAGTGTTAAATATAAGTGAGTATATGGAGCATTCATTTGGTAATGACTTTTTTAGTTGATTTTTTGATTTTTTTTGACTTTTTTAATCTGAGATTTTTTTGTCCATTTGATATTATTGATTGGCTTTTTTGACTTTTTAACTTTGAAATAGTGAATTTTTTTTTTTTTATCTTTTTGTGATTTTTGACTTTTTATAATTTTTTGACTTTTTTTATTTTATTTTTTGTGATTTTTTAGCCCAACATATTTATCAAACAACCCCTGAGAAATCCATAAAGTGATACCTAAAATGTAGAATGGCCTATTATTCCTCATTTGTAATTCACTAAATGGAATTGAATGATTGATTTTGATTGATATCAATTTGTAAATTTATAAGTTTAAGTTCAAAAAATTAAAAATTTGTATTCCCTCCGTTTCAAAATAATGATCTCTTTTGGAGAATCTAACTTTTTTTGATAATACAATTATTGCACTTTATAAAAATTAATTTTTCAAAATTACCCTTTAATAATACATTTTTTAAAAAATATCAATGTTATAATTATACTTTTTATATTATTAATAAACTTAAAAGAATGACAAAATGAAAATTTTATATTATTTTTATCCTTAATTTTTGAAAATACACCACTATTTTGAGACAATAAAAAATTAAATAAAAGACTAATATTTTGAGACGGAAAGAATAATTTGATTTGTTTGCAAGATCTAACTATGGTTTCTTTGGACAATTTTTTCTAGAAGTTTTTCTAATAAAAATATTCTTTTAAGTTAAAATGAGAAAATCCAAACCTAATTTAACTTAAATACATATTGTTTTACAATAGAATTTCTTTATCAAGTAAAAAATTGCAGAAAAATAAAAAGATTATGAAATGGTCACAAAAATGGCAGGAATAAAAAATAACCCTAGTACGGATACGAACTCAGATTACTAAAATGTGACTTTTGTTCAGCTTTGTTAAAAATTTATTTAAAATTGACCCGAAAATAATCTCTCTTTTTACATGTCACTAAATCTTAAAAGCATTTAGGATCTCTAGCAATTGTTGGGAAAAAGAATTTCTCCATAACGAAAACCAAATGATAGATTTGATGCCAATAGAAGTGTACATACCAGGGCTAACAACCTCAGCATTCCCTGTATTGCCTGCCTGCCTGCCCACATGAAGAAAATCATTAGGAAAGCAAAAACACCCACTTCACCATCACATCTCCAAATGAAGAGAATAAGCTACTACTAAAAGTTCTGAAAAAAAAAAAAGCACACTTTTTTCATGCAAAGCAAAGCAAAGCAAAGCAGAACTCTCAACTATATATCTTCATTCGCTCCAGTACTTGTCATCAGCATCACCGTGTTTACCACCACCCTCCGGCGTCTCATCATCATCATCATCATCATCAGAGCCCTTCATCAAACTCATCTTAAACTTGTTCACGTCCTCCACCGCAGCACTCCTGAACATCCCCACATCCACCGCACCAGACACCATATGATACCCTCTCTGCAGTAGATCTTGAGGACCATCGTGCGGCATAGCAAACCCGGCCAAGTAGGCCCCACCACCTCCTTTTACTGCTTTCTCCGCCGTTCGCATCATCGCCCTCACTTTCTTGTTCCCAGGGTCCCACAAGAACCCCATGCTCGCACTCAGATCCAACGGCCCCATCTGAATGCAGTCCACCCCATCAACCGCCGCGATCTCCTGGCTCTTCTCCACCCCCTCTTCCGACTCCACTTGGCACATGATCATCAACTCCTCCTCGTAATTACTCAAATACCCCTCGTCTATGCCGTAACTCGAAGCCCTAACCACGGTGTGGGCCGATCCACGGACTCCATTGGGCGGAAACCTGCAATACGATACTGCTTTTCGGGCCAATTTGGGGTTGTCGATCATGGGAAACATGATGCCCTGTGGGCCCAGATCGAGGGCTTTCTTGGCCCACATGGGGGAAGACTCCGGGAGGCGGAGGATGGCGGGAGTACGGGTAGCGGCGAGGGCGTGGAGGCAAGGGAGGGCGTCGGAGATGCCGCCGTGGCCGTGTTCCATGTCGACCACCACGAAGTCGTAGCCGGCGAGGCCGGAGATCTCGGCGAGGGTGGGGGAGAAGCTGAGGAGGAAGAGGCCGTAGAGGGTTTCGCCATTTTTGAGACGGGATTTGAGGGATTGTGGGGCGGAGGTTGTGGAGAGATCGGAAGTGATGGGGATGGAGGAGGATCGAAGAGGGGTTTGGGAGGTGCTGGGTTTTAGGGCTTTGAGGGTCAAAGGTGGGGTTGAGAAATGGGAAATTGGAGGTGAGAGGTGGTGGAGGTGGGGTGGGGTTTTAAAGGGATCGGAATAGAGTGGTTGTTTTCTGAGGATAGAGAGAGACGAAGAAGTGGTGCAATTGAAGGACGCCATGGTGAGAGAGTGAGGGGTGAGGAACTTGAGGATTTGGGGGTCAAGTATTTTAGGTTGAGGATTTTGTATTGTAGTGTAGTGTAGAGGAGAGAAAAGAACAACCATGACCAGGGGACTCGTTTTGAGGGAGCTATTTTAGCTAAGAAAAATGCTTGAGGTCTGAATTTATGTGACTAAATGACTCAAATGTCGTTTTTATTTTGAGTATTTCCAACCAGTCGAACCATAAATTTTCGAGCACCTAACATTATTGTTTATCTAAATTAGTTAATAAAAATAAAATAAAATATTATATTTAAATCATAATTATTTTTTCTCATAATTATCAAATCAATTATAAAAAAAAATATTAAATTTTATTTCTAATATAACTTTTTAATTAGGCTAAAATAATAAAAAAAATTCTTAACAAGTCATATTTTTCTAGTAAAATTTTTGAACTTATTTGATATTTTCCCTACATTTTAATAAAAAATACAAGTAGATAGAAACAATCATAAATATCTTTTTAGTCTATTTTGGGCAACGATGTTAATATGAAACAATTATGAAGCCATAATGTCGGTCAAAATTTTGGCAACTATGGTTGAGAATGTGTTTCCGAGGCAAATTCAATTACCAGTGGAGCTTCACCATTTTCTATCATAGCAAGGATAACAAGCAAAGGCTAGATTAGGGTGAAGCAGCATCAAACCACCAGAGAGAGAGAGAGAGAGAGAGAGAGAGAGAGAGAAATAAGTTGTATGAATCACTAATATGAAACAACACATCATCATATCCAATCATCATGCCGATTCTAAGTAAAACAAAACTTCAAAAAAATGCAGTGTTCAATGCCATTGCATCCAGCAAGCAAAATTGGAAGAGAAGGATGGTGCAATGGCAGTCCTGCACATCATGCACAAATGCCGTAAAGATCTCCGGAAGAAGATGGCAATACCATGGGATTATCTGCTTAAAGCTTCAAAGCACCTCTTGCCATGGCCAGTGCACTCTCAAAACTTTGATTACCACCAATAAACCCACTCATGTGGACAAAAACACAACCTGGGATTCCAGCCTCCTTTGATAGTTCCTCATCTCTCAAGCCTCGCCATTGAGACGGGAGTGCTTTGCGGCACTCAAATTTATCCGGAGATATTCCCATTGCCTGCACCCGCCACTGTTTGGCCCTTTCATCCTGAAATTTATTATGTGGGTATAATTAAATCACGACTTTCTTCTCAAAAGGCAATTAGAATTGGTACATAAAATAAATTTGGCGAAGAGTGAAAAAAAAAAAAAAAAAACAACAACAACAACAACATGATATCATGAAAGATATAAAGAAAAAGGGAAACTAGGAGACACTATCACTATAAAGAAACAAAAACCAAATGCTCAAAGTTAGAGTTCTAAGATATTGCCGGACCTCATCACAAAGAGCTGACATTTTGCTCCCTTCCAGATTGAACAAAATGCCAGAGTATATAAATATGCAAAGGTGTCGTGACATATAAAGCCTACACTCCTCACATAAAAGTATATTCATGTTTGACATTTACTTCCAAATATGCAAGGGCAGCTTAACCAAATGGTAAAGCTCGACATAAGCATCTTGTTGGCATGGGTTCAAGTCACGGAATTGGCCTAACTATAAATGGAAGTAAGATTGCCTGTACCTTGTCCTCCCCAGAACCTGTCTCATGCACCAAGTCGCCCTTTTATGTCACAATTACATGCACATACAGTCAGATCTTATCTAAGAAGAAGAATTGATGTTGAAGAATGTGCTAAAGCCCATCTCATTCCAAGGAAGGAAATCAAGAATGGCACAAGATAGACAAGAATACCTCGTAAAGAACATATTTAATGGGTGGGTCAATCTTCATCTCCTCCTCAAGCTCAAACAGGTGAAGCTTCCACTGTCAAGCAGATAAAATCAAATAAGAATCCTAGAAACTTCTATGGACATAGTTAACAGAAATAATTTTTTTGTCAGCATTATTAAGGCACATAGTACATATGACAAGAGGTTTGTGCATAAGATTATGTACTATCACTGTCAGCGGTAATATGCTTTTATTCAGGTTTAGCTAGTGGTAGTTTAAAGCCCACCTTAAACACAATAGCTGTAATGTAAAATGTTCTAAGAAATAAATCTCAAAGAAATTAGACTAACGTGCAGCTATAAACTTGGGACCCAAAACTGTAGAAGAACAGTATACTAGCTTTACTAACTACCGAAACAATTGTTGAGAACTTTTCCTCCCTTCAAACTGATAAGCACTGAAAAGCGATTACTTTCCCCTGTAGCCATAATAAAAAAATGATTACAAGGGTTTATAAAGATACCAAACCTCAGAAATGAACTAAGCATCAGGTAGAAATTATAGGAAGTAAAACATACAATCATATTGGTGATGGGAAAATCAAAAAATGCAACAAAGTGAACATTCGTATTTTTTCATTATACCGTAAGATGGGAAATGACTACGATGGTACAACTCATGAGGATACCATATCAGACTCATTGAAGAGCAATTTAAATGACTATACACACAGATGTGAGACAAAATAGAACATGCAACACAAATAGCAAGTGCTGTTAAACACAATACCAATAATAAGAGACAACAAATGCATAGTACAGAATATCAGATTGTTCCTTCCTATTACCTCAAGAAAAAACTGGTATGGGTACCTTACATTTTACAAGAGACTGAACTGAGGTTAACAATTGCATACGTAGAGAAACACAGATGTGCATGACCAAAAAGATCCTTTTGAAGAACACACATTTAAGCACAGAATTGAACTTAAACCAGAATATAAGGTGGAAAATGTACTTACAATCCCATTGTTCTCTGAACTGCAAGCTAATGGGGGCAACTTTCCATTTTGTGAAGCTGAAACAAAAACAGGGTAATCCAACTAACTTATTGAGAAACTCTTTCACTGATGTACACATTAGATAATGTAATGTTGAATCTTACACTCACCATCTGCTACCTCAACAGGTTGTAAGCTATTCAACAAATTCACAATTAGATCCTGGTATTACAATAGCAATTGCAACAAAAAAGTCATCAGTTCCAAGATTTAAGTATTTCAAGGAAAACTTCATTTCGCAGAATTAAATGTAGAACTACAACTTGAAAGTAATCCTGCCTTACCTGTTGAATTGAAGTCTGCTGGAAAAGGTTTTGAAGGTGGGGCATGAGAAGTGATGCAGGTACATTACTGTTACACATTTCCTTGGGCAACTGACCTACAGGCTGAAAGAACAATAAAAATATCAAATCTTTCAGTAATTACTCACATACCATCAAACAGTAACATTCATTTTGCTAGCAGCCAGTTACATAATTATTGATGGAAGACCTGGAATGACAAAAATATGTCACTTGATTCTAGTATTACATATCAAAAAGGTCATTTTAACTCTTTAGAATAGCCAATAGGCTGCCAAGTCCCATACTAGTGACATACATGTCCTCTGTGCCTATATGCGTGTCCACATGTGAAAAAAGTTAACCATAGGTTTTTTTTTCTTTCTTTTCTTTTCAATTTTCAATTTTTTTCACTGTAATTCCATTAATGATATTTTCAAGAGCTTATACAAATTAAAAAGACATGTAGTTTTATACTAAAGGAAGTCGCACATTTTAGCTGGAATGAATCATTCAGAAATCTAAGAGGTCAGTACACAAACCATTTGTTTGGAATCAAATATCCAGTCCCCGACACTAGTAGACTTCCTTAGCAGTGAACCCTATAAATCACATGAATATAAATAAAAAACTATACATCCAAAATAAGGAACTTCAAAAATTGCCTTCATCAGCCACTCACTTGTGAAGATCGTCGAGGAACTGTACACAATGGAATATCCTATAAAGTAAATTTAAGTTCGCAGAAGCCAGTTAATAAACCAAAAGTATCAACAACAACAACATAAAAAATAAAAAATAAAAAAAGAGCTGTACCTTTACAAGATCTACATTCTCTGAAGTTACTGAGAACCGCCCTCTTATTTGCACCAAATTGGTCTTTGACTTATCCTCCAAAGAATCTCTGAACCCTATTGGTGAAAAAATTAAAACAAATTATATCAATATATTGTTGGGATCCGGGATCCCGCCCAAGACCTTATAGAAATCAAAGCAAGCAGAAAAACACACCCACACATAAGGAGACACAATATTTAACGTGGTTCGGCATTAAAGCCTACGTCCACGGGAGAGTAACCGGCTATCACTATACCAATGAGGAGATTACAGAAAGATTACAATAGAGGAGGAGCTCACACTCTCCTCACTCACACACTCTCCCGTCTCCCTCGCTCACACCGAGAGAGACGGTCTCTCCGCCTCACATCTCTCACACTCTTTGGTTGCTCGGTTTTGCTCACTTCTCCCTCTCTCCCTCTCTCTCATTTTGCTCTCTCCTCTCAACCTCCATTTATAGGTGAGGGAGTAGGTGGGCAGCCTCCATTCTTGACTTGGATGGTTGCCCCTTCACATGTCTTGCCAACCCTTTTCTTGGTTGGTGGCCGCCATTGTTGACATGGTTGGTAGCCTCCAAGTGTGTTCCCATGGAAGATATAGATCACCCCTTTCACATGGGGTGATACTACACAAATCACCCCCTCAACCCATGTGAGATGATCCACTGCACACACTGCTGCTAATCTTGTCATGCCTAATTCAACATAGTCTTCATCTCTTCACTGAGACGCTGCATCCCCTGAAAGCTAGAGATAATACACCAGAGATACAAGAGGAGGAGGGAATCCTACATCCTCAACTCACACTACTCTCTGTTTTGGAGAGAGTCTCTGCTCCCATCTCCCACAGATCTCTTCCACGCTTCCTGTCTCGGATGTCTTCAGCATAGTCTGCATCTCCTCACTGAGATGCTTGCACCCCCTGAAGCTAGAGATAATACACCAGAGATATAAGAGGAGGAGGGAATCCTACATCCTCAACTCAACTCACACCACTCTCTGATTTGGAGAGAGCCTGTGCTCCCATCTCCTACAGATCTCTTCCACGCTTCTTGTCTCGGATGCATTCACTGAGACGCTATGCTTGAACTTGCGTAACCAAGATATCTTGACACCCCCTGCTTCGATGTCCTGCACCCCCCTGTTGGGATGCCCTTGACTGTCATGCCTTATCTCACAGGACCAGTCATTGGAGCAATAGAAAACTCGTTGTGTATCCCATCAACGTCCTCTGTCTTCTTTGCTCGGAGCCTTTCCTCTGAACTATCAGCCTTTGCCCTCTGCACCTCTGAACAACCTCCTAGCGTTTCCACATACGCTTGTTGTCTGTGCCTTTGCAATTCCTGATTTGATGTCCAATAGATTGATGATTGACAGTAGCTCCATCTGTCAAAGCATCGTTAGCTATGCAATTCCTTGCATAGTGAACACGGGAGCAACTAGAAAACTTTAGAGTTTGACACATCAACATCCTCAATTTTCCTTACTCGGAGCTTATTTCTTGAACAACCAGCCTTTGCTTTCTGCACTTCAGAACAACTTCCCAGCGATCTCATACGCCCGTTGTCTGTGCTGCAATCCCTGATGTTCGGTTCTATCTCACTTGTACGTCCGTACTGATGTTTGACAGTTAGCCCTTCTGCCAAGACAACTTCCACCGGTCTGTACAAGTTACCACTATGCAACTCCGTGCATAATACTCGCACCCATGGCTCTTGAGTGCTCATCGTGGCTCCATCTCTTCTCCTGTGCTCGAGCTCGCCTGAGAGATCCGCAACTACTCTGTTTCATTAAGAGGTGCGTTCGCTGCCACAAACATAAAGAAACCACCATAGAGAAAAAAGACTTGCCACTCCTTGGCACGCACTCTTGCGTTTTACCTGTCTCAATTTCTCTGTCTGGAAGTTCCTGTGAACTTTCAACAACCCGCTGCTACATACTCTTCTCGCGCCTCTGTACGACACTCTAGCGTACCCTTGCACTGCTGCACGTCTGCATTTGTGCTCCTGCGCTTAGTATGCTCCTCTGCAACTATTGTTCTACACGTCCACATACCATCAGTACCTACTCGTATGCAGTAGCTCCAACAGCCACAGTATTTCCCTGAGCCTGTACTTGTTGCCAAATCATCTATCCGTTGATGAATGGTCTTCTCTTCTGATTGAGCCAGATCCTCCGAACACTTCAATAACCAGGAAAGTTCCCAGGAAAGACTGGTGGGGTCACAACCGGTCCCACTTAAGAACCAGTCTCCTTAGACAGTGTCTTTTTGACAGAACTTTCCTAGACATTGTTGATCTTGAGATAATCATGTCTGCAATCCTCTGATCGCCCCTGACCAATCCTGATCTCCCTCGATCCACTGCTTGATCAAGCCTGATCCCCTCTGGTCTTCAATGATCTATCTCGAGTTGTATCTGGTTGTCCAATCTGGTTAGAATCTACCCATTCTAACCTCTTCAGTGAATCCGCAGCGTTCCACAATATCCGGCAACCTTCTTTCGAGTATTAAAGATGACAAACTCCCATGTTTTAACAATCTTTAAAAACCGTTCAGAATTTCACTATTCTGACCTCGCGGTTGCGTCCGGAGCGGTCCGATTAGCTAGGACCAACCTTCGTTGCACTTCGGGGGATCTCACTGAAAAATCTCCCCGAAAGTTGGGCCACACCACAATTTTTCTGAAAATTCTGGGCCAAATTGCAATTTTCAGAAGTTCAGGGAATATTCCACGTTCCAACAGAATATGCTGTTCACTGCACTTGATGCCGTCGGTCCCTTCAATCTGCCTTCTTTTTACAGAAACTCCGTCTCCAAAATCTGACCGTACGGATGTGTCCGGAATACTCCAAATAGTTGGAAACCACTATTGGATCGCCAAAAACGGACTCCAAATGGCTTCGATCTAGCCAAAACATTTTGTACGCCCCAGATCTGCGGCTGCACCATAGCCGCGAAGCACTGGATCCGACCTCCTGCGGCTGCACCATAGCCGCGCCTCACTGGATCCTGCACTCTGGATGCTGACGTGCCAAACACGTGGCAGCCACGTGGCAGTCCCTGACTGGCCCACGTTGCCACGTGTCACTGTCGTGGCACGTCACGTGTCGATGACGTGGCGTCTGGCTGGACCGCCACATGTCGCCACTGGTTGGACACGTGGCGCTGACGCGTTGCTGCCGTGGCGCGGACGTGGCCTGCGCGTGGTACACGCGCTCTTTCTTCAGTCGCCTTCTTCCTCTGCGGGCGCGTGTGAGGGCGTGAGAAGACCCGCCGGTTCACTTCTCGGCGCGTGGGGGCGCGTGCCGCGACTGGGACTCATGCGCCACCTTCTAGGGGCGCGTGAGGGAGCATCCGGTATCCCCTGGGCTTCTGCTTTATGTTTCCGGACTCCTCTCGTCGAGCCCTTGCTCCTGGTATGCTCAAAACCTGATTTCGAACAATCCGATTTCTGGGCAGTTTCGAACAGCACGGGTTTTTGTTCCGAAACGCCACCAACGAGGCTCTGATACCACTTGTTGGGATCCGGGATCCCGCCCAAGACCTTATAGAAATCAAAGCAAGCAGAAAAACATACCCACACATAAGGAGACACAATATTTAACGTGGTTCGGCATTAAAGCCTACGTCCACGGGAGAGTAACCGGCTATCACTATACCAATGAGGAGATTACAGAAAGATTACAATAGAGGAGGAGCTCACACTCTCCTCACTCACACACTCTCCCGTCTCCCTCGCTCACACCGAGAGAGACGGTCTCTCCGCCTCACATCTCTCACACTCTTTGGTTGCTCGGTTTTGCTCACTTCTCCCTCTCTCTCTCTCTCTCTCATTTTGCTCTCTCCTCTCAACCTCCATTTATAGGTGAGGGAGTAGGTGGGCAGCCTCCATTCTTGACTTGGATGGTTGCCCCTTCACATGTCTTGCCAACCCTTTTCTTGGTTGGTGGCCGCCATTGTTGACATGGTTGGTAGCCTCCAAGTGTGTTCCCATGGAAGATATAGATCACCCCTTTCACATGGGGTGATACTCCACATATATATATATATATATCAATGCCACAAACTTCTTACCAGAAAACGACTTTCTAAACAAATTTCATAAAAGGGCAAAAAAAAAAAAAAAAAAGTCTCTATAAAACAATAGCCACTTGAATTGTAATAATATTAGCAATAAAAGAGCTGGTGATACATCTTTATTTATTTACTTATTTGGATTAGTACTGGTAATGCATCTTCATTTCAAATTAAATTCGTTACCTCCTGAAGATTTTATGGGAGCTGACAAACTGTTTGATGAAGCTCGGTTCGGAAGCATCAATAGACCACTGAAGCTGGGTGCTCTTCGTACCTCACGTAGTGGTCTTTCAGCTAATGGTTGATTTTCATTCTCACACCTGATAATGCATAACCCTGACTTATCAATTTTACTCTGGCTGGAGCATATAGACATATCAATTGATAAAAGCTAATGTCGCTTCAAACATGAAATTATGTGTGCCTGACGAAATGCTCTGTTCATTAAAGACAAAGTATGTATTCCATGGAGGAATGTGTAAGGGAGGGAAAACAAAATACAAGTCTTCTAAGAAGAGATTGGTCTTTTATCTTTCCCATACTAGGACGAATTGTGGTGTTTAACATCCAAAAGTACCACCTTCATCTTTAAACAGGTTACCTAGCACATATGAATTGAGACAATATATTTATTAAGTTCTACATCCCAAGCTGTTACCAAGAGTAGTTGTCACAAGTCATATTTTTTATAAATTCATCTCCACTAGAGGTTGACTTGCACGCCAAATCAACAAAAAATCATCAAGCAAATTGTGTATTAGAAGCTATTTCTATAAGAATGTCCTATGTTATATGGACCCTCTAAATTTGTGATGTACATGTGTTAAGACATTCAATACTTCAGTAAGGGTCTGACTGAGTTCGTCATGTTTAGTTCGTTGACATGCACCCCATAAAAATGTGTATGTTGTCGAGTTTACTATATAAAAACAATACATAAGACTCCTACTTCATGCATAACATGCTCTATGTTACCTTGTAAACACCATTTTAACATAAAAATAAAAAGTAGTATTTGAAAATATAAAATCTAGACATGTCCTCGTGTCCGAGGACAAGAATATTAGATGAATCCAACTAGTGTTACTAGAAAACGCAAACACCCTAGTGATTTACATTTTGGAATCCACGTTCTGAAACATGGTACACTTTCGTTCCAAAACATAGTACACTTTCGTTCCAAAACGGTGAATTTAGTGATCCAAAACAATCCTTTTTTTTTTTTCCTATGTTTTGTTTGGCATTAAAAGTTATCCTCAATAGGGGACAAGTCAAATATAATGACCTAAAATCTAGGAGTGGAGTTTTGGATTGATAAAATGTAAAATAATGAGTCAGAATGCTCATAGAATTGTGTTGTTGAATGAATGAATTTGAAGAAAATACATTACAATATACTGGATGTTAAATTAAGAAGTCTACCCCTAACGTACCACAGAGCATGTAGCGTACCACATTCCTATTCCTGTTCCTCGAACTAGAACGATCCACATTCTACGTAACATTGAATTTGACACTACACAAATCAACTCCCAGTACTACTATTCGAGTGTATGTAACATAAGGAATAACAATGAACTCATATATGGTAATAAGAGAGAAGAACTTTAAAGTAAAAATAGTTTGTGGAATATGATGAAAACATAAAAGAGGAATTGGGGATAAAATAGGTACCATTCTTGGTCACCGGCTTTGTCCGAGGCTGATAAACTGCCTTTAGGGATTTCAAAGCGGTCTTTTTCGGAAATTGTACCCGGGAAGGGCCGATTTTCGGTCCTTCCTGCTGATGATGTGGCCTGACTGAGAGTAGCTTGGTTACCAAAATATTTGGCCATGGCATTTTAGTGTGTGAATTCTATACCTATATAAATCATTTGATAAAAATTTTAATAAATTTTTTAAAATCTTTAACAATACTCAAATAAAATTGAAACAGAGATTAAATAATGACAAAAATATTAAGTGGTAAGATTGAGGAGTCAGGATTTCATGGGTATCGTTTGTCGGGTTGCCGGGTTCTCCAATCGAGTTACCAGTCAAATATGTGTCAGTCTTCTCCACACACCCCACCCACATGTATAACATTCATCTCATTTTTGTATTTTTTTTTTTTTGTTCTTTTTGTATTGCCTCATTTTTACATTTAAACTTAGAGTAATATTATTCAAATTAACCTCTCACACACACACACAAAAAAAAAAGTTCAATAACATAAATTGTTTCTATTTTATTATTAAAATAATTTATATTTAATTTTTAAGATTTTATCTTTACATATCACATTTGTTGATAAAATAAATTTATAAAACAATCAGAGCATAAACAATACTTTTTCTCTTCTCAAATTACAACAAGAATCACATTTTCTCATGAAAATAATTCATTTTTCCATGCAATTTGAGTAACAAAATGCCTAGAAGAAACCTGCTTAGTGGTTGTAGGAAATGATTGGATCCTACTAAACTTTCACTTTAGGGTGTTTTAGCTTAGTGAGGGGGATAAAAACAAAATTTTCAACTTAGCAAAAAAACAAAAAAGAAAAACCAAGTAAAGAAACGGGGGAAACCCCAAATCTAGATAAAGGCTTTATTTATTGGTCACCTAAATGATTCAAAATTGATGTAAGATGAATACATGATATAAATATATGTATACATATTTTTCTTTTGAAGAGCAAAGAATATTTGTATCCAATAACAAAAAATACATACAAGGATATTATAACTTGCCTAAAAAATGACTAAAATTACATAAACTTAGAGTAATATTATACAAATTAACCTCACACACACACACACACAAAAAAAGTTCAATAACATAAATTGTTTCTATTTTATTATTAAAATAATTTATATTTAATTTTTAAGATTTTATCTTTACATATCACATTTGTTGATAAAATAAATTTATAAAACAATCAGAGCATAAACAATACTTTTTCTCTTCTCAAATTACAACAAGAATCACATTTTCTCATGAAAATAATTCATTTTTCCATGCAATTTGAGTAACAAAATGCCTAGAAGAAACCTGCTTAGTGGTTGTAGGAAATGATTGGATCCTACTAAACTTTCACTTTAGGGTGTTTTAGCTCAGTGAGGGGGATAAAAACAAAATTTTCAACTTAGCAAAAAAACAAAAAAGAAAAACCAAGTAAAGAAACGTGGGAAACCCCAAATCTACATAAAGGCTTTATTTATTGGTCACCTAAATGATTCAAAATCGATATAAGATGAATACATGATATAAATATATGTATACATATTTTTCTTTTGAAGAGCTCACATGGCTAAGACATTGCACTTGAGATAGCTAAGGGTGAAAGACCAGACTATGACTTTTTTATATTCTCAAAACAAGTTGATAGAGTTCTATGTGGTGTTTTGGGAAGTTGGTAAAAAGCTGATTTTTTGGCTTTTTTAGCTTATTTTGTCTTTTTGTGGAAAAGTTTTGTGAGAGGTGATGTGACTATTTTGTTTTTTTGTGGGTAAATTTTGTGAGAGGTGATGTGACTCAAAATTGGTAAAAAGCTAGAAGCTGGCTTTTTACCAGCTTCCCAAAATGGCCCTATATCTACGTTATCATGCCCAGTTGTGTAGCAACACAATAGGGGTGAAAAAAGAGAAGAGAATGATCAGTTTCTCTTGCTTCTGGCATAACAAGCTTTCATTGAAAAATGGTGATAGGATAATCTTTTTGGGGATAGAATAATCCTCGATTGACCTTTGAATTTGACCTGCTAATAGAGGAGTGGGGGTCCCGATGCCCAAGATGTTTTCACTTCTTGGTCGAGAGCTCTGCCAAAGATGTAGGTTCTCTTTCTCTCTACCTCTTAAATAGGCTCCACAATCCGAAAAACTTGATTCTATTATTAATATAATTAATTATATTTAATGACTAATAAATATATAATTCCTATAAATATATAATTCCTACTATCAGATTAATTAATACTGCAATATAATTAATTTTATTGTTTTATATACATTTCGTACGCATTTGTTGTGCAAAGAAAATATAGGCAAATTTGTTGTCTGAAAAAAATTATAGTACACATTTCGTACGCATGTTATAATTAAAGAAAAAAAATAATATAATTCTATACTTTTTGAGTCATAATTAAGAAAAAAAAGTCATACTAAACACTACATGAGACATAATCAAACATCTTAAAATAATATCATAAATAAAATAAAAAATCGATAATAAATATAAAAAAAAAACATAATTAAGGATGCACAAAATTCTCTTTGTTGTATTGTATAATATAACATCCCTCAAGCAAAAGAAAAGGAAAAAATATATGCCTTTACTAGGAAAGAAAGCACGTCCCCCTTCCTGATTTGCTTAGTCAGTGGTCAAAACTTAAATGACTTGATTAGGAGATGGTGGGTGCATTTTCCTCATTTGCATATTTATATACTAGCCTATCACCCGTGCTATGCACGGGATAATTATAGATATTTATATTTGTTTTAATTTTTTTTAATATATAAATTAAATATATGGGGTTTGACCGAGGAGTTTGAAAGAATTTAATAAGTGTTTATTTATTTGTTTTTTCAAAAAACAAAACAAAAAAATTAAGAGGGAAAAAAATTAAGAGCCATTTACACAATAATTACATGGGTCTCTTGGGGATGTAAAAAGTAAGGAAATTAGGATTTCATTTATTGCGTTATTCAATAGTGTAATTATTATAATCTTTGAACCAATCACCAAGTCAATTTTTTAAAAAAAAAATATAAAAAATTAGGAAATGAGGATTGACATGTTGGAGCTTCCACAAGCCTTGGGTTTTAAAAGACCCTTTTTCTTAATATATAGATGGTGGATAAGTGGATAAATATTATGTCCATGACCTCATGTAAGGATATAAATACTTTCATAGATGATTAAAGTAAAATTTTTTATTCTTTCATTTTAAAACAATCACAATCCATCGGAATTTGCCTCCACTTCCTCAATCTTATTTAATAGTGGTGAAACGTGAAACACGTGACGGAGTTAACTCTTCTCCAATTCTACTTGAATTAGAGGATCGTCCGATGAAAAATGCATTTATAAAAAAGAAGGTTATTTAATGTGTTTTAATTCTAACCACTCAATGAAATAAGGGAAATATCTCATCCCTCATTTTAACATATCTGATTATACCTCTAATGATGTGGTAAAAAATATCAATTAATTAACTTTCTTCAAATTCTTCTCTTTCCTTTCAAAATTGTTTGTCACCTCATTAAAAATACACTTAAAATAGAGGATGTAGTAAAACTCTAAAAATAAACACGTGTCACTCTATTAAATTGGATTGGAGGATCTTTCAATTCAATTGAATATGGCAACGAGCCAAACTCCAATTATTGAGTCATGTAAAAATGTTCAAGATATAAATTAATTACTACAATATCTTGGGATAGGAAAATCAAAAAATTTAAGATAGAAGGAGATGTCAGGTGTGTTTGGTTTGTGTTTGTAAAGTAATTTTTGAGATAAAAAATACAAAAACTTGTTTGGTCTGCATTTTTTCAGAAATGATTTTGAAAAATTATTTTGAGAGGAGAGTTTTAAAAAAAAATAATTAATTTGATATGTATCAGAGAGAGAGATTTTGAAAAGTAGGTAATCAAACAAAATTTTATAATTTTTTTTTGAAAAAATTTATTTAGTTTAATTACTCTTAAAGATTTATTTGTAAAAAAAAAATTTTCAAAAATTTTTCTAAGAAACAAGCCAAACTTATGAAAGTAGAATATCGTCTTTGTATGATTTTTTTTTGCTTTGTAAAGTAAGGCATTAATTTGTCTTTTAGCTTTGAAATAATGCCATGTACTGATTGTTTTTTGCAATTAAACAAAGAACTTGTTCCTGAGGCCATAAAATTAAGATTTTGCATTTTATCAGAAGAAAGTCATATTAGGAGTATAGAAGCAGATCTAATCAATCCATTGTTGAAGTGAGTGCATGATAAGACCGCATAAAAGTGTTAAGAGTATACTATTATGACACGAATTATGAGCTGCCAAGTTTATAATCAACTAAGCTAATGACACACTTACGTTTTATTTGGTTAAAAAATTTGAGAAATAATTTAAAAAGAAAAAAAAAATAAAATTAGATGAAATATAAATATATTTTATTCATATTTTACCTATATTTTTCATTTCCATTTTCTAAATCTCTCCTCAAATTTCCTAACTAAACGCAGCATTAGAATTTGACAAATTTAAAATGCTCACATCAAATTCATTCTAAATATAACTAATATCTTATCAAATTTTATTCTACATCACACATAATAAATATTATTTTTTTGAAAATACATATATCATTTCTGTTCATCAACAATAGAAATGAAGGACATAGAAAACCGACCCTGAAGAAGAAGAAGAAGAAGAAGAAGAAGAAGAAGAAGCCTCACAGTTGAGTGGTTGGATCAGCTACAGATGGGGCAGAGAACCAAACCATTTTCATTACAATCAGGGCACCTCACCACAACAGTCTTGCCGTGGTTTTGGGTGCTCATGCTCATCTCTTCTTTCACTACCATTACCATCTTACAACTCCCATTACAGCTAAAACAGGGCAAGAACCTAACACCCCCACAGCCCTCACACACGGACCCAACCTTCAATTTAGGCAAACCTTCCAGCAATTCCCCTAAACAACCATCTTCCACAATCCTCATAACCTCTTCAACTCCACCCACATACCTCCCTTTCACAAACACCCTAGGGGGAACCAATTGGCTGCTGCTTCTGCTGCTGCTTTCTTTCCCCTTCATTAGCTCTGTCAGCTCCTCTCTGAACCCTCTGTCCATCGATATGTCCCTCTCGCACACCAACACGCCAAGTCCTTCCATCGCCATCGTCACCGCATTGCACGCCTCGAATGTCTTCCTTACTCCCCTCAGTGTGGTCGTGTAGATGACCACTCTGTTTTCCCCGTTTGGTGGGCACAGCTTCTCAAACACATCTAGCGAGTACTTAGACGCTCGTCGCCGGACTTGGTCGTTTAACGGCTTCAGAACTCTGGATTTGTCGACAGAACGAACAGGAAAGTTAGGGATTGAGTTTTCTTTGTTGTTGTGATCTTTGAATGGGAGAAAGGGTCTGGGGGGTGGTGTTTGGGGGAGGGGAGAGAATTGGAAGCTGTCGGTGATGGGGTCGAGTCCGGCCATGAGCTCCTAGGAGTTGATGACCTCTGGGGGTTCGAAACGGAGGGATCTGGGTTCGGAGAGTGGGCTTGGGAAGAGTGAGCCGAGGGTGAACCGAGGAGGAGGAGTGGTGTGGGAGTCGGAGGAGGGAGGAGGAGGGTCGAGGGATAAGAGGCCATAGGTGGTGGAGGTGAGAGAGACGATGTGGTGACCCAGCGATGAGCTTCCGATTTGGCTGAAATCGTCGTCGTGGTTGAGCAGAGTCGACGAAACACAACCCATTTGTTTTTTCAAAATTCGAAATCTAAGGGAGGTAAAAAAACGGAGACAGAAGGAGTGTTTGTCCGAGAAACTAATAGGGAAGAGGAAAGTGAATGGGAGTGTGGGACAAAAGGTCTGGATACAAACAAGGCCACTTTTCATTTGATGTCTTCAAATAAGGCAACAATAATATTTGATTGTTTTAATTTGAGAATTCTAATACCATTTTTAATAATGATGTGGAGAATTTTCATACGAAGGCGGGGCTCACACTCTTTTCTTTATATTTCTACTAGTATATCATTTGTGTTATGTATGGATTGTATTTACAATCTATACTTACTATATATTAAGCAAAAGGGAATTTTTAACCCCAAGGCCTGTGGGAGCTCCAATCTCCTAATCCTAATTTTCTAATTTTTTGATTTTAAAAAAAAAAACTCAGCATTTATTGACTTCTATCAACCCAACCTCAGCATTTATTCCCAACCCACAATCCATTTTGACTTCTCCCATAATTATTGCAACATCCTTTTCAATTTCTCCTATAAACTATGGTTACACATAAAAATAAAAAATAAAAAGATAAGAATTTAGCTATAAATCTCAAAAAGATATAACATCTAAGTTTGAATTATGATTTAATAATTTAATTATGTATTTTTTTTATGTATATCTATTAAAATTTTAAATCACATAATGGGACAAATTAATCAATTTTTCAAAATTATTGATTTTTAATTTACAAAATAGATTAAAAAAAACTATTGACTGATTTATTTATTTAATAACAAAAATATTTCATAGTCTTTCTCTCCTAATCTCCCTCACAAATTTTCAAAAAAAAATATTAAAACTTGTATTCATTTTCTCTTCCCCAAAAAATAAGATAGGAGCTCCAATCTCCTAATCCTAATTTTCTAATTTTTTGATTTAAAAAAAAAAAAAACCTCAGCATTTATTGACTTCTCCCAACCCAACCTCAGCATTTATTGACTTTTCCCAACCCACAATCCCTTTTGACTTCTCTCATAATTATTTCAACATCCTTTTCAATTTCTCCCATACACTATGGTTACACACAAAAATAAAATAAAAAAAAAGATAAGAATTTAGCTATAGATCTCAAAAAGATATAATATCTAAATTTGAATTGTGATTTAATAATATAATTATGTACTTTTTTTTTATGTATATCTATCAAAATTTTAAATTACTTAATGGGACAAATTAATCAATTTTTCAAAATTATTGATTTTTAATTTACAAAATAGATTAAAAAAAAATATTGACTGATTTATTTATTTAATAACAAAAATATTTCATAATCTCTCCCTCCTAATCTCTCTTACAAATTTTCAAAAAAAAAATATTAAAATTTGCATTCATTTTCTCTTCCCCAAAAAATCAGATAATATTTTCTATTAAAGTTGTAGATATCTACCTATATTTTATATATTATATTATAACATAACAAAAAAAACTAAAAAACTAAAAAAAAAACTTTAAAGTTTATCTAAATAAACTTTAAATCAATAAAACTCACATATCTATCACATATCTAACTTACATCATAACTTACCTAAATAATAATAATTAAAAACAAATGGAAACCACAGATAAATTAAATTTTTAAAAAAAATATACCCATAACTCCATCTTAAATAAATTGAAAAAAAAAAAATACCCGAATAGAAACCACACAAAAATAAAAATAAAAATAAAAAGATATATCTATCTATCTATCTATATCTATACTATATATTAAGCAAAAGGGGGTTTTTAACCCCCAAGGCCTATGGAAGCTTCAATATCCCAATCTGAATTTTTTAAATTTTTTATTTAAAAAAAAAAAAACTCAGCATTTATTGATTTGGTCAAAATTCTCTGATTAGCATTTATTAACTTTTTTTAATTCACATATCTTTCCACATGCCTGCAATTATTGATTTGGTCAAAATCCCCTGGTCAGCATTTAAAATCCCCTTATACAAATAATTATAGATACAATTCGTGTATAGTTACTGCAGTACCTTTTTCAACTTCCCCCATACACTATGGTTAGTGATAAGAAAAAAAATCTTAAAAAACATAATTTATATATTTAAAAAAAAATCTAAAACAAATATAAATATCTATAATTATTCCGTGCATAGCACGGGTGATAGGCTAGTTATCTATATATGTGAATTGCGATTTTTAAATGTCTTTTTTTTTTTTTAAATGTCTTATTTTTTTCCTTTTTTATATTATATTAAAGTTTAATATTTTGATAATAATCATATGTGTTCGACTTTTCAAGGAATTAAATGTCATATTATATTAAATTTTAATATTTTGATAATAATTATATGTATTGGACTTTTCAAGAAATTTTTTTATGCTTGTTCTTAATGCATTAAAGTGTTATTATGAGGGATAATAATTATATGTGTTGGAACTTTTTAAGGAATTCATATGTGTAGATTGATAGATATATCTTTTTATTTTTATTTTTATTTTTGTGTGGTTTCTATTCGGATATTTTTTTTTTCAATTTATTTAAGATGGAGTTGTGGGTATCTTTTTTTTATTTTTATTTTTGTGTGGTTTCTATTCGGGTATTTTTTTTTTCAATTTATTTAAGATGGAGTTGTGGGTATCTTTTTTTTATTTTTATTTTTGTATGGTTTCTATTCGGGTATTTTTTTTTTTCAATTTATTTAAGATGGAGTTGTGGGTATCTTTTTTTTTTTAAAATTTAATTTATCTTTGATTACCACCAATAAACCCACTCATGTGGACAAAAACACAACCTGGGATTCCAGCCTCCTTTGATAGTTCCTCATCTCTCAAGCCTCGCCATTGAGACGGGAGTGCTTTGCTGCACTCAAATTTATCCGGAGATATTCCCATTGCCTGCACCCGCCACTGTTTGGCCCTTTCATCCTAAAATTTATTATGTGGGTATAATTAAATCACGACTTTCTTCTCAAAAGGCAATTAGAATTGGTACATAAAATAAATTTGGCGAAGAGTGAAAAAAAAAAAAAAAAAAAAAAAAAAAAAAAACAACAACAACAACAACATGATATCGTGAAAGATATAAAGAAAAAGGGAAACTAGGAGACACTATCACTATAAAGAAACAAAAACCAAATGCTCAAAGTTAGAGTTCTAAAGATATTGCCGGACCTCATCACAAAGAGCTGACATTTTGCTCCCTTCCAGATTGAACAAAATGCCAGAGTATATAAATATGCAAAGGTGTCGTGACATATAAAGCCTACACTCCTCACATAAAAGTATATTCATGTTTGACATTTACTTCCAAATATGCAAGGGCAGCTTAACCAAATGGTAAAGCTCGACATAAGCATCTTGTTGGCATGGGTTCAAGTCACGGAATTGGCCTAACTATAAATGGAAGTAAGATTGCCTGTACCTTGTCCTCCCCAGAACCTGTCTCATGCACCAAGTCGCCCTTTTATGTCACAATTACATGCACATACAGTCAGATCTTATCTAAGAAGAAGAATTGATGTTGGAGAATGTGCTAAAGCCCATCTCATTCCAAGGAAGGAAATCAAGAATGGCACAAGATAGACAAGAATACCTCGTAAAGAACATATTTAATGGGTGGGTCAATCTTCATCTCCTCCTCAAGCTCAAACAGGTGAAGCTTCCACTGTCAAGCAGATAAAATCAAATAAGAATCCTAGAAACTTCTATGGACATAGTTAACAGAAATAATTTTTTTGTCAGCATTATTAAGGCACATAGTACATATGACAAGAGGTTTGTGCATAAGATTATGTACTATCACTGTCAGCGGTAATATGCTTTTATTCAGGTTTAGCTAGTGGTAGTTTAAAGCCCACCTTAAACACAATAGCTGTAATGTAAAATGTTCTAAGAAATAAATCTCAAAGAAATTAGACTAACGTGCAGCTATAAACTTGGGACCCAAAACTGTAGAAGAACAGTATACTAGCTTTACTAACTACCGAAACAATTGTTGAGAACTTTTCCTCCCTTCAAACTGATAAGCACTGAAAAGCGATTACTTTCCCCTGTAGCCATAATAAAAAAATGATTACAAGGGTTTATAAAGATACCAAACCTCAGAAATGAACTAAGCATCAGGTAGAAATTATAGGAAGTAAAACATACAATCATATTGGTGATGGGAAAATCAAAAAATGCAACAAAGTGAACATTCGTATTTTTTCATTATACCGTAAGATGGGAAATGACTACGATGGTACAACTCATGAGGATACCATATCAGACTCATTGAAGAGCAATTTAAATGACTATACACACAGATGTGAGACAAAATAGAACATGCAACACAAATAGCAAGTGCTGTTAAACACAATACCAATAATAAGAGACAACAAATGCATAGTACAGAATATCAGATTGTTCCTTCCTATTACCTCAAGAAAAAACTGGTATGGGTACCTTACATTTTACAAGAGACTGAACTGAGGTTAACAATTGCATACGTAGAGAAACACAGATGTGCATGACCAAAAAGATCCTTTTGAAGAACACACATTTAAGCACAGAATTGAACTTAAACCAGAATATAAGGTGGAAAATGTACTTACAATCCCATTGTTCTCTGAACTGCAAGCTAATGGGGGCAACTTTCCATTTTGTGAAGCTGAAACAAAAACAGGGTAATCCAACTAACTTATTGAGAAACTCTTTCACTGATGTACACATTAGATAATGTAATGTTGAATCTTACACTCACCATCTGCTACCTCAACAGGTTGTAAGCTATTCAACAAATTCACAATTAGATCCTGGTATTACAATAGCAATTGCAACAAAAAAGTCATCAGTTCCAAGATTTAAGTATTTCAAGGAAAACTTCATTTCGCAGAATTAAATGTAGAACTACAACTTGAAAGTAATCCTGCCTTACCTGTTGAATTTAAGTCTGCTGGAAAAGGTTTTGAAGGTGGGGCATGAGAAGTGATGCAGGTACATTACTGTTACACATTTCCTTGGGCAACTGACCTACAGGCTGAAAGAACAATAAAAATATCAAATCTTTCAGTAATTACTCACATACCATCAAACAGTAACATTCATTTTGCTAGCAGCCAGTTACATAATTATTGATGGAAGACCTGGAATGACAAAAATATGTCACTTGATTCTAGTATTACATATCAAAAAGGTCATTTTAACTCTTTAGAATAGCCAATAGGCTGCCAAGTCCCACACTAGTGACATACATGTCCTCTGTGCCTATATGCGTGTCCACATGTGAAAAAAGTTAACCATAGGTTTTTTTTTCTTTCTTTTCTTTTCAATTTTCAATTTTTTTCACTGTAATTCCATTAATGATATTTTCAAGAGCTTATACAAATTAAAAAGACATGTAGTTTTATACTAAAGGAAGTCGCACATTTTAGCTGGAATGAATCATTCAGAAATCTAAGAGGTCAGTACACAAACCATTTGTTTGAATCAAATATCCAGTCCCCGACACTAGCAGACTTCCTTAGCAGTGAACCCTATAAATCACATGAATATAAATAAAAAAACTATACATCCAAAATAAGGAACTTCAAAAATTGCCTTCATCAGCCACTCACTTGTGAAGATCGTCGAGGAACTGTACACAATGGAATATCCTATAAAGTAAATTTAAGTTCGCAGAAGCCAGTTAATAAACCAAAAGTATCAACAACAACAACATAAAAAATAAAAAATAAAAAAAGAGCTGTACCTTTACAAGATCTACATTCTCTGAAGTTACTGAGAACCGCCCTCTTATTTGCACCAAATTGGTCTTTGACTTATCCTCCAAAGAATCTCTGAACCCTATTGGTGAAAAAATTAAAACAAATTATATCAATATATTGTTGGGATCCGGGATCCCGCCCAAGACCTTATAGAAATCAAAGCAAGCAGAAAAACACACCCACACATAAGGAGACACAATATTTAACGTGGTTCGGCATTAAAGCCTACGTCCACGGGAGAGTAACCGGCTATCACTATACCAATGAGGAGATTACAGAAAGATTACAATAGAGGAGGAGCTCACACTCTCCTCACTCACACACTCTCCCGTCTCCCTCGCTCACACCGAGAGAGACGGTCTCTCCGCCTCACATCTCTCACACTCTTTGGTTGCTCGGTTTTGCTCACTTCTCCCTCTCTCCCTCTCTATCATTTTGCTCTCTCCTCTCAACCTCCATTTATAGGTGAGGGAGTAGGTGGGCAGCCTCCATTCTTGACTTGGATGGTTGCCCCTTCACATGTCTTGCCAACCCTTTTCTTGGTTGGTGGCCGCCATTGTTGACATGGTTGGTAGCCTCCAAGTGTGTTCCCATGGAAGATATAGATCACCCCTTTCACATGGGGTGATACTCCACAAATAACCCCCTCAACCCATGTGAGGTGATCCACTGCACACATTGCTGCTAATCTTGTCATGCCTAATTCAACATAGTCTTCATCTCTTCACTGAGACGCTGCATCCCCTGAAAGCTAGAGATAATACACCAGAGATACAAGAGGAGGAGGGAATCCTACATCCTCAACTCACACTACTCTCTGTTTTGGAGAGAGTCTCTGCTCCCATCTCCCACAGATCTCTTCCACGCTTCCTGTCTCGGATGTCTTCAGCATAGTCTGCATCTCCTCACTGAGATGCTTGCACCTCCTGAAGTTAGAGATAATACACCAGAGATATAAGAGGAGGAGGGAATCCTACATCCTCAACTCAACTCACACCACTCTCTGATTTGGAGAGAGCCTGTGCTCCCATCTCCTACAGATCTCTTCCACGCTTCTTGTCTCGGATGCATTCACTGAGACGCTATGCTTGAACTTGCGTAACCAAGATATCTTGACACCCCCTGCTTGGATGTCCTGCACCCCCCTGTTGGGATGCCCTTGACTGTCATGCCTTATCTCACAGGACCAGTCATTGGAGCAATAGAAAACTCGTTGTGTATCCCATCAACGTCCTCTGTCTTCTTTGCTCGGAGCCTTTCCTCTGAACTATCAGCCTTTGCCCTCTGCACCTCTGAACAACCTCTTAGCGTTTCCACATACGCTTGTTGTCTGTGCCTTTGCAATTCCTGATTTGCTGTCCAGTAGATTGATGATTGACAGTAGCTCCATCTGTCAAAGCATCGTTAGCTATGCAATTCCTTGCATAGTGAACACGGGAGCAACTAGAAAACTTTAGAGTTTGACACATCAACATCCTCAATTTTCCTTACTCGGAGCTTATTTCTTGAACAACCAGCCTTTGCTTTCTGCACTTCAGAACAACTTCCCAGCGATCTCATACGCCCGTTGTCTGTGCTGCAATCCCTGATGTTCGGTTCTATCTCACTTGTACGTCCGTACTGATGTTTGACAGTTAGCCCTTCTGCCAAGACAACTTCCACCGGTCTGTACAAGTTACCACTATGCAACTCCGTGCATAGTACTCGCACCCATGGCTCTTGAGTGCTCATCGTGGCTCCATCTCTCCTCCTGTGCTCGAGCTCGCCTGAGAGATCCGCAACTACTCTGTTTCATTAAGAGGTGCGTTCGCTGCCACAAACATAAAGAAACCACCATAGAGAAAAAAGACTTGCCACTCCTTGGCACGCACTCTTGCGTTTTACCTGTCTCAATTTCTCTGTCTGGAAGTTCCTGTGAACTTTCAACAACCCGCTGCTACATACTCTTCTCGCGCCTCTGTACGACACTCTAGCGTACCCTTGCACTGCTGCACGTCTGCATTTGTGCTCCTGCGCTTAGTATGCTCCTCTGCAACTATTGTTCTACACGTCCACATACCATCAGTACCTACTCGTATGCAGTAGCTCCAACAGCCACAGTATTTCCCTGAGCCTGTACTTGTTGCCAAATCATCTATCCGTTGATGAATGGTCTTCTCTTCTGATTGAGCCAGATCCTCCGAACACTTCAACAACCAGGAAAGTTCCCAGGAAAGACTGGTGGGGTCACAACCGGTCCCACTTAAGAACCAGTCTCCTTAGACAGTGTCTTTTTGACAGAACTTTCCTAGACATTGTTGATCTTGAGATAATCATGTCTGCAATCCTCTGATCGCCCCTGACCAATCCTGATCTCCCTCGATCCACTGCTTGATCAAGCCTGATCCCCTCTGGTCTTCAATGATCTATCTCGAGTTGTATCTGGTTGTCCAATCTGGTTAGAATCTACCCATTCTAACCTCTTCAGTGAATCCGCAGCGTTCCACAATATCCGGCAACCTTCCTTCGAGTATTAAAGATGACAAACTCCCATGTTTTAACAATCTTTAAAAACCGTTCAGAATTTCACTATTCTGACCTCGCGGTTGCGTCCGGAGCGGTCCGATTAGCTAGGACCAACCTTCGTTGCACTTCGGGGGATCTCACTGAAAAATCTCCCCGAAAGTTGGGCCACACCACAATTTTTCTGAAAATTCTGGGCCAAATTGCAATTTTCAGAAGTTCAGGGAATGTTCCACGTTCCAACAGAATATTCTGTTCACTGCACTTGATGCCGTCGGTCCCTTCAATCTGCCTTCTTTTTACAGAAACTCCGTCTCCAAAATCTGACCGTACGGATGTGTCCGGAATACTCCAAATAGTTGGAAACCACTATTGGATCGCCAAAAACGGACTCCAAATGGCTTCGATCTAGCCAAAACATTTTGTACGCCCCAGATCTGCGACTGCACCATAGCCGCGAAGCACTGGATCCGACCTCCTGCGGCTGCACCATAGCTGCGCCTCACTGGATCCTGCACTCTGGATGCTGACGTGCCAAACACGTGGCAGCCACGTGGCAGTCCCTGACTGGCCCACGTTGCCACGTGTCACTGTCGTGGCACGTCACGTGTCGATGACGTGGCGTCTGGCTGGACCGCCACGTGTCGCCACTGGTTGGACATGTGGCGCTGACGCGTTGCTGACGTGGCGCGGACGTGGCCTGCGCGTGGTACACGCGCTCTCTCTTCAGTCGCCTTCTTCCTCTGCGGGCGCGTGTGGGTGCGTGTGAGGACGTGAGAAGACCCGCCGGTTCACTTCTCGGCGCGTGGGGGCGCGTGCCGCGACTGGGACTCATGCGCCACCTTCTAGGGGCACGTGAGGGAGCGTCCGGTGTCCCCTGGGCTTCTGCTTTATGTTTCCGGACTCCTCTCGTCGAGCCCTTGCTCCTGGTATGCTCAAAACCTGATTTCGAACAATCCGATTTCTGGGCAGTTTCGAACAGCACGGGTTTTTGTTCCGAAACGCCACCAACGAGGCTCTGATACCACTTGTTAGGATCCGGGATCCCGCCCAAGACCTTATAGAAATCAAAGCAAGCAGAAAAACATACCCACACATAAGGAGACACAATATTTAACGTGGTTCGGCATTAAAGCCTACGTCCACGGGAGAGTAACCGGCTATCACTATACCAATGAGGAGATTACAGAAAGATTACAATAGAGGAGGAGCTCACACTCTCCTCACTCACACACTCTCCCGTCTCCCTCGCTCACACTGAGAGAGACGGTCTCTCCGCCTCACATCTCTCACACTCTTTGGTTGCTCGGTTTTGCTCACTTCTCCCTCTCTCTCTCTCTCATTTTGCTCTCTCCTCTCAACCTCCATTTATAGGTGAGGGAGTAGGTGGGCAGCCTCCATTCTTGACTTGGATGGTTGCCCCTTCACATGTCTTGCCAACCCTTTTCTTGGTTGGTGGCCGCTATTGTTGACATGGTTGGTAGCCTCCAAGTGTGTTCCCATGGAAGATATAGATCACCCCTTTCACATGGGGTGATACTCCACATATATATATATATATATCAATGCCACAAACTTCTTACCAGAAAACGAGTTTCTAAACAAATTTCATAAAAGGGCAAAAAAAAAAAAAAAAGTCTCTATAAAACAATAGCCACTTGAATTGTAATAATATTAGCAATAAAAGAGCTGGTGATACATCTTTATTTATTTACTTATTTGGATTAGTACTGGTAATGCATCTTCATTTCAAATTAAATTCGTTACCTCCTGAAGATTTTATGGGAGCTGACAAACTGTTTGATGAAGCTCGGTTCGGAAGCATCAATGGACCACTGAAGCTGGGTGCTCTTCGTACCTCACGTAGTGGTCTTTCAGCTAATGGTTGATTTTCATTCTCACACCTGATAATGCATAACCCTGACTTATCAATTTTACTCTGGCTGGAGCATATAGACATATCAATTGATAAAAGCTAATGTCGCTTCAAACATGAAATTATGTGTGCCTGACGAAATGCTCTGTTCATTACAGACAAAGTATGTATTCCATGGAGGAATGTGTAAGGGAGGGAAAACAAAATACAAGTCTTCCAACAAAGTAAGAAGAGATTGGTCTTTTATCTTTCCCATACTAGGACGAATTGTGGTGTTTAACATCCAAAAGTACCACCTTCATCTTTAAACAGGTTACCTAGCACATATGAATTGAGACAATATATTTATTAAGTTCTACATCCCAAGCTGTTACCAAGAGTAGTTGTCACAAGTCATATTTTTTATAAATTCATCTCCACTAGAGGTTGACTTGCACGCCAAATCAACAAAAAATCATCAAGCAAATTGTGTATTAGAAGCTATTTCTATAAGAATGTCCTATGTTATATGGACCCTCTAAATTTGTGATGTACATGTGTTAAGACATTCAATACTTCAGTAAGGGTCTGACTGAGTTCGTCATGTCTAGTTCGTTGACATGCACCCCATAAAAATGTGTATGTTGTCGAGTTTACTATATAAAAACAATACATAAGACTCCTACTTCATGCATAACATGCTCTATGTTACCTTGTAAACACCATTTTAACATAAAAATAAAAAGTAGTATTTGAAAATATAAAATCTAGACATGTCCTCGTGTCCGAGGACAAGAATATTAGATGAATCCAACTAGTGTTACTAGAAAACGCAAACACCCTAGTGATTTACATTTTGGAATCCACGTTCTGAAACATGGTACACTTTCGTTCCAAAACATAGTACACTTTCGTTCCAAAACGGTGAATTTAGTGATCCAAAACAATCCTTTTTTTTTTTTCCTATGTTTTGTTTGGCATTAAAAGTTATCCTCAATAGGGGACAAGTCAAATATAATGACCTAAAATCTAGGAGTGGAGTTTTGGATTGATAAAATGTAAAATAATGAGTCAGAATGCTCATAGAATTGTGTTGTTGAATGAATGAATTTGAAGAAAATACATTACAATATACTGGATGTTAAATTAAGAAGTCTACCCCTAACGTACCACAGAGCATGTAGCGTACCACATTCCTATTCCTGTTCCTCGAGCTAGAACGATCCACATTCTACGTAACATTGAATTTGACACTACACAAATCAACTCCCAGTACTACTATTCGAGTGTATGTAACATAAGGAATAACAATGAACTCATATATGGTAATAAGAGAGAAGAACTTTAAAGTAAAAATAGTTTGGGGAATATGATGAAAACATAAAAGAGGAATTGGGGATAAAATAGGTACCATTCTTGGTCACCGGCTTTGTCCGAGGCTGATAAACTGCCTTTAGGGATTTCAAAGCGGTCTTCTTCGGAAATTGTACCCGGGAAGGGCCGATTTTCGGTCCTTCCTGCTGATGATGTGGCCTGACTGAGAGTAGCTTGGTTACCAAAATATTTGGCCATGGCATTTTAGTGTGTGAATTCTATACCTATATAAATCATTTGATAAAAATTTTAATAAATTTTTTAAAATCTTTAACAATACTCAAATAAAATTGAAACAGAGATTAAATAATGACAAAAATATTAAGTGGTAAGATTGAGGAGTCAGGATTTCATGGGTATCGTTTGTCGGGTTGCCGGGTTCTCCAATCGAGTCACCAGTCAAATATGTGTCAGTCTTCTCCACACACCCCACCCACATGTATAACATTCATCTCATTTTTGTATTTTTTTTTTTTTTGTTCTTTTTGTATTGCCTCATTTTTACATTTAAACTTAGAGTAATATTATTCAAATTAACCTCACACACACACACACACAAAAAAAGTTCAATAACATAAATTGTTTCTATTTTATTATTAAAATAATTTATATTTAATTTTTAAGATTTTATCTTTACATATCACATTTGTTGATAAAATAAATTTATAAAACAATCAGAGCATAAACAATACTTTTTCTCTTCTCAAATTACAACAAGAATCACATTTTCTCATGAAAATAATTCATTTTTCCATGCAATTTGAGTAACAAAATGCCTAGAAGAAACCTGCTTAGTGGTTGTAGGAAATGATTGGATCCTACTAAACTTTCACTTTAGGGTGTTTTAGCTCAGTGAGGGGGATAAAAACAAAATTTTCAACTTAGCAAAAAAACAAAAAAGAAAAACCAAGTAAAGAAACGTGGGAAACCCCAAATCTACATAAAGGCTTTATTTATTGGTCACCTAAATGATTCAAAATCGATATAAGATGAATACATGATATAAATATATGTATACATATTTTTCTTTTGAAGAGCTCACATGGCTAAGACATTGCACTTGAGATAGCTAAGGGTGAAAGACCAGACTATGACTTTTTTATATTCTCAAAACAAGTTGATAGAGTTCTATGTGGTGTTTTGGGAAGTTGGTAAAAAGCTGATTTTTTGGCTTTTTTAGCTTATTTTGTCTTTTTGTGGAAAAGTTTTGTGAGAGGTGATGTGACTATTTTGTTTTTTTGTGGGTAAATTTTGTGAGAGGTGATGTGACTCAAAATTGGTAAAAAGCTAGAAGCTGGCTTTTTACCAGCTTCCCAAAATGGCCCTATATCTACGTTATCATGCCCAGTTGTGTAGCAACACGATAGGGGTGAAAAAAGAGAAGAGAATGATCAGTTTCTCTTGCTTCTGGCATAACAAGCTTTCATTGAAAAATGGTGATAGGATAATCTTTTTGGGGATAGAATAATCCTCGATTGACCTTTGAATTTGACCTGCTAATAGAGGAGTGGGGGTCCCGATGCCCAAGATGTTTTCACTTCTTGGTCGAGAGCTCTGCCAAAGATGTAGGTTCTCTTTCTCTCTACCTCTTAAATAGGCTCCACAATCCGAAAAACTTGATTCTATTATTAATATAATTAATTATATTTAATGACTAATAAATATATAATTCCTATAAATATATAATTCCTACTATCAGATTAATTAATACTGCAATATAATTAATTTTATTGTTTTATATACATTTCGTACGCATTTGTTGTGCAAAGAAAATATAGGCAAATTTGTTGTCTGAAAAAAATTATAGTACACATTTCGTACGCATGTTATAATTAAAGAAAAAAAATAATATAATTCTATACTTTTTGAGTCATAATTAAGAAAAAAAAGTCATACTAAACACTACATGAGACATAATCAAACATCTTAAAATAATATCATAAATAAAATAAAAAATCGATAATAAATATAAAAAAAAAAACATAATTAAGGATGCACAAAATTCTCTTTGTTGTATTGTATAATATAACATCCCTCAAGCAAAAGAAAAGGAAAAAATATATGCCTTTACTAGGAAAGAAAGCACGTCCCCCTTCCTGATTTGCTTAGTCAGTGGTCAAAACTTAAATGACTTGATTAGGAGATGGTGGGTGCATTTTCCTCATTTGCATATTTATATACTAGCCTATCACCCGTGCTATGCACGGGATAATTATAGATATTTATATTTGTTTTAATTTTTTTTAATATATAAATTAAATATATGGGGTTTGACCGAGGAGTTTGAAAGAATTTAATAAGTGTTTATTTATTTGTTTTTTCAAAAAACAAAACAAAAAAATTAAGAGGGAAAAAAATTAAGAGCCATTTACACAATAATTACATGGGTCTCTTGGGGATGTAAAAAGTAAGGAAATTAGGATTTCATTTATTGCGTTATTCAATAGTGTAATTATTATAATCTTTGAACCAATCACCAAGTCAATTTTTTAAAAAAAAAATATAAAAAATTAGGAAATGAGGATTGACATGTTGGAGCTTCCACAAGCCTTGGGTTTTAAAAGACCCTTTTTCTTAATATATAGATGGTGGATAAGTGGATAAATATTATGTCCATGACCTCATGTAAGGATATAAATACTTTCATAGATGATTAAAGTAAAATTTTTTATTCTTTCATTTTAAAACAATCACAATCCATCGGAATTTGCCTCCACTTCCTCAATCTTATTTAATAGTGGTGAAACGTGAAACACGTGACGGAGTTAACTCTTCTCCAATTCTACTTGAATTAGAGGATCGTCCGATGAAAAATGCATTTATAAAAAAGAAGGTTATTTAATGTGTTTTAATTCTAACCACTCAATGAAATAAGGGAAATATCTCATCCCTCATTTTAACATATCTGATTATACCTCTAATGATGTGGTAAAAAATATCAATTAATTAACTTTCTTCAAATTCTTCTCTTTCCTTTCAAAATTGTTTGTCACCTCATTAAAAATACACTTAAAATAGAGGATGTAGTAAAACTCTAAAAATAAACACGTGTCACTCTATTAAATTGGATTGGAGGATCTTTCAATTCAATTGAATATGGCAACGAGCCAAACTCCAATTATTGAGTCATGTAAAAATGTTCAAGATATAAATTAATTACTACAATATCTTGGGATAGGAAAATCAAAAAATTTAAGATAGAAGGAGATGTCAGGTGTGTTTGGTTTGTGTTTGTAAAGTAATTTTTGAGATAAAAAATACAAAAACTTGTTTGGTCTGCATTTTTTCAGAAATGATTTTGAAAAATTATTTTGAGAGGAGAGTTTTAAAAAAAATAATTAATTTGATATGTATCAGAGAGAGATTTTGAAAAGTAGGTAATCAAACAAAATTTTATAATTTTTTTTTGAAAAAATTTATTTAGTTTAATTACTCTTAAAGATTTATTTGTAAAAAAAAAATTTTCAAAAATTTTTCTAAGAAACAAGCCAAACTTATGAAAGTAGAATATCGTCTTTGTATGATTTTTTTTTGCTTTGTAAAGTAAGGCATTAATTTGTCTTTTAGCTTTGAAATAATGCCATGTACTGATTGTTTTTTGCAATTAAACAAAGAACTTGTTCCTGAGGCCATAAAATTAAGATTTTGCATTTTATCAGAAGAAAGTCATATTAGGAGTATAGAAGCAGATCTAATCAATCCATTGGTGAAGTGAGTGCATGATAAGACCGCATAAAAGTGTTAAGAGTATACTATTATGACACGAATTATGAGCTGCCAAGTTTATAATCAACTAAGCTAATGACACACTTACGTTTTATTTGGTTAAAAAATTTGAGAAATAATTTAAAAAGAAAAAAAAAATAAAATTAGATGAAATATAAATATATTTTATTCATATTTTACCTATATTTTTCATTTCCATTTTCTAAATCTCTCCTCAAATTTCCTAACTAAACGCAGCATTAGAATTTGACAAATTTAAAATGCTCACATCAAATTCATTCTAAATATAACTAATATCTTATCAAATTTTATTCTACATCACACATAATAAATATTATTTTTTTGAAAATACATATATCATTTCTGTTCATCAACAATAGAAATGAAGGACATAGAAAACCGACCCTGAAGAAGAAGAAGAAGAAGAAGAAGAAGAAGAAGAAGAAGCCTCACAGTTGAGTGGTTGGATCAGCTACAGATGGGGCAGAGAACCAAACCATTTTCATTACAATCAGGGCACCTCACCACAACAGTCTTGCCGTGGTTTTGGGTGCTCATGCTCATCTCTTCTTTCACTACCATTACCATCTTACAACTCCCATTACAGCTAAAACAGGGCAAGAACCTAACACCCCCACAGCCCTCACACACGGACCCAACCTTCAATTTAGGCAAACCTTCCAGCAATTCCCCTAAACAACCATCTTCCACAATCCTCATAACCTCTTCAACTCCACCCACATACCTCCCTTTCACAAACACCCTAGGGGGAACCAATTGGCTGCTGCTTCTGCTGCTGCTTTCTTTCCCCTTCATTAGCTCTGTCAGCTCCTCTCTGAACCCTCTGTCCATCGATATGTCCCTCTCGCACACCAACACGCCAAGTCCTTCCATCGCCATCGTCACCGCATTGCACGCCTCGAATGTCTTCCTTACTCCCCTCAGTGTGGTCGTGTAGATGACCACTCTGTTTTCCCCGTTTGGTGGGCACAGCTTCTCAAACACATCTAGCGAGTACTTAGACGCTCGTCGCCGGACTTGGTCGTTTAACGGCTTCAGAACTCTGGATTTGTCGACAGAACGAACAGGAAAGTTAGGGATTGAGTTTTCTTTGTTGTTGTGATCTTTGAATGGGAGAAAGGGTCTGGGGGGTGGTGTTTGGGGGAGGGGAGAGAATTGGAAGCTGTCGGTGATGGGGTCGAGTCCGGCCATGAGCTCCTAGGAGTTGATGACCTCTGGGGGTTCGAAACGGAGGGATCTGGGTTCGGAGAGTGGGCTTGGGAAGAGTGAGCCGAGGGTGAACCGAGGAGGAGGAGTGGTGTGGGAGTCGGAGGAGGGAGGAGGAGGGTCGAGGGATAAGAGGCCATAGGTGGTGGAGGTGAGAGAGACGATGTGGTGACCCAGCGATGAGCTTCCGATTTGGCTGAAATCGTCGTCGTGGTTGAGCAGAGTCGACGAAACACAACCCATTTGTTTTTTCAAAATTCGAAATCTAAGGGAGGTAAAAAAACGGAGACAGAAGGAGTGTTTGTCCGAGAAACTAATAGGGAAGAGGAAAGTGAATGGGAGTGTGGGACAAAAGGTCTGGATACAAACAAGGCCACTTTTCATTTGATGTCTTCAAATAAGGCAACAATAATATTTGATTGTTTTAATTTGAGAATTCTAATACCATTTTTAATAATGATGTGGAGAATTTTCATACGAAGGCGGGGCTCACACTCTTTTCTTTATATTTCTACTAGTATATCATTTGTGTTATGTATGGATTGTATTTACAATCTATACTTACTATATATTAAGCAAAAGGGAATTTTTAACCCCAAGGCCTGTGGGAGCTCCAATCTCCTAATCCTAATTTTCTAATTTTTTGATTTTAAAAAAAAAAACTCAGCATTTATTGACTTCTATCAACCCAACCTCAGCATTTATTCCCAACCCACAATCCATTTTGACTTCTCCCATAATTATTGCAACATCCTTTTCAATTTCTCCTATAAACTATGGTTACACATAAAAATAAAAAATAAAAAGATAAGAATTTAGCTATAAATCTCAAAAAGATATAACATCTAAGTTTGAATTATGATTTAATAATTTAATTATGTATTTTTTTTATGTATATCTATTAAAATTTTAAATCACATAATGGGACAAATTAATCAATTTTTCAAAATTATTGATTTTTAATTTACAAAATAGATTAAAAAAAACTATTGACTGATTTATTTATTTAATAACAAAAATATTTCATAGTCTTTCTCTCCTAATCTCCCTCACAAATTTTCAAAAAAAAATATTAAAACTTGTATTCATTTTCTCTTCCCCAAAAAATAAGATAGGAGCTCCAATCTCCTAATCCTAATTTTCTAATTTTTTGATTTAAAAAAAAAAAAAACCTCAGCATTTATTGACTTCTCCCAACCCAACCTCAGCATTTATTGACTTTTCCCAACCCACAATCCCTTTTGACTTCTCTCATAATTATTTCAACATCCTTTTCAATTTCTCCCATACACTATGGTTACACACAAAAATAAAATAAAAAAAAAGATAAGAATTTAGCTATAGATCTCAAAAAGATATAATATCTAAATTTGAATTGTGATTTAATAATATAATTATGTACTTTTTTTTTATGTATATCTATCAAAATTTTAAATTACTTAATGGGACAAATTAATCAATTTTTCAAAATTATTGATTTTTAATTTACAAAATAGATTAAAAAAAATATTGACTGATTTATTTATTTAATAACAAAAATATTTCATAATCTCTCCCTCCTAATCTCTCTTACAAATTTTCAAAAAAAAAATATTAAAATTTGCATTCATTTTCTCTTCCCCAAAAAATCAGATAATATTTTCTATTAAAGTTGTAGATATCTACCTATATTTTATATATTATATTATAACATAACAAAAAAAACTAAAAAACTAAAAAAAAAACTTTAAAGTTTATCTAAATAAACTTTAAATCAATAAAACTCACATATCTATCACATATCTAACTTACATCATAACTTACCTAAATAATAATAATTAAAAACAAATGGAAACCACAGATAAATTAAATTTTTAAAAAAAATATACCCATAACTCCATCTTAAATAAATTGAAAAAAAAAAAATACCCGAATAGAAACCACACAAAAATAAAAATAAAAATAAAAAGATATATCTATCTATCTATCTATATCTATACTATATATTAAGCAAAAGGGGGTTTTTAACCCCCAAGGCCTATGGAAGCTTCAATATCCCAATCTGAATTTTTTAAATTTTTTATTTAAAAAAAAAAAAACTCAGCATTTATTGATTTGGTCAAAATTCTCTGATTAGCATTTATTAACTTTTTTTAATTCACATATCTTTCCACATGCCTGCAATTATTGATTTGGTCAAAATCCCCTGGTCAGCATTTAAAATCCCCTTATACAAATAATTATAGATACAATTCGTGTATAGTTACTGCAGTACCTTTTTCAACTTCCCCCATACACTATGGTTAGTGATAAGAAAAAAAATCTTAAAAAACATAATTTATATATTTAAAAAAAAATCTAAAACAAATATAAATATCTATAATTATTCCGTGCATAGCACGGGTGATAGGCTAGTTATCTATATATGTGAATTGCGATTTTTAAATGTCTTTTTTTTTTTTTAAATGTCTTATTTTTTTCCTTTTTTATATTATATTAAAGTTTAATATTTTGATAATAATCATATGTGTTCGACTTTTCAAGGAATTAAATGTCATATTATATTAAATTTTAATATTTTGATAATAATTATATGTATTGGACTTTTCAAGAAATTTTTTTATGCTTGTTCTTAATGCATTAAAGTGTTATTATGAGGGATAATAATTATATGTGTTGGAACTTTTTAAGGAATTCATATGTGTAGATTGATAGATATATCTTTTTATTTTTATTTTTATTTTTGTGTGGTTTCTATTCGGATATTTTTTTTTTCAATTTATTTAAGATGGAGTTGTGGGTATCTTTTTTTTATTTTTATTTTTGTGTGGTTTCTATTCGGGTATTTTTTTTTTCAATTTATTTAAGATGGAGTTGTGGGTATCTTTTTTTTATTTTTATTTTTGTATGGTTTCTATTCGGGTATTTTTTTTTTCAATTTATTTAAGATGGAGTTGTGGGTATCTTTTTTTTTTTAAAATTTAATTTATCTTTGATTACCACCAATAAACCCACTCATGTGGACAAAAACACAACCTGGGATTCCAGCCTCCTTTGATAGTTCCTCATCTCTCAAGCCTCGCCATTGAGACGGGAGTGCTTTGCTGCACTCAAATTTATCCGGAGATATTCCCATTGCCTGCACCCGCCACTGTTTGGCCCTTTCATCCTAAAATTTATTATGTGGGTATAATTAAATCACGACTTTCTTCTCAAAAGGCAATTAGAATTGGTACATAAAATAAATTTGGCGAAGAGTGAAAAAAAAAAAAAAAAAAAAAAAACAACAACAACAACAACATGATATCGTGAAAGATATAAAGAAAAAGGGAAACTAGGAGACACTATCACTATAAAGAAACAAAAACCAAATGCTCAAAGTTAGAGTTCTAAAGATATTGCCGGACCTCATCACAAAGAGCTGACATTTTGCTCCCTTCCAGATTGAACAAAATGCCAGAGTATATAAATATGCAAAGGTGTCGTGACATATAAAGCCTACACTCCTCACATAAAAGTATATTCATGTTTGACATTTACTTCCAAATATGCAAGGGCAGCTTAACCAAATGGTAAAGCTCGACATAAGCATCTTGTTGGCATGGGTTCAAGTCACGGAATTGGCCTAACTATAAATGGAAGTAAGATTGCCTGTACCTTGTCCTCCCCAGAACCTGTCTCATGCACCAAGTCGCCCTTTTATGTCACAATTACATGCACATACAGTCAGATCTTATCTAAGAAGAAGAATTGATGTTGGAGAATGTGCTAAAGCCCATCTCATTCCAAGGAAGGAAATCAAGAATGGCACAAGATAGACAAGAATACCTCGTAAAGAACATATTTAATGGGTGGGTCAATCTTCATCTCCTCCTCAAGCTCAAACAGGTGAAGCTTCCACTGTCAAGCAGATAAAATCAAATAAGAATCCTAGAAACTTCTATGGACATAGTTAACAGAAATAATTTTTTTGTCAGCATTATTAAGGCACATAGTACATATGACAAGAGGTTTGTGCATAAGATTATGTACTATCACTGTCAGCGGTAATATGCTTTTATTCAGGTTTAGCTAGTGGTAGTTTAAAGCCCACCTTAAACACAATAGCTGTAATGTAAAATGTTCTAAGAAATAAATCTCAAAGAAATTAGACTAACGTGCAGCTATAAACTTGGGACCCAAAACTGTAGAAGAACAGTATACTAGCTTTACTAACTACCGAAACAATTGTTGAGAACTTTTCCTCCCTTCAAACTGATAAGCACTGAAAAGCGATTACTTTCCCCTGTAGCCATAATAAAAAAATGATTACAAGGGTTTATAAAGATACCAAACCTCAGAAATGAACTAAGCATCAGGTAGAAATTATAGGAAGTAAAACATACAATCATATTGGTGATGGGAAAATCAAAAAATGCAACAAAGTGAACATTCGTATTTTTTCATTATACCGTAAGATGGGAAATGACTACGATGGTACAACTCATGAGGATACCATATCAGACTCATTGAAGAGCAATTTAAATGACTATACACACAGATGTGAGACAAAATAGAACAGGCAACACAAATAGCAAGTGCTGTTAAACACAATACCAATAATAAGAGACAACAAATGCATAGTACAGAATATCAGATTGTTCCTTCCTATTACCTCAAGAAAAAACTGGTATGGGTACCTTACATTTTACAAGAGACTGAACTGAGGTTAACAATTGCATACGTAGAGAAACACAGATGTGCATGACCAAAAAGATCCTTTTGAAGAACACACATTTAAGCACAGAATTGAACTTAAACCAGAATATAAGGTGGAAAATGTACTTACAATCCCATTGTTCTCTGAACTGCAAGCTAATGGGGGCAACTTTCCATTTTGTGAAGCTGAAACAAAAACAGGGTAATCCAACTAACTTATTGAGAAACTCTTTCACTGATGTACACATTAGATAATGTAATGTTGAATCTTACACTCACCATCTGCTACCTCAACAGGTTGTAAGCTATTCAACAAATTCACAATTAGATCCTGGTATTACAATAGCAATTGCAACAAAAAAGTCATCAGTTCCAAGATTTAAGTATTTCAAGGAAAACTTCATTTCGCAGAATTAAATGTAGAACTACAACTTGAAAGTAATCCTGCCTTACCTGTTGAATTGAAGTCTGCTGGAAAAGGTTTTGAAGGTGGGGCATGAGAAGTGATGCAGGTACATTACTGTTACACATTTCCTTGGGCAACTGACCTACAGGCTGAAAGAACAATAAAAATATCAAATCTTTCAGTAATTACTCACATACCATCAAACAGTAACATTCATTTTGCTAGCAGCCAGTTACATAATTATTGATGGAAAGACCTGGAATGACAAAAATATGTCACTTGATTCTAGTATTACATATCAAAAAGGTCATTTTAACTCTTTAGAATAGCCAATAGGCTGCCAAGTCCCACACTAGTGACATACATGTCCTCTGTGCCTATATGCGTGTCCACATGTGAAAAAAGTTAACCATAGGTTTTTTTTTCTTTCTTTTCTTTTCAATTTTCAATTTTTTTCACTGTAATTCCATTAATGATATTTTCAAGAGCTTATACAAATTAAAAAGACATGTAGTTTTATACTAAAGGAAGTCGCACATTTTAACTGGAATGAATCATTCAGAAGAATCTAAGAGGTCAGTACACAAACCATTTGTTTGGAATCAAATATCCAGTCCCCGACACTAGCAGACTTCCTTAGCAGTGAACCCTATAAATCACATGAATATAAATAAAAAACTATACATCCAAAATAAGGAACTTCAAAAATTGCCTTCATCAGCCACTCACTTGTGAAGATCGTCGAGGAACTGTACACAATGGAATATCCTATAAAGTAAATTTAAGTTCGCAGAGAGCCAGTTAATAAACCAAAAGTATCAACAACAACAACATAAAAAATAAAAAAATAAAAAAAGAGCTGTACCTTTACAAGCTACATTCTCTGAAGTTACTGAGAACCGCCCTCTTATTTGCACCAAATTGGTCTTTGACTTATCCTCCAAAGAATCTCTGAACCCTATTGGTGAAAAAATTAAAACAAATTATATCAATATATTGTTGGGATCCGGGATCCCGCCCAAGACCTTATAGAAATCAAAGCAAGCAGAAAAACACACCCACACATAAGGAGACACAATATTTAACGTGGTTCGGCATTAAAGCCTACGTCCACGGGAGAGTAACCGGCTATCACTATACCAATGAGGAGATTACAGAAAGATTACAATAGAGGAGGAGCTCACACTCTCCTCACTCACACACTCTCCCGTCTCCCTCGCTCACACCGAGAGAGACGGTCTCTCCGCCTCACATCTCTCACACTCTTTGGTTGCTCGGTTTTGCTCACTTCTCCCTCTCTCCCTCTCTCTCATTTTGCTCTCTCCTCTCAACCTCCATTTATAGGTGAGGGAGTAGGTGGGCAGCCTCCATTCTTGACTTGGATGGTTGCCCCTTCACATGTCTTGCCAACCCTTTTCTTGGTTGGTGGCCGCCATTGTTGACATGGTTGGTAGCCTCCAAGTGTGTTCCCATGGAAGATATAGATCACCCCTTTCACATGGGGTGATACTCCACAAATAACCCCCTCAACCCATGTGAGGTGATCCACTGCACACACTGCTGCTAATCTTGTCATGCCTAATTCAACATAGTCTTCATCTCTTCACTGAGACGCTGCATCCCCTGAAAGCTAGAGATAATACACCAGAGATACAAGAGGAGGAGGGAATCCTACATCCTCAACTCACACTACTCTCTGTTTTGGAGAGAGTCTCTGCTCCCATCTCCCACAGATCTCTTCCACGCTTCCTGTCTCGGATGTCTTCAGCATAGTCTGCATCTCCTCACTGAGATGCTTGCACCCCCTGAAGCTAGAGATAATACACCAGAGATATAAGAGGAGGAGGGAATCCTACATCCTCAACTCAACTCACACCACTCTCTGATTTGGAGAGAGCCTGTGCTCCCATCTCCTACAGATCTCTTCCACGCTTCTTGTCTCGGATGCATTCACTGAGACGCTATGCTTGAACTTGCGTAACCAAGATATCTTGACACCCCCTGCTTGGATGTCCTGCACCCCCCTGTTGGGATACCCTTGACTGTCATGCCTTATCTCACAGGACCAGTCATTGGAGCAATAGAAAACTCGTTGTGTATCCCATCAACGTCCTCTGTCTTCTTTGCTCGGAGCCTTTCCTCTGAACTATCAGCCTTTGCCCTCTGCACCTCTGAACAACCTCCTAGCGTTTCCACATACGCTTGTTGTCTGTGCCTTTGCAATTCCTGATTTGCTGTCCAGTAGATTGATGATTGACAGTAGCTCCATCTGTCAAAGCATCGTTAGCTATGCAATTCCTTGCATAGTGAACACGGGAGCAACTAGAAAACTTTAGAGTTTGACACATCAACATCCTCAATTTTCCTTACTCGGAGCTTATTTCTTGAACAACCAGCCTTTGCTTTCTGCACTTCAGAACAACTTCCCAGCGATCTCATACGCCCGTTGTCTGTGCTGCAATCCCTGATGTTCGGTTCTATCTCACTTGTACGTCCGTACTGATGTTTGACAGTTAGCCCTTCTGCCAAGACAACTTCCACCGGTCTGTACAAGTTACCACTATGCAACTCCGTGCATAGTACTCGCACCCATGGCTCTTGAGTGCTCATCGTGGCTCCATCTCTCCTCCTGTGCTCGAGCTCGCCTGAGAGATCCGCAACTACTCTGTTTCATTAAGAGGTGCGTTCGCTGCCACAAACATAAAGAAACCACCATAGAGAAAAAAGACTTGCCACTCCTTGGCACGCACTCTTGCGTTTTACCTGTCTCAATTTCTCTGTCTGGAAGTTCCTGTGAACTTTCAACAACCCGCTGCTACATACTCTTCTCGCGCCTCTGTACGACATTCTAGCGTACCCTTGCACTGCTGCACGTCTGCATTTGTGCTCCTGCGCTTAGTATGCTCCTCTGCAACTATTGTTCTACACGTCCACATACCATCAGTACCTACTCGTATGCAGTAGCTCCAACAGCCACCGTATTTCCCTGAGCCTGTACTTGTTGCCAAATCATCTATCCGTTGATGAATGGTCTTCTCTTCTGATTGAGCCAGATCCTCCGAACACTTCAACAACCAGGAAAGTTCCCAGGAAAGACTGGTGGGGTCACAACCGGTCCCACTTAAGAACCAGTCTCCTTAGACAGTGTCTTTTTGACAGAACTTTCCTAGACATTGTTGATCTTGAGATAATCATGTCTGCAATCCTCTGATCGCCCCTGACCAATCCTGATCTCCCTTGATCCACTGCTTGATCAAGCCTGATCCCCTCTGGTCTTCAATGATCTATCTCGAGTTGTATCTGGTTGTCCAATCTGGTTAGAATCTACCCATTCTAACCTCTTCAGTGAATCCGCAGCGTTCCACAATATCCGGCAACCTTCCTTCGAGTATTAAAGATGACAAACTCTCATGTTTTAACAATCTTTAAAAACCGTTCAGAATTTCACTATTCTGACCTCGCGGTTGCGTCCGGAGCGGTCCGATTAGCTAGGACCAACCTTCGTTGCACTTCCGGGGATCTCACTGAAAAATCTCCCCGAAAGTTGGGCCACACCACAATTTTTCTGAAAATTCTGGGCCAAATTGCAATTTTCAAAAGTTCAGGGAATATTCCACGTTCCAACAGAATATTCTGTTCACTGCACTTGATGCCGTCGGTCCCTTCAATCTGCCTTCTTTTTACAGAAACTCCGTCTCCAAAATCTGACCGTACGGATGTGTCCGGAATACTCCAAATAGTTGGAAACCACTATTGGATCGCCAAAAACGGACTCCAAATGGCTTCGATCTAGCCAAAACATTTTGTACGCCCCAGATCTGCGGCTGCACCATAGCCGCGAAGCACTGGATCCGACCTCCTGCGGCTGCACCATAGCCGCGCCTCACTGGATCCTGCACTCTGGATGCTGACGTGCCAAACACGTGGCAGCCACGTGGCAGTCCCTGACTGGCCCACGTTGCCACGTGTCACTGTCGTGGCACGTCACGTGTCGATGACATGGCGTCTGGCTGGACCGCCACGTGTCGCCACTGGTTGGACACGTGGCGCTGACGCGTTGCTGCCGTGGCGCGGACGTGGCCTGCGCGTGGTACACGCGCTCTCTCTTCAGTCGCCTTCTTCCTCTGCGAGCGCGTGTGGGCGCGTGAGAAGACCCGCCGGTTCACTTCTCGGCGCGTGGGGGCGCGTGCCGCGACTGGGACTCATGCGCCACCTTCTAGGGGCGCGTGAGGGAGCGTCCGGTGTCCCCTGGGCTTCTGCTTTATGTTTCCGGACTCCTCTCGTTGAGTCCTTGCTCCTGGTATGCTCAAAACCTGATTTCGAACAATCCGATTTCTGGGCAGTTTCGAACAGCACGGGTTTTTGTTCCGAAACGCCACCAACGAGGCTCTGATACCACTTGTTGGGATCCGGGATCCCGCCCAAGACCTTATAGAAATCAAAGCAAGCAGAAAAACATACCCACACATAAGGAGACACAATATTTAACGTGGTTCGACATTAAAGCCTACGTCCACGGGAGAGTAACCGGCTATCACTATACCAATGAGGAGATTACAGAAAGATTACAATAGAGGAGGAGCTCACACTCTCCTCACTCACACACTCTCCCGTCTCCCTCGCTCACACTGAGAGAGACGGTCTCTCCGCCTCACATCTCTCACACTCTTTGGTTGCTCGGTTTTGCTCACTTCTCCCTCTCTCTCTCTCTCTCATTTTGCTCTCTCCTCTCAACCTCCATTTATAGGTGAGGGAGTAGGTGGGCAGCCTCCATTCTTGACTTGGATGGTTGCCCCTTCACATGTCTTGCCAACCCTTTTCTTGGTTGGTGGCCGCTATTGTTGACATGGTTGGTAGCCTCCAAGTGTGTTCCCATGGAAGATATAGATCACCCCTTTCACATGGGGTGATACTCCACATATATATATATATATATATCAATGCCACAAACTTCTTACCAGAAAACGAGTTTCTAAACAAATTTCATAAAAGGGCAAAAAAAAAAAAAAAAAGTCTCTATAAAACAATAGCCACTTGAATTGTAATAATATTAGCAATAAAAGAGCTGGTGATACATCTTTATTTATTTACTTATTTGGATTAGTACTGGTAATGCATCTTCATTTCAAATTAAATTCGTTACCTCCTGAAGATTTTATGGGAGCTGACAAACTGTTTGATGAAGCTCGGTTCGGAAGCATCAATGGACCACTGAAGCTGGGTGCTCTTCGTACCTCACGTAGTGGTCTTTCAGCTAATGGTTGATTTTCATTCTCACACCTGATAATGCATAACCCTGACTTATCAATTTTACTCTGGCTGGAGCATATAGACATATCAATTGATAAAAGCTAATGTCGCTTCAAACATGAAATTATGTGTGCCTGACGAAATGCTCTGTTCATTACAGACAAAGTATGTATTCCATGGAGGAATGTGTAAGGGAGGGAAAACAAAATACAAGTCTTCCAACAAAGTAAGAAGAGATTGGTCTTTTATCTTTCCCATACTAGGACGAATTGTGGTGTTTAACATCCAAAAGTACCACCTTCATCTTTAAACAGGTTACCTAGCACATATGAATTGAGACAATATATTTATTAAGTTCTACATCCCAAGCTGTTACCAAGAGTAGTTGTCACAAGTCATATTTTTTATAAATTCATCTCCACTAGAGGTTGACTTGCACGCCAAATCAACAAAAAATCATCAAGCAAATTGTGTATTAGAAGCTATTTCTATAAGAATGTCCTATGTTATATGGACCCTCTAAATTTGTGATGTACATGTGTTAAGACATTCAATACTTCAGTAAGGGTCTGACTGAGTTCGTCATGTCTAGTTCGTTGACATGCACCCCATAAAAATGTGTATGTTGTCGAGTTTACTATATAAAAACAATACATAAGACTCCTACTTCATGCATAACATGCTCTATGTTACCTTGTAAACACCATTTTAACATAAAAATAAAAAGTAGTATTTGAAAATATAAAATCTAGACATGTCCTCGTGTCCGAGGACAAGAATATTAGATGAATCCAACTAGTGTTACTAGAAAACGCAAACACCCTAGTGATTTACATTTTGGAATCCACGTTCTGAAACATGGTACACTTTCGTTCCAAAACATAGTACACTTTCGTTCCAAAACGGTGAATTTAGTGATCCAAAACAATCCTTTTTTTTTTTTCCTATGTTTTGTTTGGCATTAAAAGTTATCCTCAATAGGGGACAAGTCAAATATAATGACCTAAAATCTAGGAGTGGAGTTTTGGATTGATAAAATGTAAAATAATGAGTCAGAATGCTCATAGAATTGTGTTGTTGAATGAATGAATTTGAAGAAAATACATTACAATATACTGGATGTTAAATTAAGAAGTCTACCCCTAACGTACCACAGAGCATGTAGCGTACCACATTCCTATTCCTGTTCCTCGAGCTAGAACGATCCACATTCTACGTAACATTGAATTTGACACTACACAAATCAACTCCCAGTACTACTATTCGAGTGTATGTAACATAAGGAATAACAATGAACTCATATATGGTAATAAGAGAGAAGAACTTTAAAGTAAAAATAGTTTGGGGAATATGATGAAAACATAAAAGAGGAATTGGGGATAAAATAGGTACCATTCTTGGTCACCGGCTTTGTCCGAGGCTGATAAACTGCCTTTAGGGATTTCAAAGCGGTCTTCTTCGGAAATTGTACCCGGGAAGGGCCGATTTTCGGTCCTTCCTGCTGATGATGTGGCCTGACTGAGAGTAGCTTGGTTACCAAAATATTTGGCCATGGCATTTTAGTGTGTGAATTCTATACCTATATAAATCATTTGATAAAAATTTTAATAAATTTTTTAAAATCTTTAACAATACTCAAATAAAATTGAAACAGAGATTAAATAATGACAAAAATATTAAGTGGTAAGATTGAGGAGTCAGGATTTCATGGGTATCGTTTGTCGGGTTGCCGGGTTCTCCAATCGAGTTACCAGTCAAATATGTGTCAGTCTTCTCCACACACCCCACCCACATGTATAACATTCATCTCATTTTTGTATTTTTTTTTTTTTGTTCTTTTTGTATTGCCTCATTTTTACATTTAAACTTAGAGTAATATTATTCAAATTAACCTCTCACACACACACAAAAAAAAAAGTTCAATAACATAAATTGTTTCTATTTTATTATTAAAATAATTTATATTTAATTTTTAAGATTTTATCTTTACATATCACATTTGTTGATAACATAAATTTATAAAATAATCAGAGCATAAACAATACTTTTTCTCTTCTCAAATTACAACAAGAATCACATTTTCTCATGAAAATAATTCATTTTTCCATGCAATTTGAGTAACAAAATGCCTAGAAGAAACCTGCTTAGTGGTTGTAGGAAATGATTGGATCCTACTAAACTTTCACTTTAGGGTGTTTTAGCTTAGTGAGGGGGATAAAAACAAAATTTTCAACTTAGCAAAAAAACAAAAAAGAAAAACCAAGTAAAGAAACGGGGGAAACCCCAAATCTAGATAAAGGCTTTATTTATTGGTCACCTAAATGATTCAAAATCGATGTAAGATGAATACATGATATAAATATATGTATACATATTTTTCTTTTGAAGAGCAAAGAATATTTGTATCCAATAACAAAAAATACATACAAGGATATTATAACTTGCCTAAAAAATGACTAAAATTACATAAACTTAGAGTAATATTATTCAAATTAACCTCACACACACACACACACAAAAAAAGTTCAATAACATAAATTGTTTCTATTTTATTATTAAAATAATTTATATTTAATTTTTAAGATTTTATCTTTACATATCACATTTGTTGATAAAATAAATTTATAAAACAATCAGAGCATAAACAATACTTTTTCTCTTCTCAAATTACAACAAGAATCACATTTTCTCATGAAAATAATTCATTTTTCCATGCAATTTGAGTAACAAAATGCCTAGAAGAAACCTGCTTAGTGGTTGTAGGAAATGATTGGATCCTACTAAACTTTCACTTTAGGGTGTTTTAGCTCAGTGAGGGGGATAAAAACAAAATTTTCAACTTAGCAAAAAAACAAAAAAGAAAAACCAAGTAAAGAAACGTGGGAAACCCCAAATCTACATAAAGGCTTTATTTATTGGTCACCTAAATGATTCAAAATCGATATAAGATGAATACATGATATAAATATATGTATACATATTTTTCTTTTGAAGAGCTCACATGGCTAAGACATTGCACTTGAGATAGCTAAGGGTGAAAGACCAGACTATGACTTTTTTATGTTCTCAAAACAAGTTGATAGAGTTCTATGTGGTGTTTTGGGAAGTTGGTAAAAAGCTGATTTTTTGGCTTTTTTAGCTTATTTTGTCTTTTTGTGGAAAAGTTTTGTGAGAGGTGATGTGACTATTTTGTTTTTTTGTGGGTAAATTTTGTGAGAGGTGATGTGACTCAAAATTGGTAAAAAGCTAGAAGCTGGCTTTTTACCAGCTTCCCAAAATGGCCCTATATCTACGTTATCATGCCCAGTTGTGTAGCAACACGATAGGGGTGAAAAAAGAGAAGAGAATGATCAGTTTCTCTTGCTTCTGGCATAACAAGCTTTCATTGAAAAATGGTGATAGGATAATCTTTTTGGGGATAGAATAATCCTCGATTGACCTTTGAATTTGACCTGCTAATAGAGGAGTGGGGGTCCCGATGCCCAAGATGTTTTCACTTCTTGGTCGAGAGCTCTGCCAAAGATGTAGGTTCTCTTTCTCTCTACCTCTTAAATAGGCTCCACAATCCGAAAAACTTGATTCTATTATTAATATAATTAATTATATTTAATGACTAATAAATATATAATTCCTATAAATATATAATTCCTACTATCAGATTAATTAATACTACAATATAATTAATTTTATTGTTTTATATACATTTCGTACGCATTTGTTGTGCAAAGAAAATATAGGCAAATTTGTTGTCTGAAAAAAATTATAGTACACATTTCGTACGCATGTTATAATTAAAGAAAAAAATAATATAATTCTATACTTTTTGAGTCATAATTAAGAAAAAAAAGTCATACTAAACACTACATGAGACATAATCAAACATCTTAAAATAATATCATAAATAAAATAAAAAATCGATAATAAATATAAAAAAAAAACATAATTAAGGATGCACAAAATTCTCTTTGTTGTATTGTATAATATAACATCCCTCAAGCAAAAGAAAAGGAAAAAATATTATGCCTTTACTAGGAAAGAAAGCACGTCCCCCTTCCTGATTTGCATAGTCAGTGGTCAAAACTTAAATGACTTGATTAGGAGATGGTGGGTGCATTTTCCTCATTTGCATATTTATATACTAGCCTATCACCCGTGCTATGCACGGGATAATTATAGATATTTATATTTGTTTTAATTTTTTTTAATATATAAATTAAATATATGGGGTTTGACCGAGGAGTTTGAAAGAATTTAATAAGTGTTTATTTATTTGTTTTTTCAAAAAACAAAACAAAAAAATTAAGAGGGAAAAAAATTAAGAGCCATTTACACAATAATTACATGGGTCTCTTGGGGATGTAAAAAGTAAGGAAATTAGGATTTCATTTATTGCGTTATTCAATAGTGTAATTATTATAATCTTTGAACCAATCACCAAGTCAATTTTTAAAAAAAAAAATATAAAAAATTAGGAAATGAGGATTGACATGTTGGAGCTTCCACAAGCCTTGGGTTTTAAAAGACCCTTTTTCTTAATATATAGATGGTGGATAAGTGGATAAATATTATGTCCATGACCTCATGTAAGGATATAAATACTTTCATAGATGATTAAAGTAAAATTTTTTATTCTTTCATTTTAAAACAATCACAATCCATCGGAATTTGCCTCCACTTCCTCAATCTTATTTAATAGTGGTGAAACGTGAAACACGTGACGGAGTTAACTCTTCTCCAATTCTACTTGAATTAGAGGATCGTCCGATGAAAAATGCATTTATAAAAAAGAAGGTTATTTAATGTGTTTTAATTCTAACCACTCAATGAAATAAGGGAAATATCTCATCCCTCATTTTAACATATCTGATTATACCTCTAATGATGTGGTAAAAAATATCAATTAATTAACTTTCTTCAAATTCTTCTCTTTCCTTTCAAAATTGTTTGTCACCCTCATTAAAAATACACTTAAAATAGAGGATGTAGTAAAACTCTAAAAATAAACACGTGTCACTCTATTAAATTGGATTGGAGGATCTTTCAATTCAATTGAATATGGCAACGAGCTAAACTCCAATTATTGAGTCATGTAAAAATGTTCAAGATATAAATTAATTACTACAATATCTTGGGATAGGAAAATCAAAAATTTAAGATAGAAGGAGATGTCAGGTGTGTTTGGTTTGTGTTTGTAAAGTAATTTTTGAGATAAAAAATACAAAAACTTGTTTGGTCTGCATTTTTTCAGAAATGATTTTGAAAAATTATTTTGAGAGGAGAGTTTTAAAAAAAATAATTAATTTGATATGTATCAGAGAGAGATTTGAAAAGTAGGTAATCAAACAAAATTTTATAATTTTTTTTTGAAAAAATTTATTTAGTTTAATTACTCTTAAAGATTTATTTGTAAAAAAAAAATTTTCAAAAATTTTTCTAAGAAACAAGCCAAACTTATGAAAGTAGAATATCGTCTTTGTATGATTTTTTTTTGCTTTGTAAAGTAAGGCATTAATTTGTCTTTTAGCTTTGAAATAATGCCATGTACTGATTGTTTTTTGCAATTAAACAAAGAACTTGTTCCTGAGGCCATAAAATTAAGATTTGCATTTTATCAGAAGAAAGTCATATTAGGAGTATAGAAGCAGATCTAATCAATCCATTGGTGAAGTGAGTGCATGATAAGACCGCATAAAAGTGTTAAGAGTATACTATTATGACACGAATTATGAGCTGCCAAGTTTATAATCAACTAAGCTAATGACACACTTACGTTTTATTTGGTTAAAAAATTTGAGAAATAATTTAAAAAGAAAAAAAAAATAAAATTAGATGAAATATAAATATATTTTATTCATATTTTACCTATATTTTTCATTTCCATTTTCTAAATCTCTCCTCAAATTTCCTAACTAAACGCAGCATTAGAATTTGACAAATTTAAAATGCTCACATCAAATTCATTCTAAATATAACTAATATCTTATCAAATTTTATTCTACATCACACATAATAAATATTATTTTTTGAAAATACATATATCATTTCTGTTCATCAACAATAGAAATGAAGGACATAGAAAACCGACCCTGAGAAGAAGAAGAAGAAGAAGAAGAAGAAGAAGAAGAAGAAGAAGAAGAAGCCTCACAGTTGAGTGGTTGGATCAACTACAGATGGGGCAGAGAACCAAACCATTTTCATTACAATCAGGGCACCTCACCACAACAGTCTTGCCGTGGTTTTGGGTGCTCATGCTCATCTCTTCTTTCACTACCATTACCATCTTACAACTCCCATTACAGCTAAAACAGGGCAAGAACCTAACACCCCCACAGCCCTCACACACGGACCCAACCTTCAATTTAGGCAAACCTTCCAGCAATTCCCCTAAACAACCATCTTCCACAATCCTCATAACCTCTTCAACTCCACCCACATAACTCCCTTTCACAAACACCCTAGGGGGAACCAATTGGCTGCTGCTTCTGCTGCTGCTTTGTTTCCCCTTCATTAGCTCTGTCAGCTCCTCTCTGAACCCTCTGTCCATCGATATGTCCCTCTCGCACACCAACACGCCAAGTCCTTCCATCGCCATCGTCACCGCATTGCACGCCTCGAATGTCTTCCTTACTCCCTCAGTGTGGTCGTGTAGATGACCACTCTGTTTTCCCCCGTTTGGTGGGCACAGCTTCTCAAACACATCTAGCGAGTACTTAGACGCTCGTCGCCGGACTTGGTCGTTTAACGGCTTCAGAACTCTGGATTTGTCGACAGAACGAACAGGAAAGTTAGGGATTGAGTTTTCTTTGTTGTTGTGATCTTTGAATGGGAGAAAGGGTCTGGGGGGTGGTGTTTGGGGGAGGGGAGAGAATTGGAAGCTGTCGGTGATGGGGTCGAGTCCGGCCATGAGCTCCTAGGAGTTGATGACCTCTGGGGGTTCGAAACGGAGGGATCTGGGTTCGGAGAGTGGGCTTGGGAAGAGTGAGCCGAGGGTGAACCGAGGAGGAGGAGTGGTGTGGGAGTCGGAGGAGGGAGGAGGAGGGTCGAGGGATAAGAGGCCATAGGTGGTGGAGGTGAGAGAGACGATGTGGTGACCCAGCGATGAGCTTCCGATTTGGCTGAAATCGTCGTCGTGGTTGAGCAGAGTCGACGAAACACAACCCATTTGTTTTTTCAAAATTCGAAATCTAAGGGAGGTAAAAAAACGGAGACAGAAGGAGTGTTTGTCCGAGAAACTAATAGGGAAGAGGAGAGTGAATGGGAGTGTGGGACAAAAGGTCTGGATACAAACAAGGCCACTTTTCATTTGATGTCTTCAAATAAGGCAACAATAATATTTGATTGTTTTAATTTGAGAATTCTAATACCATTTTTAATAATGATGTGGAGAATTTTCATACGAAGGCGGGGCTCACACTCTTTTCTTTATATTTCTACTAGTATATCATTTGTGTTATGTATGGATTGTATTTACAATCTATACTTACTATATATTAAGCAAAAGGGAATTTTTAACCCCAAGGCCTGTGGGAGCTCCAATCTCCTAATCCTAATTTTCTAATTTTTTGATTTAAAAAAAAAAAACTCAGCATTTATTGACTTCTATCAACCCAACCTCAGCATTTATTCCCAACCCACAATCCATTTTGACTTCTCCCATAATTATTGCAACATCCTTTTCAATTTCTCCTATAAACTATGGTTACACATAAAAATAAAAAATAAAAAGATAAGAATTTAGCTATAAATCTCAAAAAGATATAACATCTAAGTTTGAATTATGATTTAATAATTTAATTATGTATTTTTTTTTATGTATATCTATCAAAATTTTAAATCACTTAATGGGACAAATTAATCAATTTTTCAAAATTATTGATTTTTAATTTACAAAATAGATTAAAAAAAACTATTGACTGATTTATTTATTTAATAACAAAAATATTTCATAGTCTTTCTCTCCTAATCTCCCTCACAAATTTTCAAAAAAAAATATTAAAACTTGTATTCATTTTCTCTTCCCCAAAAAATAAGATAGGAGCTCCAATCTCCTAATCCTAATTTTCTAATTTTTTGATTTTAAAAAAAAAAACCTCAGCATTTATTGACTTCTCCCAACCCAACCTCAGCATTTATTGACTTTTCCCAACCCACAATCCCTTTTGACTTCTCTCATAATTATTTCAACATCCTTTTCAATTTCTTCCATACACTATGGTTACACACAAAAATAAAATAAAAAAAAAGATAAGAATTTAGCTATAGATCTCAAAAAGATATAATATCTAAATTTGAATTGTGATTTAATAATATAATTATGTACTTTTTTTTATGTATATCTATCAAAATTTTAAATTACTTAATGGGACAAATTAATCAATTTTTCAAAATTATTGATTTTTAATTTACAAAATAGATTAAAAAAAAATATTGACTGATTTATTTATTTAATAACAAAAATATTTCATAATCTCTCCCTCCTAATCTCTCTTACAAATTTTCAAAAAAAAAATATTAAAATTTGCATTCATTTTCTCTTCCCCAAAAAATCAGATAATATTTTCTATTAAAGTTGTAGATATCTACCTATATTTTATATATTATATTATAACATAACAAAAAAAACTAAAAAACTAAAAAAAAAACTTTAAAGTTTATCTAAATAAACTTTAAATCAATAAAACTCACATATCTATCACATATCTAACTTACATCATAACTTACCTAAATAATAATAATTAAAAACAAATGGAAACCACAGATAAATTAAATTTTTTTAAAAAATATACCCACAACTCCATCTTAAATAAATTGAAAAAAAAAAAAATACCCGAATAGAAACCACACAAAAATAAAAATAAAAATAAAAAGATATATCTATCTATCTATCTATATCTATACTATATATTAAGCAAAAGGGGGTTTTTAACCCCCAAGGCCTATGGAAGCTTCAATATCCCAATCTGAATTTTTTAAATTTTTTATTTAAAAAAAAAAAAACTCAGCATTTATTGATTTGGTCAAAATTCTCTGATTAGCATTTATTAACTTTTTTTAATTCACATATCTTTCCACATGCCTGCAATTATTGATTTGGTCAAAATCCCCTGGTCAGCATTTAAAATCCCCTTATACAAATAATTATAGATACAATTCGTGTATAGTTACTGCAGTACCTTTTTCAACTTCCCCCATACACTATGGTTAGTGATAAGAAAAAAAATCTTAAAAAACATAATTTATATATTTAAAAAAAAATCTAAAACAAATATAAATATCTATAATTATTCCGTGCATAGCACGGGTGATAGGCTAGTTATCTATATATGTGAATTGCGATTTTTAAATGTCTTTTTTTTTTTTTAAATGTCTTATTTTTTTCCTTTTTTATATTATATTAAAGTTTAATATTTTGATAATAATCATATGTGTTCGACTTTTCAAGGAATTAAATGTCATATTATATTAAATTTTAATATTTTGATAATAATTATATGTATTGGACTTTTCAAGAAATTTTTTTATGCTTGTTCTTAATGCATTAAAGTGTTATTATGAGGGATAATAATCATATGTGTTGGAACTTTTTAAGGAATTCATATGTGTAGATTGATAGATATATCTTTTTATTTTTATTTTTATTTTTGTGTGGTTTCTATTCGGATATTTTTTTTTTCAATTTATTTAAGATGGAGTTGTGGGTATCTTTTTTTTATTTTTATTTTTGTGTGGTTTCTATTCGGGTATTTTTTTTTTCAATTTATTTAAGATGGAGTTGTGGGTATCTTTTTTTTTAAAATTTAATTTATCTGTGATTTCCATTTGTTTTTAATTATTATTATTTAGGTAAGTTATGATGTAAGTTAGATATGTGATAGACATGTGAGTTTTATTGATTTAAAGTTTATTTAAATAAACTTTAATATTAGTTAAAGTTTTTTAGTTTTTTTGTTATGTTATAATATAATATATAAAATATAGGTAGATATTTACAACTTTAATAAAAAATATTATCTAATTTTTTGGGGAAGAGAAAAGGAATGCAAGTTTTAATATTTTTTTTTGAAAATTTGTGAGAGAGATTAGGAGGGAGAGATTATGAAATATTTTTGTTATTAAAAAAATAAATCAGTCAATAGTTTTTTTTAATCTATTTTGTAAATTAAAAATCAATAATTTTGAAAATTGATTAATTTGTCCCATTAAATGATTTAAAATTTTGATAGATATACATAAAAAAAAAATACATAATTATATTATTAAATCATAATTCAAATTTAGATGTTATATCTTTTTGAGATCTATAATTAAATTCTTATTTTTTTTTATTTTTGTGTGTAACCATGGTGCATGGGAGAAATTGAAAAGGGTGTTGCAATAATTATGAAAGAAGTCAAAAGGGATTGTGGGTTGAGAGAAGTCAATAAATGTTAAGATTGGGTTGGGAAAGTCAATAAATGCTGAGGTTTTTTTATGTTATAATATAATATATAAAATATAGGTAGATATCTACAACTTTAATAAAAAATATTATCTGATTTTTTGGGGAAGAGAAAAGGAATGCAAGTTTTAATATTTTTTTTAAAAAATTTGTGAGAGAGATTAGGAGGGAGAGATTATGAAATATTTTTGTTATTAAAAAAATAAATCAGTCAATAGTTTTTTTTAATCTATTTTGTAAATTAAAAATCAATAATTTTGAAAATTGATTAATTTGTCCCATTAAATGATTTAAAATTTTGATAGATATACATAAAAAAAAAATACATAATTATATTATTAAATCATAATTCAAATTTAGATGTTATATCTTTTTGAGATCTATAATTAAATTCTTATCTTTTTTTTATTTTTGTGTGTAACCATAGTGTATGGGAGAAATTGAAACGGGTGTTGCAATAATTATAAGAGAAATCAAAAGGGATTGTGGGTTGAGAGAAGTCAATAAATGTTAAGATTGGGTTGGGAGAAGTCAATAAATGCTGAGATTTTTTTTTTTTTTTTTTTAAATCAAAAAATTAGAAAATTAGGATTAGGAGATTGGAGCTCCCACAGGCCTTGGGGTTAAAAACACCCTTTTACTTAATATATAGTATAGATTCTCTCTCTTCCACCTCCTTAGAATTCCATTTAGAACTCTCAAATTAAAGTTATGTATCATTACTTGACAACAATGTGGTCCGGTTGTTTAGATTCATAGGATGGGAGAGATTAGGAATACGGTAGGATTAAATGAGAAAATTATTAGTATAGTAGTATTAGATTAGACATGTAATATAAAGAGTATTTATTTATACGTAATCGGATTAGTAATACTATAAATAGTATTAATATATAAAATTAATATTTTTTTAATATTATAATTATTTTTTAATACTTTTTAAGTACACTTAATTTAGAAACACTTAAAAAAATATAAATTTTGCTTAAAAATCATTTAAAAATTCATTAAATATAAACAAAATTTTTTTAGTAAAATTTTTTATACTTAATCTTTGGTAATAATTTTTTTAAAATATTCATTTCACAAATAAATTATTTGAAAAAAAATAAAAATAAATTTTTTTAATCCAAGTGGATTGGATTATCAATCCCAACTCTCCAATAAATAAGTATGTTCATCTCACCCTTTGGACGGATTGGTAGTCTAATTAGGCTAGTAGTCTCATAATATTTTTAGGTTAATCAAACATGTTTTTGATGAGCTCTATGGATTGTCAATCCAATCCCCTCTTTTAAGAGGCCAAAAACAAACATGGCCTAACAGTTTATATAAACCATCTTAAAAAAACAAAAAAGAGTGTATATAAAAAGTTGAGATCCTCTCCTTGGGCTTTCTTCCTGCCTCCCTACTTGCAATGGTAGAGATATACTTTGAGTTGATCCAACAATTCAGATTTGACTATTTAAAAATACAAAAATAATAAAACAAATTTAAATTTACTTTTCCCACCTAAATCTAGACCATTGGATCAATTCAAGGTGCATCTTTACCCTTGTAAGTAGAAAAGTAAGGAAAGAGGCCAATGAAAAGATCTCAACTCGTATATACAGGCCACGTATTCTGCCAAAAAAAAAAAAAAGAGGATTAAATTATCCTTCTTATTTTGTAACTGTCAAGTCATCTATCTATACCATTTATAAAGGAAAATATTTAATTTAGTGCCTTGAAATTGGAAAATTATTGACTGCGCTTATTGCCGCATGTGTTTATATTCCTTCATAATTTATCATACATTATATCTTTTTTTATTTTTTAATCACTTAACATAAAATTATGAAACTCATATTTTTTACTAATCATAATACTCTTAAAGTATCACGTGACTGTACTTCAAGCACATCCAATAACTTCCCTTGAAATTCAATGAATAAGAGTGTACAATATCACATAGGGAGCTTTTTTGATAAATCATTTTTTTGAGAGTTTTATTCTATCCAACTCATATTCTTTTTGACTATTCTATTAGATCCTATTTGATGTAAGAAAGCCAAAACACCCTTAATCTTTCTTGCCCCCTATTAATGTTGATTATTATTATGTTTTGATAATTTTCATTCATTATGATATTGACTGTTATTATATTCATATTAATTTAAAATAAATTTTTGTCATTGTGTTGTTAATTACATGATGTGAATATGTTCACATCATGTAATTGAAAGGAATATTCACATCATTATATTCATATTAATTTGAAATGAATTTTTGTCATTGTGTTGTCAATTACATGATATAAATATTCATACCAAAACATACGAATGTGAACGTTCATATCACTACATTAGATGAGAGAGAATGTTCACATGTTGTGAACGTTCACATCACTACATATTATGAATAAGAATGTGTTGTCAATTAAAAATATAATGAACGCTATTTTTAATGTGTTGTCAATTAAAAATAAGAAGGTTCACATGTTGTGAACGTTCACATCACTAAATTAGATGAGAGAATTTTTTAGAAAGATGTTGTGAACATTCACATCAGATGAGAGAGAATGTTTACATTATTTTTAATGTGTTGCCAATTAAAAATATATTCACATTATATAATAATATAAAATAATAACATCAATATTATTTAATTTGTGTATGAAATTTCTTATGTTTTGGCCCTTTTCCTTCTCTCTCCTTCCTTCCAACATTAAATATCAATATTAAATATAAGGGTATAAGAGTCTAAGAAAATAGTGTAAATCAAGAAAATGGACTTTATGAAATAAAAATATAAATACATGGGACTAAGTGGGTTAAAAAATTTCTTCATAAACTTCTTGGATTAGAATACTTCTAAATGAGATTTATTAATAAAAATCCCTATCTGTAACAACCCTTATCACTGATCACTGATTGACTACTGATTTCTGATACTGTCACTGATTACTGCTAAATTAAGACTGGTTTTGACTGATAATTGGATTAACTGAAATACTGAACTGACCGAATGAAAATTGGAACTGAACTGATTGAATATATGTTATTTTGCACTCTATCTGTTTAATTATCTGTTTGTATGGTTATGTTTAAACTGTTAATTGAAGGCTTTATCGGCGGCCGAATCCAAAATTGATTAGTGATTTATGATCATCGTAATTAATGGGATTTTATGGCATAATTATCTGAAAATCGATTTAGTATGATTAAACTAGATTAATTTAAGCCAAATGAATAGAGTTGCCTTATTTACGGAATTGCCATCTAGTGGGGCCTTTGTTTATTATTATGTTGAGGCTTATTACACCTTGAAGGAACATTTTCATCAGCTCATTTTGAGCTCACCACCGAAATAGAGAGAGAGAGAGAGAGAGAGAGAGAGTGGGAGAGTGAATTCATCTTGTAATATTGCTTGGGAATTAAGAAGATTAGAAGAGTTCTTGCTTGATTAAGCTCCCACACTTCAAATTCAAGACTAAGGTAGGGAAATCCATCTTCTTATTGTTGTCATTGAACAAGTTCTTGCATGATTCATGCTTTATTGTAGAACTAAGTCATGATTGAGTTCAAATATGTTGGATTATAGCATATATCATGCATGCATGCTTGAATTGTTGAGTTATGAGTTGTTTCCATGGCAAAATTGTACATGCATGCTCATATTTCTACAAGAGACCATGAACTCATCATGTTTTGAAAGATTTGGCTCTTTAGAGCATCAAATTAGAGCTTTGAAATGATTTGAATTCATGCATGTTTGCATGTTCTTCATGTTTATGAAAATGGGTTTGAAAAATGGTTTTAATTGACTCACTCTTGGGCTTTGAATTCGCAAATTGAGCTTTGTAACTTGTTATATATTGAATTGAGATGTGTTTTCCAGAATTTGGGCCCAAGAGGTCGAGTTTGGAGTGGTAGAATGCTTGGTTTGAGCTTGGGAGGCAAATCTAGAAATTCCAGATTTGGCTTCCTCGCTCGAGCGAAGGATTCCTCGCTCGAGCAAGCACCTTTGTCCAGGGCTCCGCTCGAGCGAGCATCGAGCGACCATCGCGCGTAAAATCACAGCATCCAGTATTTTTACTGTTTCGACAGACCGCTCGAGCGAAGGATTTCTCGCTCGAGCGAAGCCTTTGATTTTGGAAGCTCGCTCGAGCGAAGGAAGGCTCGCTCGAGCGAGGCTCCTATTTTCAGCAAACTTTGCAAAATGTTTTCTAAGTGTATTTTTGCATCCTCATCCCATTCTAGGCATTCTTAGGCCTAGTTTAAGGCATCTTAATGAGGATATAGATGTAGAACACACCGAGGCAAATTAGGGATGAAGTTATTGATCTTCCTCAACTGTATAGCTTAGTGTGTGTTCATCCTGTATACTGTGTAGGGTTGGCTTACCGAGGGGACGCTCTAGCTTACTGTAGCCCAGAACTCTGTGAGTAACAACTGTGTAAAGATATGTTCAAAAATGATTATCTTCTGAACTGTTTACTTTATTGAATTGTTTACCTTATTGAGCTGTCTACTTTATTGAACTGTTTGCTGAACTGCTCACTGAACTGAAATGTTTACTAAATTGAACTGTTTACTAAACTGTTTACTGAATTGAACTGGTTACTGAACTGTTTACTGAATTGATACTGTTTACTGAATTGATATTGTTTACTGAATTGATACTGTTTACTGAATTGGTACTGTTTACTGAATTGAACTGTTCACTGAGCTGATACTGTGTACTGAATGAACGTATGTCTTATATTCTGAACTGTACTGTGGCATCCTTGGCACCTACTGCTTACTGTTACTGTGATAGAGAGATCTCTGTCGGTTCCCAAGTTGGAACCACTACTGTTTACTGTTATGATGGCCATTCTGTATTTCTGATATGGAACAAAGTGCTGTACGGAACTAAGTGCTACACTGTGAGCCACCTCTAGAATCTACGGAACTAAGTGCTACAGTGTGAGCCACCTCTAGAATCTGTGCGAGACACCTCTTGAATCCACAAGTACTGTACTGTTCTCTGAATTAGTACTGTTACTGTTACTGTTACTGTTACTGCACTGCTACTGATGGCCATCATTTGCTATTTGGTCTGTTAAGACCCGGTCTTTTAAGACCTACTGTCTACTGTACTGTTATGCCAATGGATGTACCACATATCACTGCTTTAACTGAATGACTGTTATGACCTGAAATATAAGCCACAAACTGAATGACTGATAAACTGACTGAAATGACTGTTTTCAATACTGAAAGGACATTTAATCTTAACCCCCTTTACGCATTGTGTTATTCACTGGGCTTTAGCTCACTGCTCATATATATATGTAGGTGTACAGGCACCAGACTGCAGCTAGGAGTGTCAGGCAAGCTTTAATTCTGTCAAGCCAACCACTGTGCCTCACTGCGAGGTTCCGAGCCTATCAAGCTATGGCTTAGGGGCTTAGGGGTGTTTTATTTCCCCGTTTGTCTCTGTAACTGTTTTGTTTACTGTATAGACTGATAGCACCGTACTGTACTGTTTAATAGGGATTAAGTCCCAGTGTTGACTGATTGTATATTTTGTGCATACTATTCTATACTGAAAGTATAAATGTATGAAAAATCTTTTTGCATACAGACTGTCAGCTCATTGGACATTGTTTATTTACTGTATTGGCTTCCGCCATGCCCATGTACTCTGTATTACTGTATTACTGTCCAGCAGGCCTTTGGTAGTCTCGGATTACTGGCCGGTTACGGTGCTAAACCCATAGGGGCGGGTTTGGGTCGTGACAGAGTGGTATTAGAGCGATACTTAACCACGAGTCGTACCGCACACACGTGTCCAAATGAGCTATAGGATGTCCTAGAAAAGAAGTTAGGGCATTGCATGAGCATAAAAAGGGTGTGTGGTTATGACATGACTGATTATATGCTAATGTGTTAAACTGTTTAAGTATGCAACTGTTTATGTTTATAATTGCTACCACTGCTTATAGTGAAATGAAACGAAGCCTATATGCATACTAAAGAAGTTAAATGGAATGACATGTAATGTTAATGTACTACTGACTGTGGAAACCTATAAGAAAATGAACGTGTGAAAGTGAAGGGTCATGTGACCGTGCCTGAACTGAAATGAAAGTATACACACGTCTGATATGAGATAAAACGTGAAATCAGTAAGAACCTCTCCTATATTGATAACCACCCCGTTGTGCGGAACAAGGGAAAGGATGAGGAACATAGGCGAAACCGAATCTTCTGATGTTAGAGTTAACAGGCTAGAAGGAATGGTTGACGTTTTAACTGGAAAATTGAGGAGATAAAAAGGGCCGACATACGTGCTTGAATCAACTGAATATGAACTGATGACATTGATACAGAAACCCAAATAAACTGAAACCACCGGAATTTCTGGGAGGTACTGAACCACTGAAAACAGAGACTTGGGTTTAGAAACTAAGAAAATGTGTGAGGTTTTCTTCGAAAAATGCTTCCCCCAATGCATCCGAGATAGGAAAGTACCTGAGTTTGAACAACTTGAAAGGTGATAAGACTGTGCTCGAGTATGAGGTAAAAACTTACCTAACTAGCTGATAGGCACCCCACATGATAGATACGGACTACAAAGACTAGAGAAGAACTGAAGGTGGGGGTGACCTAGATGTGATTGACTGAATCGACGTTTTTTTTTTAAAACCGTCAAAGTGTGTAGATGTCCTGGATAGAGTATAATATCTGAGATAATGTAGCAGCATTGAAATAACCAAATCAACTGAATCCGAAAGAATGAAACAGAAGTAACAGAAGGTGAAAATGACCGGTAAATCAATGACCTCCGTGAATGGAGAACGCTCGGAACACTAAAATGACTGACACAGGTGTTACCTTAAATAGATGAAATTGCTTATTTACGAACGTTTGTATGGGAATCGTATATTCCGTAATTTGGTATAGACTGTGAACATATTGATTGAACCGATTAAATTACTGGACTTATGAACCATACACTATAAGAACTGTTAGGACTCGTGAACGGCGAGAACTTGCTGAGTTAATGTCACGCCCCAAACCCGCCCCGAAAAGTTTGGTGACGAGACCGGCCAGTAATCCTAGATTACCACAGGCCTTTCTATACAAAACATAAATAAACGGGGCTCGCGGAAGCGAAAACAAACTACTAATAGTCCAAGAGCTGTGCATAATATGAACATATATTTACATGCCAAAAATAATGTTAATTACCCACAACATGTACATAACATGTAACAAAAACAATCTATATATACATTACAAGACTCGGGTACAGCAAGGGAAAGCTCTCAAAACGGCCTTCCAGGCCTGGCCCCGGCTTGAGGCACTCAAAACTCTGGTGGCTACAGAATGGCGGCTCGATCAAGACTCCGCCTGGGCTCGACTCCCAGAATGCTCACCTATAATACATAAATACAAACAATGAGCTAGAGCTCAGCAAGTAACATAACAGTAAAGAGGTTAGTGAACGAAGTCCAACATTTCATAAATCCATAATAAATCAATCATAAACATATATCAACCATCATATCAACATACGTAATGGCATACTCCACAGGGACTAAACATGGGTTGTCTTACGACTAGAGTAACCGGTCCGTACACCGATTAATCGACTGACGAGATCTCGTAAACTGGTCCGTTAGGACTACCTATGGATGCCATACTAGATTCGCAAACTAGGATCTTCGTTCACAGAAAACATTCATCATTTCAAAATCATATCATAGCATATAGCATTTGAAACATAAGTCATAATAACGTATCTTTACGGAAACGTTACTTACTGTGGGCTTCCGATACCGATGGCACGGTCTTCTCAGTCTGACCTGCAAACATCAACCGTATAACACATTGCCTTAGCATTCATCATCACTAATGCATATCATATCATATCATATCATTCTCTTTCTTCTTTACAGTCTTTCATAATCATTCATTTCATGCTCATAAGATGCTAAAAGGTGCAAATAACACATGAAAATCAAGTAGAACAACTTCCAAAACTTTTCTGAAAATAGCCTTTCCGCTCGAGCGCCAATACCTCCGCTCGAGCGGACTGCAACCTGAACCGAGATTCTAGATGGGCGGAATCTCCGCTCGAGCGGCCCAACCCCCGCTCGAGCGGGAAGTGCAAATTCTGGGTGAAAACCAGCTTTATTTCTGTCAAACCATGGCTTCCCTTTTTACAAAAATCAACTCCCAAATCATGAAAAATAAGGCCCAAACACTTGAAAATAACTTGAATAAAGCTTCATAACTCCCAAATACACTTCAATGCATCATATAAAAGATCATTCCAAGAATTAAGTTGGGAAATCATGAACTTGCACATAAAAGCTTCAATTCTATATATCCATGGAGGTTCTTCCTCAAACATGCAAAATAACCATGAATCATTCCATTTTAAACCATCACCTTGAGATCAACATGCTAAATATTAAGGATCAACAAGCAATTTCATGAAATCTTACCTTTGGTTCTTCAATTGGAGAAGATTGAGCCTAATCCCCTTTTTCCTCTCTTCTTCCTCCTTGGTCTCTCTCTCTCTCCCCGAATTCTCTCTTCTCTCTCTCTCTCTTTCTCTAGATTTTTCTTCTCTCTTGGTTTGAGTCAAATAAGGTCAACAATCCCTATCTCTTAAGTTATATATATATCAAATACACAAATAAGCCAAAACATGTGAGCCAAACAAGCCTTAGCGATGCAGACGAAATTCAGTCCTCAATTTATCGTTTCAGATAGTTCTAAAAATTCCCGGTATCACTTAGGCATTTTCAATTTCATTTTTTGAACCCATTCCGGTCATCGATTTCAGTCCCGAAGTCATAATTCCAACAGATATCTTTCTAATTCGAACAGATAATTCTCAATTAAATCAGATAAATACATAATTAATTATCAGTAATTACGTCACAAGATTCCGGGTCATTACACTCTCCCCAACTTAAAAAGTTTGGTCCTCCAAACTTAACTGATTCCGATAAAATCCAGCTAGAAATCTCAGTTACATTATCAATCCTTTATCATGGATAATCAATTCACAAATAGTTATATAAATAGCAATGGTAAGTTTGTTCTATCATCATCATGTGTGCCACAATTCTCCTTCGCATAGGTAACATTAAGATAGGTGATAAAGTTATACCTGTCTTCGCTTTTCCATTATTCGGTGTCTTATCTGCAACTAAGGTGTAAACTCTGGCTTGCCTTAAGGTATTCCCCTCGGGAGCAGATGTTGCAATCGTCTGCGGTGTCACTGTTGAGTTAGTTCCACTAGTAATAGGTCTTTCATTATTCAGATAAAGTCGTGGGCAAGCTTTGGCAATGTGTCCTTTCTGTCCGCATTTAAAACAAACACCGTGGCGACAAACACCCCAATGCTGTTTTCCACATTCTCTGCAAGTTGGTTTACCTGTACTACCACTAGTCCCCTTGATTGCATTATCACCAATACTTGAATTCAGATTTTCATTCACGGATGTCACTGAATCACTGACAATTTCCACTTTTTGTTTCTTGAATTTCTTACTCTCTGCTTCAGCTATGGTTGTTGATCTGGACAATTTCAAACTAGCGATATTCGATTCAGACATCAGAGCCCGGTCAAGTACATCAACATATTTTTCTAATTTCAGAACATTTACTCTGTCGAGAACTTCCACATGCAATCCGCCCTCAAACTTCCTCGCCTTTTTGTACTCTGTATCCACCATATGGGGAGCATAGCGGGCTAATTCAGTGAACTTCGTTTCGTACTCTGCTACCGACATGGTGCCTTGCTTTAACTGTTCAAATTCAGTGATTTTCCTATCTCGCATACATTGGGGAAAATACTTTTCATAAAACAACTCTTTAAATCGATCCCAAGTTAAATCCCTGTTCATATCTCGAACCAACATCCACCATCTGCGGGCTTCTTCTTTCAAAGTAAAGGTTGCTAACAGAACTTTATAAACATCTGTACATGGAAACACTTCAAAGATTTTCTCGGTCTCGAGTACCCATGCCTCTGCTTTCAATGGTTCAATTCCTCCTTCAAACTCAGGTGGTTTCAACTTCTTATATTTCTGAGTCAGACTGATAATATCATCATTGTTCAGTTGTTCCATTTGCACAGGTGGTGGTGGAGGAGGTGGAAATGGCTGTCTCTGTTGTGGTTGTTGACCTTGTTCCAGTTGTTGTCTAACCAACCCGGTCAAAACTTCTACCATTTGTTCTAATCGATTCATCCTGGCATCGGAAGATTCTGTTTCATTTACATGTCTTGCATTGGCGTCTTCCATTGGTCTATACAATTCATAGCAGATACAACATCTCATTCACAATATCATACTTCTTCTGTTGCCTTATCATTTCAGTTCTCAGTTCTCAGTTCTCAGTTCTCATTCCTCATAAACACACTCACACATGCACATGTGCTCATGCCATGCTCTGTTTCTTTTCTAATGCACCCTAACAACTCTTATGGACACGTGTGTGGGAAATTAACTCGTGCGCTCTGATACCACTCTGTCACGCCCCAAACCCGCCCCGAAAAGTTTGGTGACGAGACCGGCCAGTAATCCTAGATTACCACAGGCCTTTCTATACAAAACATAAATAAACGGGGCTCGCGGAAGCGAAAACAAACTACTAATAGTCCAAGAGCTGTGCATAATATGAACATATATTTACATGCCAAAAATAATGTTAATTACCCACAACATGTACATAACATGCAACAAAAACAATCTATATATACATTACAAGACTCGGGTACAGCAAGGGAAAGCTCTCAAAACGGCCTTCCAGGCCTGGCCCCGGCTTGAGGCACTCAAAACTCTGGTGGCTACAGAATGGCGGCTCGATCAAGACTCCGCCTGGGCTCGACTCCCAGAATGCTCACCTATAATACATAAATACAAACAATGAGCTAGAGCTCAGCAAGTAACATAACAGTAAAGAGGTTAGTGAACGAAGTCCAACATTTCATAAATCCATAATAAATCAATCATAAACATATATCAACCATCATATCAACATACGTAATGGCATACTCCACAGGGACTAAACATGGGTTGTCTTACGACTAGAGTAACCGGTCCGTACACCGATTAATCGACTGACGAGATCTCGTAAACTGGTCCGTTAGGACTACCTATGGATGCCATACTAGATTCGCAAACTAGGATCTTCGTTCACAGAAAACATTCATCATTTCAAAATCATATCATAGCATATAGCATTTGAAACATAAGTCATAATAACGTATCTTTACGGAAACGTTACTTACTGTGGGCTTCCGATACCGATGGCACGGTCTTCTCAGTCTGACCTGCAAACATCAACCGTATAACACATTGCCTTAGCATTCATCATCACTAATGCATATCATATCATATCATATCATTCTCTTTCTTCTTTACAGTCTTTCATAATCATTCATTTCATGCTCATAAGATGCTAAAAGGTGCAAATAACACATGAAAATCAAGTAGAACAACTTCCAAAACTTTTCTGAAAATAGCCTCTCCGCTCGAGCGCCAATACCTCCGCTCGAGCGGACTGCAACCTGAACCGAGATTCTGGATGGGCGGAATCTCCGCTCGAGCGGCCCAACCCCCGCTCGAGCGGGAAGTGCAAATTCTGGGTGAAAACCAGCTTTATTTCTGTCAAACCATGGCTTCCCTTTTTACAAAAATCAACTCCCAAATCATGAAAAATAAGGCCCAAACACTTGAAAATAACTTGAATAAAGCTTCATAACTCCCAAATACACTTCAATGCATCATATAAAAGATCATTCCAAGAATTAAGTTGGGAAATCATGAACTTGCACATAAAAGCTTCAATTCTATATATCCATGGAGGTTCTTCCTCAAACATGCAAAATAACCATGAATCATTCCATTTTAAACCATCACCTTGAGATCAACATGCTAAATATTAAGGATCAACAAGCAATTTCATGAAATCTTACCTTTGGTTCTTCAATTGGAGAAGATTGAGCCTAATCCCCTTTTTCCTCTCTTCTTCCTCCTTGGTCTCTCTCTCTCTCCCCGAATTCTCTCTTCTCTCTCTCTCTCTTTCTCTAGATTTTTCTTCTCTCTTGGTTTGAGTCAAATAAGGTCAACAATCCCTATCTCTTAAGTTATATATATATCAAATACACAAATAAGCCAAAACATGTGAGCCAAACAAGCCTTAGCGATGCAGACGAAATTCAGTCCTCAATTTATCGTTTCAGATAGTTCTAAAAATTCCCGGTATCACTTAGGCATTTTCAATTTCATTTTCTGAACCCATTCCGGTCATCGATTTCAGTCCCGAAGTCATAATTCCAACAGATATCTTTCTAATTCGAACAGATAATTCTCAATTAAATCAGATAAATACATAATTAATTATCAGTAATTACGTCACAAGATTCCGGGTCATTACAGTTAAGTCCTTGTATCATATTGCAACGACTTACCTTATGATTGACTGTAATTCGAGAAATTTGTACGACCATGATTTGTACTACACTGTCACGTATTGACGGACATTACTGAGTGAACGGACCCTTGAACTCGAATTATATACGCGAATTGTTTGTGGGTGAGACTGCTGAAACTAGGAACCCATACTGGTTTGTAAAGAGGAACTTCTGCTTATGAATTTGTGGACGAATGCCTACATGGAAAAAAAAAAAAAAACTAATTTTGAACTCACACCTGTATACATGTTCCCATGCTGGTGATACTGTTAAGACTGAGAGGAATGGACTGTGGATAATGAATCTTTTGAAATTTACCGTTGATGCGGACTATATGTGCGACACTGTAAAACCTTATGTTAACATTTACCTGTGCTATGGAAACTGCTTAGACTTATGTACATATCTGCTTACCTTTGCTTAAGGATGTTATTAGACTGAATAGACGTATGACTGGTTACCTATCCGGAGAAACCATTTGGTATTGTACATCGAACTCGTGTATCCGTATTGGAAATGTTAGTGGACTCCGAACATACACATACATGACGATACCTTTGCTCGGAATGATTGTTATGTTATTTGTTGATGATTTAACTGTTGGGACTATAACTCCAGGATTGTGTGACTGAATAAAGAGCCCAAATGATAAACTCTTGACCGTGAATTGTGATTGTGGAAAATCGACATGACTGTTTGATTAGGCTTGCGAGCCTATGCTTTAGTGACTATATGACTGATTTGGAACCCTCATAGGGCAACTCACTATTATGTGTCGCCAAGAACCTTGGGTGATGTATCACTGCATACCATATGCCTTTAAGAAAGATTTATTTGAAAATTGTTATATTGACTGTGATGCTTACCTCTCAATGTGAATAACTGCATGCCTATGCATTTGCCTGTAAACTTATTGGGAGGAACACATTGTATGTGACTTGTACTGCTTGGATATGAATTGTAATGCTACAAGACTCCGATGTCGGTTGACAAATTGTGAAACTACTGATTATGTACCTAAACGAATGGAGTCTGAACTAACGTGCCTCACCCGGAAATGGTAGGAATGGAACTGTTATCTGGACTAATCTGATAGAACGGTGGGTTGATGAAACCCTTTGTGTAACTGATAGAATTCATGTTGGATGCTTGTGCTTTGAACTTTTACTCGTTATGATTGGGCAGAACTTGCATCTGACATGACTTGGTCGAACTTTCATCGAATTGACCTGAGAAAACTCTTGCTGAGAGCTATTATCTGAATTGCTTACAATGTGGGAAAACTGGGTATGTAACCGGTGATGACTTACCCGGTAATACTGTTCTGACCATGAACTCGTTTGACTAGGAAATGATTGTCTTGGTGATTACGGTACTTCAGAACTGATGGGATCTGTTGACCACAGACTGGTTTTGATCATAAACTCTGACTGTCTGGAAGTATATGTAATCTATATGACTGTTGTCGTATTGATATGTGCTATGACTGAATCTGTGAGAACTGGAACTGATGAATAGTAAATGAAAACTTACTTCAGAACTCTGCCTACCGCTATAGGAGTAATATACAATTCGCCTTACATTCGCGATAACTCCCAAAGGAACTGGACTGACTGTGAGGGATTACCGAATTGAGAACCAAATTGAACTAAGACCGGGTGAACAACTCGGAAGAGGATGAATCGAAACTCTGTAATTTAACGGGGGAAACTACTTAGGAAACTGAGACCAGTGCAAATCTATAACCCCGATAAATACTCGATATAAGTAATGTGAATACTACTATATTGCTATTGTACTGTTACCGTACTGTTACTGTATTGTTACCGTACTGTTACTGTATTGTTACCGTTACTGTTACTGTATTGTTTCCGTTACTGTTACTGTATTGTTACCGTTACTGTTACTGTACTGTCACTGTACTGACACTGCTACCGTACTGTATCTGTACTACACTGCATCTGCCATGTCTGTATCTGCTCTAGTAGTGCTAAAGAATGCACCGCTTGTGCTTAAGTAAGAATTGTGGCATCTATGTATGCTCTGGACAAGAATATGGAAATGAACATGTATCCGAATCTGTCCTTGACTGAAAACTGAATGTGCATAAGATTCTGTTTTAATATGAACCCCAATCCTTATACGTGATTTCTGTTTCTGTGCATTGCTAAGATTGAGATCGGGCCACGAACCTGTTTATGAATATGATTATGCTCCTGTTATAGAGTGAAAGTTACCTTTATGATATGCATCATCTCTGTTGTCATGTGTTAATTCGAGTTTGGAGGACCAAACTCTTTATAAGGAGGGGAGACTGTAACAACCCTCATCACTGATCACTGATTGACCACTGATTTCTGATACTGTCACTGATTACTGCTAAATTAAGACTGGTTTTGACTGATAATTGGATTAACTGAAATACTGAACTGACCGAATGAAAATTGGAACTGAACTGATTGAATATATGTTATTTTGCACTCTATCTGTTTAATTATCTGTTTGTATGGTTATGTTTAAACTGTTAATTGAAGGCTTTATCGGCGGCCGAATCCAAAATTGATTGGTGATTTATGATCATCGTAATTAATGGGATTTTATGGCATAATTATCTGAAAATCGATTTAGTATGATTAAACTAGATTAATTTAAGCCAAATGAATAGAGTTGCCTTATTTACGGAATTGCCATCTAGTGGGGCCTTTGTTTATTATTATGTTGAGGCTTATTACACCTTGAAGCAACATTTTCATCAGCTCATTTTAAGCTCACCACCGAAATAGAGAGAGAGAGAGAGAGAGAGTGGGAGAGTGAATTCATCTTGTAATATTGCTTGGGAATTAAGAAGATTAGAAGAGTTCTTGCTTGATTAAGCTCCCACACTTCAAATTCAAGACTAAGATAGGGAAATCCATCTTCTTATTGTTGTCATTGAACAAGTTCTTGCATGATTCATGCTTTATTGTAGAACTAAGTCATGATTGAGTTCAAATATGTTGGATTATAGCATATATCATGCATGCATGCTTGAATTGTTGAGTTATGAGTTGTTTCCATGGCAAAATTGTACATGCATGCTCATATTTCTACAAGAGACCATGAACTCATCATGTTTTGAAAGATTTGGCTCTTTAGAGCATCAAATTAGAGCTTTGAAATGATTTGAATTCATGCATGTTTGCATGTTCTTCATGTTTATGAAAATGGGTTTGAAAAATGGTTTTAATTGACTCACTCTTGGGCTTTGAATTCGCAAATTGAGCTTTGTAACTTGTTATATATTGAATTGAGATGTGTTTTCCAGAATTTGGGCCCAAGAGGTCGAGTTTGGAGTGGTAGAATGCTTGGTTTGAGCTTGGGAGGCAAATCTGGAAATTCCAGATTTGGCTTCCTCGCTCGAGCGAAGGATTCCTCGCTCGAGCAAGCACCTTTGTCCAGGGCTCCGCTCGAGCGAGCATCGAGCGACCATCGTGCGTAAAATCACAGCATCCAGTATTTTTACTGTTTCGACAGACCGCTCGAGCGAAGGATTTCTCGCTCGAGCGAAGCCTTTGATTTTGGAAGCTCGCTCGAGCGAAGGAAGGCTCGCTCGAGCGAGGCTCCTATTTTCAGCAAACTTTGCAAAATGTTTTCTAAGTGTATTTTTGCATCCTCATCCCATTCTAGGCATTCTTAGGCCTAGTTTAAGGCATCTTAATGAGGATATAGATGTAGAACACACCGAGGCAAATTAGGGATGAAGTTATTGATCTTCCTCAACTGTATAGCTTAGTGTGTGTTCATCCTGTATACTGTGTAGGGTTGGCTTACCGAGGGGACGCTCTAGCTTACTGTAGCCCAGAACTCTGTGAGTAACAACTGTGTAAAGATATGTTCAAAAATGATTATCTTCTGAACTGTTTACTTTATTGAATTGTTTACCTTATTGAGCTGTCTACTTTATTGAACTGTTTGCTGAACTGCTCACTGAACTGAAATGTTTACTAAATTAAACTGTTTACTAAACTGTTTACTGAATTGAACTGGTTACTGAACTGTTTACTGAATTGATACTGTTTACTGAATTGATACTGTTTACTGAATTGGTACTGTTTACTGAATTGAACTGTTCACTGAGCTGATACTGTGTACTGAATGAACGTATGTCTTATATTCTGAACTGTACTGTGGCATCCTTGGCACCTACTGCTTACTGTTACTGTGACAGAGAGATCTCTGTCGGCTCCCAAGTTGGAACCACTACTGTTTACTGTTATGATGGCCATTCTGTATTTCTGATATGGAACAAAGTGCTGTACGGAACTAAGTGCTACACTGTGAGCCACCTCTAGAATCTACGGAACTAAGTGCTACAGTGTGAGCCACCTCTAGAATCTGTGCGAGACACCTCTTGAATCCACAAGTACTGTACTGTTCTCTGAATTAGTACTGTTACTGTTACTGTTACTGCACTGCTACTGATGGCCATCATTTGCTGTTTGGTCTGTTAAGACCCGGTTTTTTAAGACCTACTGTCTACTGTACTGTTATGCCAATGGATGTACCACATATCACTGCTTTAACGACTGTTATGACCTGAAATATGAGCCACAAACTGAATGACTGATAAACTGACTGAAAAGGACATTTAATCTTAACCCCCTTTACGCATTGTGTTATTCACTGGGCTTTAGCTCACTGCTCATATATATATGTAGGTGTACAGGCACCAGACTGCAGCTAGGAGTGTCAGGCAAGCTTTAATTTTGTCAAGCCAACCACTGTGCCTCACTGCGAGGTTCCGAACCTATCAAGCTATGGCTTAGGGGCTTAGGGGTGTTTTATTTCCCCGTTTGTCTCTGTAACTGTTTTGTTTACTGTATAGACTGATAGCATCGTACTGTACTGTTTAATAGGGATTAAGTCCCAGTTTTGACTGATTGTATATTTTGTGCATACTATTCTGCACTGAAAGTATAAATGTATGAAAAATCTTTTTACATACAGACTGTCAGCTCATTGGACATTGTTTATTTACTGTATTGGCTTCCGCCATGCCCCTGTACTCTGTATTACTGTATTACTGTCCAGCAGGCCTTTGGTAGTCTCGGATTACTGGTCGGTTACGGTGCTAAACCCATAGGGGCGGGTTTGGGTCGTGACACTATCACATAGTACACCCAAAAGAAACTCATTAAATTACTATTTTTTTCTAATTTTTATCAAGTCAAATATTTCACTAGATAATTTATAATTGTTTACATCTTACTATTACATATTGGCGAAGGGTCGCTGCTGTGTTAAAAGCACAGTAGTGATTGTAGTGTCTCCATTTAAAGTGTATTATGTTTTTATTTTTATAATTCAAACCGTTCATTTTTGTAGGGTTTGTTAAGTATTTCATACCTACCAAAAATTCTATTAATCAGATATTAACAACTATATGATCGATAACCAAAAAAATAAATAATAAGTTTTTCTTTTGAGAAATAGCATAAACAAAATGCAATTTGATCATATAATTATTGATATTTGATTAATATAATTTTTGGTTGGCATGAAATACTTAACAAATCCTACAAAATGACGGCTTGTATTATAAAAATAAGGTCATAATACATATCAAATAGAGACACTACAGTCACTGTTGTGCTTTTAGCACAACAATAACCCCTTTTCCTTATATATTTCACCCACATATAAGTAATGACAAATGCTAATAATTCACTTATGAGCATTGTAAATGATCTAGTGAAACATTTGACTCGACAAAAATTAGAAAAAATAGTAATTTAATGAGTTTCTTTTGGGTGGAGTATGTGATATTGTACACTCTTATATATTCATTGAGGGGTTGTTTGGGGTGTCCTAAATAAGTACAATTTTTATCTTTTTAGACTAAAAAATTGAGGAAAAAAATATGGATGTTTGGGTTAACTTTTTGACTTTTTATGAAAAAATGTGTATTAAAAAATTGTATAAATTACTGTGTAGGGAAAAATTAGGATTGTGAGTTGTGCAGCCATAATTTTTGAATTTTTATAAATAGTAATAACTTTTTAACTTTTTGAATAACTTTTTAACTTTTTGACTTTTTTTCAACTTGTCAAACTTGACCTGAATTTCAAGGGCAACTTTGATTGTGACCCCCAATCTCCAACCAAACCCACCACTATCCACACACATGTGGAGGCTAGTCATTGGATAAAAAAAAAAAGAAAAAAAAACAGACCTTATGGGGGTCACCCCAGTGCGGGTATGAGGCATTTTCCTTTCGAGGGAAGTTATTGGATGTGCTTATTTTTTCTAATTTTTGTCCAGTCAAATATTTCACTAGATCATTTATAATTGTTTACATCTTACTATTATATATTTCACGCACATCTAAGTAATGACAAATGCTAATAATTCACTTATGAGCATTGTTTAATATTTGAAAATGTATAAGTTTTTTTTTTAAATATAAAAAAAATTAAAAAGTGTATTAATCTAAGAGTTTTTCTAATAAGTGTTTTTAGGACACAATAAAAAAATAAAAAAACATAATATATTTTTTACTAAATTTAATACATTTTTATTTAAATCAATACGTTCTATATTTTTAAGATACTTTTTATACATTTATTAATATTTAACAATGTTTAAAAGACATTTGTTAACATTTATCTTTAAATAAAAATATATTAAATTTAATAAAAAAAATATATTATCTTTTATTTATGCCTTAAAAAAACACACTAGCAAGATTCATAAATAATAGTAGAGTAGTTCAATTAAATAATATAATAATACGTAGTAGTGCAGTGCTCCTTCAATTTTCAAATTTAAGTCTACTTGGTTTGGGGGTTAGCGCTCAAAATTTTACTTTATTATTTCTTCTTTTAAATAAAGTTAATGGGGAAATGATATGGTGTATTACAAAATATGTAAATTTATCATAAATATTTGTAAGGAAATTCTAACATACACGCTTTTTAAAGAGTGTATCACATATATTTTTAATTATGTCATTTTTTTTAATTATGATATTATTTTAGTTATAATTCATAATTCTTAATTATGCTTTATGTTGTGTTTAATTATGACTTAAAAAATATAAAATTATGCCATTTTTTTTTTAAATTATAAATTGCATATGGTACACATCTGTTGAAAGGTGTGTTCATAATGTTTTCAAATTTTGTATTGTCAATTACAAAATATGTAATTTCGTCACAGATTGGCTTAATAAAAAATGTCGTAACTAAATTATAAACTTTTACAATATCAATCACAAAATTTTAGACATTTCATTACGCTAATTTGTAGCGATATTAGATATTTTATGATTAATATTACAAAATTTTATAATAAAATTATACATTTTTATAATAAGACACCCTTGTAAAAGATTTCTCAAGTTAATTACATTCATTTTCAATACAAATGACAAAATATTTTTGATCAAACTAGTCAGACATCACAAACCAACAAAATATTCACACGTTGCAAAAGTACTAATCTAACCTCTTTTCTTTTTTTAAAACTTTATTTACTAATCTAACCTTAAGTCAAGTATATTGACATTGGGCATAGATAAGCATACAATATTTATTTATTTTTTTGAACAGGATAAGGATAAAATTGTGAGGAATAAAGAGGAGCCTTTTGGCTCGTGATTTCATCATGGCATGGTCTCTTTTTGCACTCCAAATCCAAACCATTCTATGTTTTTTTTTTTTTTTTTTTTTTTTTTTTTTTTTTTTTTTTTTTCCCCAAAAAAAAAAACAAAAAACAAAAAACAAAAAAATGACTCACATTCCGAATTAGATTGGACGAAAACCACAAATTGTACCCTCTCAAAAGGCTACATTTAAGATCATCTTTAAGACATTAGGGTTTTTCATTGGGATGAGGATTCTCATAGATTTCTCTATCTGATGTTTTTATTGTAATAATTCAATAATTTGAGTTTAAAATCAAAACAAAACATTATCATATTATTGTAGGTAGTTTAAAATGTATGTATGCTATATTTTAAATTCAAATTATTGAATTAAATTGTTGAATTATATATATATATATTACTACGTCTCTTATTGTGTATTGTCAAATATTTATTTGGATTACACATTGTAGGAGTAAAGAACATTTTCATTTTAACTTGGTGATTGATTCCTTTGTAACCAATAAACGCCATAAAATGCAAAATTATTGTTATTACTATTTTTTTTTTCTCTTTCAGATAACTGTTTGAGGCCTATTGGATCAAAATAAGCAATCATGGGGGATCATAAAATAAAGCATTGCCAATTTCTTTAGTAATCTAATGTGATTAGTAATTAGTGCAAGGTTTCTGTGTTGTAAATTTAGATTGTAGCAAACCATATTTTATAGTCCATTTTGTTTTCTTTCTCATTCTAATACATCTTTTTATGATGAGGGAATGGAACCATATATGTTTCCTAATCCACTTTCAGGGGTGCCATGCCAAACGCCAAGGCTGACAAGTTTGTTTGTTTGGACCCTCATGAAAGTTACAATCAAGATGTCAAGTTGCTGTGGATTTGGCTGAGAAGAAAGCTACAGCTCCAACAAATGGTGCGTTGATATACGTAGCTGGCTCAGATTGCTGATAATTATTTCGATCATCTGCAAAATTGTCATTACTATCAGGACCCCCCAAGATGGCTCCAACAAGGACATTTGGATTGGGTGAGCCAGAGTGCAGGTACTGGAAACCGTCATCGCACCCAATATGATCAGGATGTGCATTTAGAGATGGTATAGAGGATCCCCTGTGGTGGACATATAGCGGATACCTCTGCCCAAACCCCACCATGTAAGACATCTTTGCCGGGTTATTGCCTAATATGTAGTCAACCTGCTTCTTTGCCTGTGAAATGAGCTTTTGTGCTGTAACGGTTGAACTCCCACATGAGGCAACTCCACCATTTGAGCTTAGATACTTGGCATATGTCAAGAGGAGGAATGCTGAGGAAGTAACATATTGAAGATTGCTCTCACTTCCTTTGTAGAGAAGTCCACCTGTAAACCATTGTTATAAACATGAGCCAACCCTAAGATTGAACTCCTCTATGAACGAAAATGAGGAAGAAATATTGTAGTAGCTGACCTGGGGTATATTGGGCCTGAAAATTAGGTGATCCGGGAATTAAAGAACATATGTAGTTGTCTGAGTGTGCTTTATATAATTCAAATTCTTGGACATTCTTCTCTAAGAAGCCCTGTAGAAAAGCCCAACAAGAGTTAAAATTTGATCCTACAGATACATAGAGTAGTGGTGGCTGAGTTGTAGAAGAAAACCTTGGAAAGAAGAACCTTTGTTCCTGCGCGCTTGTCATCCCAACTGAAAGAGTAGTCATCATCATCGGCACCCAATGTGTGGCCATTGGACTGGATGTAAGCCAAGTACGAAGCATCCTGTGAAGCTCTGTGAATCCATGATGCGCCCCATAAAAGCTCGTCCTAATTAAAATAATAAGCGTCAAGCACTATGATTGATGCCAATTTGAGAAAGAAGCAAAATGTGTATCTTACATGGTATCCTGAGTAAGAGCAGTAAAATGGGCAGACTACTGAATTGAGAGAGTCACTGTAAGATCCTCTGTACTTGTCAGCAAAATCAAACACCTGCACATAACAAGAACCAGCTTTATCAGAAATGTGAGTTGTCAAACCAGAGAAGTGGGAACAAATATGAATTGAGTGTTTTACTTTCATAGCTGTTTGAAGTAACTTGGTGGAATAAGAAGGATCAGAATCACGGAACACAATTGAAGCAGCAGCCAATGCAGCAGCAGTCTCTGCTGCAACATCTGATCCTGGACTTTGAGTGGTTACTTTGTACACATTTCGCGGTGTGTCCATATCTTCAGGCCTTTCCCAACATTGGTGATCTTTGTTTGGATCTCCCAGCTACAACATTGATAGCCCAACCAATATAGTCTTGAGTTCTTTATAGTTAGAGAAAAATGTTACATGTAAGCAGTTTCTTTTTATAATTTTATTCATTCATCTTCATTTATTATTATTATTATTATTATAGATTGCTGTTGAACCATTTATTTGTTTTGCAAGTGTTTCACAATCTCTAACTGTCAAATATGTATGCCACAGCTAAAGGTATTCATGTAAGACAGTTTTTATGGGGCAAGTTGGTATAAATGCTGTATTTGAAAATATACAACTATATATTATTGGTGTTCCTAATATCAATTTGTCTTTGTCTTTTTGTTTCTGTTTCTGTGTCCACAACACAACGTGTTAGTAGTAAATGGGCAATTATAAGTAAAAAAACGTTTTGCTTTTTTTCTTTTTCTTTTTTCTCACTTGGACGTATAAGGTGCCAGGGGTGGCGGTAGCAGCTTTTAGAAGATAATCGGTACTCCAACGGATGGCAGATCTAGCATTCTGGATCTGGTTTTGCATGGAGCTTCCAAATTCAATCACACTCCATGCTAATAATGTAGTTGTAAAGGCCATTGGCAAGCCAAACTTGACATTATCTCCAGCATCATAATATCCACCTACAAGGTCAACCTGAAATCCAAACACCAAGTGTATGCAAAATTAAAATAATAGTGAGGATATTAATTAAAGCCAACCATATGTGTATGAGATAGTTTTATAGAGGAGTAAGTACATAAGAAGAGGAGCCATCGGACAGGCCAGAATCTGCCCTCCATTTGAGCCGCTGGTCAGGAGGTAATTTGCCAGACCGCTGACCCTCAAAGAAGAGAATAGATTTTCCAAGGGCATCATTGTAATCTTGAGAAGTGAAGGCTGAGCAAGATAAGCTAAGGGAACAAATTGATAGGCACAGAATTGGTAATGTCAATGAATATGGCACTGAACTAAAAGCCATATTTAAAAAGAAAAAACTACACGGGCCTGTAATTCAGGTCTAGAATACCGGTAGAAGAAGGGTAGCTCCAGCGCAGCAATTATACCATGAAATGAGAGAGTGGTGGGGTGGGTGTGGGTGTGGGTGAGGTGGTCTATTTAAAGAGGTGAAGGTGAAGGTGAAGCTGAAGGAAGTTGGAGAGAGTTCGTTGGTCGTTAAGAGAGAGAGAGAGAGAGAGAGGGTCATGTCACTCACGGGATCAACTGCACCAAACCGGACTATCTGTTGCAAATGCAAACAAGCAAACGTTATCCAAACCGCCAATTGTCAGAAACTAGTCAAATGCAGAGACAAATTAAATCGACAAGAATAGACTATTAAATCTCGTGTTTAACTAGTTTTTCTTACCTCTGGCTCCCACACTATTATTTATGTATAAATTATGTATATATACCGATATATATCAACTATTTATGTTAAGAAAAAATGTGACTGCTTATATATAATGGAAAAACTGCGTGATTTACGATAGAAAATTTGGGGAGGGTGTTTTAAAGTAGAAGCCATAAGTTTGGATTCATGGCGTAATTAAAGGGTTGGAAAGGGGAGTGCATAGAAGTCCACAAAGGGAGGTGAAATAATAGTTTAAACAAATGTTTTTAATTAAAAAAAAAAAAATTTGATTATGGTCTTATTTTGTGCCACTTAAAAGACTGTTTTTTTTAATAAGACTGTTTATAGCTTTTATTTGGAAAACAGGTGTAAGAGATTAACTACGGGCGAGGAAAAAAACTCTACTTACAATTTATGAGACATAAATAATTTAAATAATTTTTTTTTAAAAAAATTGATTATTCAAAAGTAGGGAATTGGGAGCGTTTAACTTTTGCTTTTTAATTATCAAATTTCAGCTTGTAAAAAACTATATAGAAGCCGGGAATGAGTGCTTTTTTTATTATCAAGACTTAATAATTCTGAAGTTTCATGTATTAGTTCGCGAGATACTCCCAACCAATAATGTAATGGAAATTTTATAGATAGAACAATGCCAATTCACTTTCGTTAGGTAATTGAGATAAATGATGACTTACGTTGTGTTTGGTTGAGAAATTTGAAAATGGCAAGAGAAAAGGTAAGGAAATTAGGTGAAATATAATTATATTTTATTAACGTTTCACCTTCTTAAATTCCTCAATATCAAACACAATATTAATGTATGTTGTGCTTTCTTATTTGTTGAGAGCGTTTTATAGAACTCCAAAATTAAATAATAAGTTTCCCATATCGTAAACCATAGGCAAAAATTGCACCAAGACTTTGACGAAACAAAAACAAACAAAAAAATATATATAAAAAATTTATAATAAGTTGCATCAAACAAGGTTATTGAATAATTAATCGGCAAGATATGAAAAGAAGTTTATTAATTCGGTGGTACTGCTAATAGAGAATGTTAGCATTGCAAGTCACGGATAAGTGAGGGGAGGGGGGAATATGAATCACGTGTGCTGCTGCTGCCGTCATAAGTTGCTATTATTATATTAAACAGTCGTGATAGAGGCCTCGAAATCTTTGCCTCGAATTTGCCTCGACACCAAAACGACGTCGTTTTGGTGTCGAAATTTTTTTTTTTTTTCCTCTGTTTGTTGCAGAGAAGGAGAAGGGGAGAAGAAGAGAAAAGGGAGGAAGAAAGGAGGGGGAGGGGGAGGGGGGAGGGAGGAGGAGGAGGAGGGGGGGAGGAGGGAGGAGGGAGGAGGAACTGGAGGGGGCCATCAAAATGGCGGTGGGAGGCGAGGAGCAGCGGCGGAGGCGAGGCAGACGGTGAGCTGCGGCGACGGCGACGAACGAATCTGGCGACGGTCTGAAGCTCCTCCCTCCCTGCGACGATCGACGGTCTGACAAGGACGACGGTCTGACGAGGACGCCGGGCGACGATCGGGCGACGACCGGCGACTGCGAGCCCTCTCTTCTCTCTGTCTCTCTCTCTCTGTCTCTCTCTCTGTCTCTCTCTCTCTCTCGAGGCTCTCTGTCTCTGTCTCTCTCTCTCGGCATTCGAGCCTCGACTTTGTTGAGGCCTCAAACATTTTCCTATATTAAATATTACAAAAGTGGAAGGAGAGGAGGCTAATTCTAGGGGTGGGCGAAGATCGGTTACGGTTATGGAATTTTTAATTCGTCAATTGTTTGTCAAATTGGCAGATTGAAAAAAATCAATTCGCATCTGTCTGCCAATCTGGTTGATGTGGATTGAGCGGATTGACGGATGGATGCGAATCGATTTAGCGGTTTAAAACTTTATAAATTTTTAATATAATTCAACTTGTGTACTTCCTCAAAAATAAAAAATAAAAAATATTACAGTCAATGACTTAAAAAAGTATTACAATCCTTGTATGTCTCATCTAAAGAAAGAAAGTTTGAAATTTTAGAATATTACAATCACTGCATGCATCATCCACATATTACAATCACAACATGCCTCATCTATATAAAGTATTATAATATGTAATTCTTAAAATACAAAAACAATTCAATCCACCCAAACTATAAACATAGTAGTAATAGAGATTGTATGCCTCTGTATTGTTACATTTGTATCTGTTTTTGAAAACAAAAATCAATTAACATATATCATCTTTTTTATTTATTATTTTTAGAGTAAGATTTAAAAACAAAAAAATATAGATAAATAATACATTTATTTTTTTTCAATTCAAAAAATATATTAAAGTTGAAAACTCTTTTTCAACAGAATATATTCAACAAAATATTTAAACTCTTTTTCAATTGAAAAAAAAGAGTAGAATATCTAAACAAATTGGAAACACAAAGTCTTACAAATTACTAGGGGTTCTCGCGGTTTGGCAGTTCGGTTGCGGCCAAAGAAACCTGAAATCCACTATTCGTCCAAAACTAGGCAGATTGGAAAAAATCAATCCACAACTATCTGCTCGTTATCATGCATCTGTCCAAAATACGGCAGATCGGTTTGGTTTAATCAGTTTAGACGGATCGGTATAACCGCTGTTCATCCCTACAAGCAAAAGTTGAGCAGGCCGGCAGAGCATAAAAAAAGGGAACATGTAATGTGAGGTTAGCTAATAGTCATAATAGCTTTCCATGACTCAGGAACTGTTTTAAATTAATTATTTTGGTTTAAAAAATCAGGTACAAATCAAATCATCTTTTTGTATGAATCGTATCATGTGATTATTTGGTATGTTAGAGTGTAAATATGAAATCTCACATGGACTATCAAGCATTTTACATTGTGCTCGGGTGCCAACCCTTAATTAATGTTACCTGACTAAACTTTTGTCAATAGAACCAAAAAAAAAGAAAAAAAAGACTAACTTTTGTTAAAGAGTGGCCTATATTTTTCACATACGGGGAGAGAGAGAGAGAGAGAGAGAGAGAGAGGTTGAGGTTGTTTAATTTTTGGGTCCACCTTCTTGAGAAAGAGTGGGAAAGAGAGAGAGGTGGGAGCCGGTTCAACGTTTGCATGCACCTTTTTTGGACTTCTGAAAGCCAAATAGAGAAGAAACCATGAAGCAAAAGAGACTAGTATAGAGTACAGGTTGAATTTTGGAGCATCTTCTTTTGGACAGTTTGAAGAGACGGACAAGAGACTAAAATGCCAAACATTGGATTCTCTTCATGTGTCAAGTTCTAGTCTAGATATGGAAGTTCGTCATCATCATAGAGAATAGTGATTCAGAATTGAACAATATGACAGAAATTAATTAAAAATAAAATAAAATTGTGTAATGAACCTCCCAATTCTCCTGGATAATTGTGGCCTCTTTGATAAAAATGTCAAAATTACATCAAGAAAACTTTAATTTGTCAAGAATGGTGCAATAGCTGTCGCAATCACAAAGAGGGGCTTAATTTATTTACGCCCATGGGGGCCAAAAAAAGTTTCAGCATTTATCAAAATTGAGTTCCACATCCGGCACCATGGAAAATATGCCCTTCAAGTAGGCACAAGTGACAACCACAAGACTTCTGTTGCTATCAACACCTTGTATTCATTCATGTAGTAGAACTATTTCTGTACTTTTAACATAAATTCAATTCTTGTGCCCTGTTTTGAACTTTGATTGAACGTTTAGAACAAATATGCTAGGTTGGACTAGTTAAAATTAACACTTCTTCAAAGTATGTTGTCTTGTTTCTCAAATTCAGCCAACCAATTTAATTCATTGATAGTTTTTTTTTTTTTTAATTGATGAAAGTCAATTATTAGTTATTAGATTAGCAGCCTGGAAGAGTTGAAACCCCCAACATCACCCTTGCAAAGTACCTAAGCGTTGCACCCATGCCACTAGGCCACTAGGCCACAAGGCCTAAGTGTTGCATCCATGCCACTACACTTGCCAATAGAACAAATAGGCCACTAGGCCACAATTCGTTGATAGTTGTTGGAACAAAAACTCCCTACACCAACTTTTCTCAGATTTATAAAAGCTATTTATTTATTTATTAATTTATTATGTCAATCAAGTGACAACTGCCAAGGAGATAAATACTGAGGGAAAAGATTGAGCACCCAAAATAGCATCACAGCGAGGCATGATAAGAGCAAATTTCTTTCATCACAGTGAAGTTCACATAACATATGGTAAGCTGTTTCTTTCTTACCTAAGGAATTGTATATACTTGTACAATGGAGAATTTTTTGTATTCAGCCCGGTCAAATTTTGTTGCCTAGGTGTGTCAAATGACATATATAATATCTAGTACATTTGCTAGAAAAAATAGAATTTGTAACACGTCAACATTTCACATTCCTGAAGAGCCTTGGTAATTGCTTGCTCTGTACAGTATAGTAATAGTAGTAGGTGGCTGTGTGGTATGGCAAACTGCCGAACAAGAATGCATAATATGTAAGGAGAAACTTATAGAATACTCTGCTACAATTAATGAATTTGATTGGGCATTTCTCAACTCAAGCTTGTAGTTTACGGCAGACAGTAGAGCTGGGATTTGCCAATGAGCCTGTAGATATAGTAAAACAATTAGGCTAGAAAACACAAAATTATCCACTTCTCTTAATTAGTTAGTAACGGAAAGTCTTTCTATTAGAGCTAAACAACTTACAAATATCTGCATAACATGGCTGCTTGGATACAGGGTCCTCTTCAAATGGTGGTGGAACTTGGCCGTACACCATTTCACAACTCATGTCTTCAAAATCTGCACCACATAGACATGGACATGGACAGAGACACACCAGTCATTGTCATACATTCTAATCCAGTTCTTTAGCCACAAAAATTATCCAATAGGATTGGAGAACCTACTTGGGATCATAGTTAATGGAAGCCCAAATTCATTGGTGAAGAAATCTTGAGTAGGAATTTTGCACATATTCACGCACATTCCTACACATCCGCTGTTCTCCAGGTACCTTACAGTGGGGGAAAAAAAATTGTCCAAAAGGGAAATTTAACGGACCATTTATGTGAATCTGGATGCAGTATGCATATAAACAAACCTTTAACACTTTAAAATAAACTAGCGAAAAGAAGAGTGAACGATGTAAATTAAAGCAGGCTTAGTTGTTAAATACTCATTCCTTGCAAAAGCCAGTAATTTGGACCTTAGATTAAAATAACAAAGTGCCAATTTTACCTGCACTTCTTTATATGGACTCCACTTCTTTGCTTTACCCCTTCTATCTCCACTTCCACCACCTATAGATGCCCATCATCACTTAGTATATCATGTATGCACCGATTGAGTGGCAATAAAATTTTTGTGATGGAATTTATTTGTGGAGCTTGTTTTAAATGTTTCTGAAAATTTATCAAATTGAAAGATACACAGTGTGTTATATGTGGGAGAAGTCTATAAGATGAATGTATGATGAATTGGGGACAATAAAATATAATCGTACTGTAATGACAAGAGTGAATTATACTGGTGATCGTCATAATTTGTCTCTTGTGTTAATTTGATTTCTATAGTTTAATTTGTATCAATTTTGTCCTTTTAATTTTCCACATTAGGTTAATTTAATAGTCAAATTGATAACATTTGTTAAAAAATTAGATAGAAATTATGGGCAACATAATTCATTCAAAAGGGAATATGAATATGAGAGGGTAATTTGTGTAGACAAATTAGACCGAGCTACAGGAAAGGGTTTTTGGGAGTTAGGCCGAATAACGGACCGTGATAGCGGCTCAGATAGCCTGGTCTTGGGCCAAAAAGAACACTTGACTTGTTTGGATTCGTAACCTCTTTAACTCGAGTTATTAAGCTCGTAGGGATGTCTTTACACTTAGTGCCTTAAAACCGTCTGGTTTGGGAGTCATTGCAACCGTCTGGTTTGTAACCGTCTTGTTACATGGGTTAATAGAAAGCTTAAGGGACTTAGACATTGCATAGTTAAGGAAAATGACTTGTTCGAATTCGTAACCTTTTTAGCTTGAGTTATTAAGCCCCATAGGGGTGTCTTCACACCTAGTGCCCTAAAACCGTTTGGTTTGGGAGTTATTGGCCCAATGCTTATTACATGGGTTGATTAGAAAGCTAAATGGATTAGAACATTGCACAGTCTTTGAAAAAAAAAAAAAAAAAAAAATTTGAGAATTTTGATTGCAACAGTTTAGTTTTTTTTGTATATGTTGGGTGTTATTATGAGTTACACTAGGCTATTACGTGAAAGGGTTTTTGGGAGTTGGGCCGAATAACGGACCATGATAGCAGCTCAGATAGCCTGGTCTCGGACTAAATCTATTAAAGGCCGGTTAGAGATGGTTGTTAAGGCATGGGCCTAGCTATTTATGCAGAGTCATAAGCGGACCGAGGTGACTTCAATGGAGAAGGCTGAGCTAGCCGTAGCTCGGCAGAGCGCCACTCTTTGGTTAGGTTTAGCACGGCTTGGCTAGAAGTAGAACAAAACAAGATAGCTCGGTTGAGCGCAGTGATAATCGAGCAAAGAGTTCTAGCCATCTCACTTGGTTGGCAGTGAGGAGAGTGTTTCATGGATAAGCATTATCTTTTAGGAATAAGATTTCTAGGAGGATTCTGCTAAGGAAAATTAGAGTCTTATTAAGATTGTGTCACGTGAAATCTATAAAAGCTCATGACTGAACCTATTCCCAAGTATGGCAATTCATATTTCCTAATTCATAGAGCTTTAGTGTCTTTTGTCAATTTGCTGACTTAGACATCAGAGAGGTTTTCGATACACACCTGCCGGCTAACTTACGTTTGTGTTTTAAGGTGATAAGACGACGACGTTTGGAGGAGTGCAAACTTAATCAACAGGATTATACGAGAAGGATTATTTCATATTTGTACAAAATCATTTCAAATAAAACGTCAACCCTTCAATTACTTTGAGAAAAGTAAATGAACTATTTGCTACTTGTTTTAGTTCAATTTTTAAAAGGGCATTATGAATTAGACTAAATTGACACACTTTAAAAAATTCAAGAACAAAATTAATACAAGTAAGACTAAGATAACTAAATTGACATAAGAAGCAAATTATATAGATTATGGGAGTAATTTGCCTAAAAATAAAGCAAAGGAAAAGAGGGAATTGAACACAAAATTGCTAGGATAGGTTCAAGCAAGCTAAATAGTAACCAAACTATAAAGAAAATGTTTAGGTGGTGGGTTGTTGTATTTACCTCAGAAGGACCAACTAACCAGTGGAAGAAAGGCACTGTTAGAGCAGCATTGAACTCTGCTGCCCACTTTGTAGGAGGAAATAATTTCCTGAACTGCAACAGTTTTAAATATTTACACCCATGATAAGAAGGTGACATGTGGAAGCTGTAAACTAGGGATATACCATATATATACATCCATTAAATCCACAATAATTTGACAAAAGAAAAATAGAGATAGCAATAATTAACAAAGGCTGGTTTGCCAGAGAGGTTTAAGGGGGAAGACCTAAGATCTTCTGCACATAAGTGCGCATGGGCTTGAACCCCATAGCCAGCAACATTTTTAACATTTGTTATTTAAAAAATTAATGAAAAACTCCTCTTTAAAGAGTTATTTTGCAATAGGTAAGTAACCATTTTACCAACTTACTTGAGCATAATAAATCCTCACCAATTTTTTTAACCCGTTAGGTCCCACTAAAATGATATCCTTTGTTTTTGTTTATCGGATTTGGATAATGACGAAAGAACGTTGAGCCAGGCTTGTTTTTGGTTTTTGAATTTGCTTGTTTTTGGTTTTTGGGTTTATTCTTGTTTTTGGATTTTGAATTTAGATTTGGATTTGGATTTGGATCTCGGGCTTGTGGGCCCATTTTGAGACCAAACTCAGTGATCCAATCATATTTGTATTACAAAAATATATTCTTAAAATTATATTTGTGTCCAAACACTTATTTTTCAACGCTACCAGCTGCACCTCATTCTCTTAATCTCACTTCCGCAACATCCTCTGTAGTTATGGGAGTAAACTCTGATAGTGGTGATTTCCGATGCGACCAATCTTGAGCATTGTTTCAAATCTAATGTCAAAGAGTCCCATAGATTTTATCCTGCACTACGTCCACAGTGATGGCGCAAAGCAAGGGCTCCTACTTGGCCACTGACCTAGACCTCCCATTGCTTCCAGTTGTGGTAATGATGAAAGACTGTCCAGATAGCCAAGCCCATCATCACAGTGGTGGTGCGGTGAGCACAAAGGGACTTGACTACATCTCCGAATTTGGTGGCCTTGCCGAATGATGGAAGGTGGAGCAAGTTATGATTCCACGAGACATAAATGTTCTCAATTTGTGGGTTGATAAACTTAGTCACCGCAAAATTGGGAAATATTTTATTTTTCGAAAAAAAAAAAAAAACTACAAAAATTTTCAGTTTCAAAATATTGGAAAATTTCTCATATTCTAATTGGAAAATATTGTAAATATTTTAAAACCAGTGAAGCCCTCTCTCTAGCACATACAAATCAAGAAATTTCACAAACTAAAAAATGCCACGTCTGTGTGCCATAGATGCACTCGAAATTCATCTCATTTAAGGTATAAATGTGTAGAAAATGATAATATGTAAAAGATAAAAATGTTAGAAACTCCAAAAAAAAAAAAAAAAAACAAAAACAAAAAAATTATTAGAGAAAGAGAGGGGGATGGAAGTGGAGGAGTAGGAAGAAGAAGAACGGTGGGGAAGTGGGTACCTGAGCAGGGGCACCAGGAGGGAGCATGGACAAGAGAACCTCTCGGACGACTTGCTGCTGCTGAAGACGAGACCTTCCAAGCATTACTCTCTTTGAAACATCTACAAAGCTCTCATAGTCATACTCTAACCAACCCTTGTTCTTCCTCTCCTTCTTCTTGGAATTATTAGCAGCAGTAGCTGCATGTTTCTCCATCTTGCGAGCAAAGAGAGTCATGAAGGCTTTCTCAAACAAACCATCCTTGTACTTTGTTTTCTGTCCCATAGGCGCAGGCTCTCCCGACACCTCCGCAATTCTGCACCGTATATTACTACCACCACTACTACTGTAAGTGCCACTCCTACTCAGTCGCCTTTGTGATAAGCAATATCCATGATGAACCGTTGGAAACTGGACTACTACTGCTTGGAAGCTTAGAACCACCATGGGATTTGCTCCTTATTGTAATTCCCCTTTTTGGAATTGGAATTTGGAGCTATATTATAAAAACTCAGGCTTATAATTCTGGGGATTTCAAAGGAACAGAACAAGATGGAGATGATGGCCCCCCACGCATTAAAGGAGCCAGAGGAAAAGGGTGGATAGTTGGTTGGTTGAGCTTAGATACAAAATTATGGCCATACACATAATAATGCCATATGTGTGACCAAACTGAAACTCTTGACCTCTCTTTACCTTCCTTCTTTTCTCTCTTACTAGAAATTGTGGTGGCAGTGTGCCACACACACATTATGTACCACCTGTGTCCCCACCTTTCTAGGTTATCCACTTTATTTATTTTAACAATGTTGGTGTTTGGGAAGTTAGTATTTTAGTAGGCTTTTTTAATTTTTAACCATTTTAGTAGGTTAAATTTTTTGTATTTGGGTAGATAATTAGGTTGTGTTTGGTAGAGTTTTAGAATTATGATTTAAGAATTAAATTGTATTTTAAGTTTGTGAGTTTTGAAATTATGATTTGAGTATGAAAAATTTATTTGGTTATGACTTTTAAAAAGAGTTTGAATTGAATGATGTGACATATGATATTGAAAAGTAGGTGTTTTAAAAAGTGTTTTGAAAAGTGGGTGTGGAATTAATTTTCTAAAGCTATAACCAAACAACAAACTCAAACTAAGGGTAAAATTAAACTTCAAAAATCCTACCAAATGGAGCCTTAGATTTTTTTTTTTTGTAATTGGATATGATGTTTGTGAGAGAAAAAGTGAAATGATTATAGATTTAATGTGACATTTTGTCTTATTAATTATTTTAGCCTGTTTTGTCATTTTGTGAATTTTAGTCCAAAAGCCAAAAAAAACCTTTGCCAAACATGTTTGACGAACATCTTAACTGTGCTTATAAAATCATAAGATAAGAAAACTGGAGATTAATAAAAAACAGGGTAAATTCAACTTTGCCCCCTCTCAAAGTATGATTATTATTGTTATCATTATTATTTATTAGGAAAATTTAGCCAAAACCCTTCCGTTGGACCCTTGTTTGGTGAACATGACAGCCTAAATTATTTTGCTTCATAAATCCCTTAAGGAGAAAATATATAATTGAGTAAGGACAAAGTAAAATATATATATATTTTTTTCTTAGATAATATTGTCAGAGTAACATGTTACTGTCAAGCAGAGTAACATGTTATTATCATACAGAGTAACGTGTTACTGTTTACATCAATTTCGATGATCATAATTTTTTTTTTGTTTATTAAGAATTTCATAGTCAACATAGATCTTATTTAATAGATCTTGATGAGAGAATTTTAAAAATACTAATTTTATTAAAAACCGACATCTACATCAAAAGTTATATTATTTTAAAGTTTAATAGTTTTGATAATAATGGTATGTGTTGAACTTTTTAAGGAAAATTTTTGTGTTTGTCCTTAATGCATTAAAATTATATTATGAGGGAGTTTTGACCAAATCTCCCTTATTATTATTATTGTAAATTTGGTCATTAAACTATAAAAATTTTTCAACTGTCCTTAATTTTTCCAATTTTAAGAAATAGCTAGCTTAAAAATCAAAATAGGGAACATGTACTTTAGAGGAACAAAAGTGTAATTCATCCAAAAAAAAGAAGCAATAAATTGACAGAAATGTTTTGGTGATTCGCTTGCCAAGTTTCTGAATATCATCTAATATGTAATCAATACATATATTTAACTTGTCTTGTACCAAAGCATTGGTTATACGTCATCAATATTCAAAATTTGGTCACCAAATCATTGTTTAAAACTTCAATGGTTGTATCACAGCACCTAGAAAGGAACAGTGTTCATGTTGCCCACAACCTTGCTAAGGCGGCCCTTCACTCTTTTGTGCCCTGTCCAAATATACAGGGCCACTCTTTAGTTTGGTGCACTTTTCTTCTATACTTTTGATTTTGTCTTTTGTTGTCCTTGTTTTCTCTTATAATCTTTTATGTTTGAACTAATTATGCATTCGAATATTTTGTATTCCTTCTAAAATTAGTTTACGAAGTGAAAAAAAAAAAAAATCTACATATTTTTTTCTCAACCAATAGTAGATCCAAACGTAGAAATATTGACCCAGGGTACAACACCTAACTTTCCCTTAATAATACAAATTACAAAAGGCAATTTAGTTGCTGGAAGGGGCTTGTGTGTGGATTCGGTCATCTCTAAATTGAAAAGAAACAGTTGACATCTATCCAATTACACACATAAAAATTCCAAACATCAGTACATATTTTGACTGCTGACTATTGCTAAAATCAAAACCTGCCTCTGACTCGAAGAACATAAATATTTGGAGAGTCACCAAACCAAAACATCAACACAATTTTGAACTTCACTCTGTAGCCTCTCCCTGTTTTGCTGCCTCAACTTCTTTCAACTTCTCCAGTTTTGAGATACGGCCATCAAGAGATTCATAGAGGTCATCCATCTAGAGAATAAAAAAGAGAGAACATTTACAAAATAGAACAGAAAGCAAGTTGTCAATATCACACCTAACTACAAATATCTTGAAAGAAATACATAGATGAAATTCATCTGGGAACCACCTGTGTTCTCTACCTAGATTAAGGGGTTGTTTGGGGAGTAGCTTTTTGACAAATATAGCCCAAAAGCCAAACCAAGTTATCACATCACTTTTTTCTACCTTTTTGTAGGTTTTTCCGTAAAAAGTCAAAAAGCCAACAAAAATAGCCAAGGTGGATTGCTGTTGTTTATATTTTGGGTAACCATATATTATCGTATCCTTCATGTGTCCTCTTTTTCTCTTTTTTTTTTTTCTGCTGATGGTGAATCCTATCTCCCCTAGTTTATTCATTCCATTACTGTCAAAGTGAGGAAGCAACATCATTCTTCGAATTTTGACATGCCCGTAAGACTACTAATGACAAACTTGTGAGCTTGTTGGATGGATTAATGCCCATTGGAGCAATTAGGGTGTTGGAATTTTAGCCTGTATGTGGTTGACAAAATTTGACCATAGATGGTCAAGAGGGTTTGTCTCCAACTTCTTATACTAGAGGAATAATAATAAGGAAAAAGTGTAGTAGCTCGAATTGGAAGGGGCTCGAATGGCCTGAATGGGTGTTGGCCGGTCGTTTGCCCGGACGACCGGGTGAAAGATTGTCTACCATGGTTGTCACTTTTGTCGATCGTGGCTGTCAGCCTCCTCGCCGGACGACTGGTCGGATGTCCGCCCGGACGACCGGCAAGGTGAATTTCGAGCCATTCGGGCCAACCTCATATTCGGGCTACCAAGTATTGCTCTAATAATAAATATAAATTTGCAGTAAAGGGAGCAATCCTTTCATTCTGTGTATATAAATTTACACACGACTTCCTCCAAAAATTTTGATTTAGTGAGAGCCTAAGTATCTCATAAATAGTAGGGGAAACATCAAATAAGTCCCTACTTTTCCCATGAAATTCCATAGAGTCCTATTAACATTATGTCGAAAGGGCTAAATCATGTGTTAATAGAACTCGATGGAAATTTTATGAAAAAAGTAGGACATTTTGAATATTTTCCCCTAAATAGTAACACCAACACTACGGAATTTTTAATTATGATGAAACAAGCAACTCAAGCTTCTCCCGCCAAAAGACAAAAAAAGATACACACACACACATATATGTATATGTATATGTATATAAAGTTGGGCAAATATGTGGTGCTTTGCATATCCCAAACCTCCAAAATAAAAATCTTAGGCATTAACTCACAATCTGGCTAGCAATTAAAGAACAGTCAGCAAAGAAAGAAAGACATATGGCAAAATGTGTTGCTCCTTGAGGTTCAAGAGTATTCTCCCAAAAGAAGGTAGAAAATTATTCCAATTGGTTCTTCAATTGTGAATTTTAAAGACCTGTTGTATAAGGATTTGAACTGATGTGGGTATGTTAAGAAGAAGATAGGGGCTCTGAGTCAGCAAACAGATAGTTCAATGGTTGTCATCCAAGTTGAAGAAGAGTAGCATGCTTGTCAAGTTGGCTCAACATTTGGCATTAGGCAACTTGGTCCATGACTCATTAGAGATTGAAAGAAAATGCTGGTGTCCTAAAAAGAAACCTATAGGAATCCAAACAAGTGATTAGTATTTCTTTTCTTTCTCTCCAAATCACTCAATCCAAAGGAGGTGTAAGCACCAAGCGGGCTCTTATTATGCACATTGCAGTGAATAGTGATTGATTTGAGGGGATTGAGATGCTGCTGGTTAAAATTCATTCTTGTTGTTCAATCTGTTTATTCAGAATTAGTCTATATTAACAACTAGATTGGGGACAACGAGTTCTGATGAGAATCTAAAAATGAGTTGAACAAATAAATCCTGAAAGTGAGAAAGAATGGTTTTTATTTTTATTTTTATTTTTTATTTTAAGTGCAATTGAAAAACATAACAATCCAATCTTCAGTTAGTTGAATTAGAAATTTACATCGCATGTTAGCACTGATGTGCTTTTTATAGTTGTTTGACAGCCTTAATTTAGCTTTGATTGTCCCTAGGAATTTTGCTAGAGAGAGGGAGGGAGGGAGGGGAGCAAATAAAAAGAAGGGGGTAAATTGAAAAGAAAACCTGAAGAGAGATGGATTGATGAGCGGACTTGTAATCGTCGCGAAGGACGTAAAGGCCAATAGCCGACGTCAACGCAGCCCCGGCGAAGAATGATGCAAACCTCACCCTCACCACGTATCCCATTCTTCTACTTCTACTTCTACTTCTACTTCTTCTAAATTCCTCCTCCGCTGCTTCTCACAGATCTCAATCAATCACAACAACTCGTTCTGTTTGTTTTGTGGCACATTTGGTTTGGGGAAGGCAAGCCCGAAGCTCGTATGGTATACCCCCAATAGTAGACTGCCCAGCCCAATCTCATGTAAGTAGATAGAGGGTTGGGCTAGCCCCACCACCGAAAGCTACTTGGCCTATGTTATGTTCTGGACTTTTCGGATGGGTTACCTTACAATTACACACCAACTTCACCTAAAATAAATAAATAAATAAATAAATAAAAGCCCAAACAATTGAACTACCTCAACTCAAAATGTGCTCGTTATGCTATCCAACATCATATCCTATGTTTGGTTTGGGCCAAGCAATTCGAATTATTTCCGAATGAAAACTTCATTCTTCTTCACCATTGAAGCAAGCTAAACACTGAAAATTGCACAAAAGAGCTGCCCCCATGCTAGTTATTTGATTTAAAATCATAACAATAACATTACATGACTACATTCGCAATTCATTCACTTTATTTTGATGTTACATTTTAATACAGCTAACTAGCCATAGTTTCTTCAATGCCGCATTTTTATTTTGTTAGTCGATCGTGTTTAAACTTTTTATTTTTATTTTTTTTATAGTATCTATTCCATTACAGTTTCTTAACAAATGTAACCAAACATATGAATAAAGAGGTGTCATTCTACTGGCACATCATTCATATGCTTATGGGTTGACTTTGATTTTGTTGGTTTCTTTGATCTTTGTTTTTTGAATTGAAAGTTCTGTTTCTGAATGAATATCACTAACACCTCTCTCTCTCTCTCTCTCTCTCTCTCTCTCTCTCTTTCTCTGTGCAGTGTGCAGAGTTGTTCATCTATTTCTCAACTTGCAGTTGAGAAATTAATTACGAAGAAGACCATATCCTCAGAGACAACACAGAACTCTAACATGGGCATCTCTGACACTCTCTATTTAACAGCTCAGCTGAGCTCAGCTCCGCCATTCATGTAGTTGGTTCTTTGTTTTATTTGAAGACATATAAAGCTCTGGAAAAAAAAAAAAAAAAAAAAAATGAGGAAAGGGATTGGTCCAAAGATTCTTCTTTCAGTGTTCTTGAACTTTTTAACATTATTATTGAATTGGGAAAAACTTAGTATGTATTTAACTTATAGAGGTCAACGGGGGCAATACTACAGTTTTTATTTAATATCAAGAACCTTGTCAGTCGTTAGTTGTTACTTGTTAGGGGATATACTAGTATTTATGATGATGATGATTCATTTCATGCCATGATTTGGTACTTGGTAGTAGTTAAGAAACAAGAAAATAGTTTCTTGGTAGATAGAGACAGAGCGGCCAACCGTCAACCTCATTTCTTATCGGGAAGCTGTGTAGGCGATTCATTTATCATCATTAATTAGGAGTTAACACCAAGTCAGAGAGAGAGAGAGAGAGAGAAATGGTTGACTTCTCTAATTGTGAGTTAATACCAAGTCAGAAACTATTGCAGCAGAGTCGATATCTTCTTTCTTTCTTAAACTGCGGTTGAGCTAGTAATTCTCCAATTACTTGTATGTGTTTTTCGTAATTGTTCCAATATTGCATGCATTTTAGAAATATATATGAAGAAATTGAGGATTGCTATATTTGTCCAAATAAAAGTAGAGGCTTCTCTTAAGGTTATTATTCATGAGTGGCATTGATTAACAAAGTACATATATATGCATGTATGTGAAAACACACACACATATAGAATATTGGTATATAACATAAGCATATGTATGGATAAATAACTACAAAATATTTCATTCCATAGGCCAGGAGGGAAGATTATAGCTGTAAAGCTTGCGAATGTTGAGTGGAGAGCAAAATCTTTGATCACCGTTCAATAATTTTTCTGAAATGATGATATTAGCTGCTTCTGTTGGGTGATATGCATCCCAAAACACATACTTTGATCGATTGTCACACAGAGTGGAACTCATGTTTGCATTACTTCCCTTAAAGCACACATATGGTGGAAAATATCCTCCACAACACGGATCTTCTCCATTATCAAATCCTGACATTACATTTGCACACATATAAATGGTTGGCCATCATATATATGATATATATATACAGAGCACATAATTAATAATATTGGAAATCAAAAAGTTTGTAACAGCTTACCGTAGTGGCGATAATTTTGTATGATCCCTGTAACAACATCATAAGAATTTGCATATACAAACATAGCTTCTGGTCCCAACTCTTGATTTAAATGCTGAAGCAATGCACTTAGCTTTCTATTGTAACCTTGAATCAATGTATTCACCTCCACTGAACATTTTCCACTAGCCACTAGATGAAGGGCACGAACAAATGGTATGCACCCAAGAGGTCCAACCCCAACTACCACAAATTTCCTAGCCCCTAAGCCATGTAGTCGCTAATTCGAATTCACACCAAGAATTTTATTTAAGTATAACTCTGCCTCCAACTTGATAAATTGAGATAATAATTAAGCTGAAAGTCATACAAAATCAAGCTAGCAAATTTGTTCTATGTACCTTAAGTTGTACTGTCAAGTTGGAAATCATAAAGTCTTGGAACACGGTAGGAGAAACCTTGTTTTCCTCGAAAAATGGAATGGATGGTTGGAAATAGTTTAAAACATCATTGGATCCAATTGTAAGAGAGAAAAGAGCCTTGCTTAAGAATGTCCTTGTTCCATTTTCTCCCATTGCACTCACCATATAAGTTGTAGTTTGCTCAAAATAACTGATTTGGGCTCCTAGCGGGATTCTTCCTATCTGTGTCGTAAAATTAATTTTCCAATTAAGTTACAAGTGTATGTAATTGTATTGAATCTAAATATGGCACCACCAGAACTGATCTAAAATAGAGAAAAAGTAATTAATTAATTAATTACTTACAAACAAGGTTCCTGTTTGATCGAGGATTCCAGAAGCTCCAGAAGCATAATTTAATCCTCCAAAAACTGCATTAGATAATGAGTCAGGGGATAGGTAAGGTGGAGGAAATGACTTGTTCCCAAGAGCTTCACCTGAATATTACACCACCACCACAAACTGGAATTAATTAGTGTCATATATACTCCAATACCTATTACTTCAGAGTATATACATGCTCTCCAATGCCAAGTACTGGAATATTAGTCACACTAACACTTGATAACAAATAGATGTATCCTTAACACTCACAAGCCATTGGTAGAAGTATTAGTGTTTCTAGCATTGTTGAAATATATTTATCATTTCACGTATCACTATAATTCTAGTTTAATAGGTTCCACAGGGTATTAGTTTCTGTAATAAAAAAAAAAAAATTTATTGTTGATACCAAATGTTATATTGATTAGATTTATTCACCATATCATGTGTAATATTACAGGCGTTATAATAAAAGAATGGTTTATTCTACCTATAATATCGGATATGGTTCGACCATTGGTGAATCTTCCGGTGGGTTTGCCACCAGAAGGCGCAAAGTCGATGCCATAAGGAGGAGAGTCTGCCTTTGAGAGGGTGAAAATATAGTCATTGTTTCCAGCATCAACCAAGGAGTCTCCAAATACATACCAAGTGTAACAAATACATGGCGTAGCATGCAACATCAGAACCACAATCAACGTAATCATTATTATACACACCAAACTCACGCAATTTCTAAGGTTCTCCATTGTCAAGCATGAAAGCCGCTGTAACTAAAACCTTACAGATTTAAGTTATAGATCTCTCTCTCTCTCTCTCTCTCTCTCTCTATATATATATATATGCTTACATAGAGAGGCTCAGTAAATTGTAAATCCACTGCCAAGCGATGACACTAGTAGTGTTTTCGGAAGCACAGTTTGCATGTCCTGCAACGACATGTAAGACATTTGAAAAAGTCTCCTCTCCACTACCGAACTGTTCTATTTCCTACGTCATCACCATTATTCACATCTTACCCAATAATAATTCAAATAATTTGAATGATTCCCCCCTATATACTTGCATCTTTCTATACTTGCATCTCTTTATATCTATTTATATTTCTCTTCTGGATCCAAATTTAAATTCACATCAATAATTCGAACTATTTACTTTGTATGTCCCGTAATAAAGGTTATTTATGTAAAAAATCAATTTCATCGAATATTTATAAACACGAGAACAAATCACATTTTATTTTATAAAATAAATATCAAACAAGATTGTAAACTTAAATCATAAACAAAACGGGATTTGTTTTTCTATTTATGATTGTCTGATAAATCTAATTTTTTGTAAAGTCTACAAAATAGATGATTTAAATTATCAAAATGAGTACGAATTGAGATTTACAAGAGGAGTATAAATGAGTACGCAAAAATAAAGTATGGACGGGAATTTATCCCAAATATTAGTATTAAAAGATTCTATGACATCCCTGTTGGAAAATTTTATTTTATTGTTAGTCCTTTGTCTTAATGCATCTGATCATGTCATTTGATAGATTTTCGGGTGTTGTGATTTTCCCATATTTCCTATAGATATAAAGAAATTGGGACAATCAGATTTGGAGATTAAAAAAAAAATAAAAAAAATCCCCCACCGAAAATGATACTATCATGGTAAGTGTTACAGGGAATAACTCCCAACCTTTATTAATTGCACCAACAATACAAAGGATGCCTATGGAACTCTTACAAAACACTTAGTTAATTTTCGAGTTCCATGGCTGATGCCTAAATAGGCTTACATTCAGTTACAACTTACAATCAGCATTACAAGGAAAGCATGCCAAATGGCATGGCAGTTGACACCCCCAACTGCCTAGGGTCTTAGGATCATTTCTGGGACATAACTGCCAGCAACTGCTGCTGTCTTTCAGCCATGCTTCCTAGAATCCTGCCTTGCCTTGTCTCTGCCCAACATGAGTAACTGCTGCTAGCAGACCAGCATAACTGCTATTAACTGCCCATGTTGTTTGCCTTCTCAAGTCAGCCACGAATTTGGCTGTCTTGGCCCCCAGACCAAGTTTTGCTGAATGTTTTCAACCCCCAAGCATGCTGCAGTCCACATTCGGGTCATGTTAATGCCTTGCATCTGTGCAACGGCTGCACATGCTTTGGCCAAGGGTTGTGTGCTGCTGCCTCAGCACTTAGCCAACATTTCACCTTGCTGTCTTGGCATGCCACCATCATGCCTTGGTCTTGGTTGGACATGGGCACAAGGTGCTGCCAATGCCAACCATGCAGCCTTCAAGTAGAAGGTGCTAACAAACCACCCCCACCAGAAGAAGCCGACGTCCTCGTCGGTAAGGCCTCCAAGTAGTCTGTAATTTGCTTCTCAAACTGCCATAGAGTCACATCTTTTTCCCAACTTGCATCCGCTTCAGGAGAACCCTTCCACTTAACCAAGTAATGAGTTCTTCGATTTTTCTTGCTTTGCCCCTCTGTCTTGTGGTCCAGAATCTGTTCCACTTCTTTGTCAAACTGTTTTCTGATCACCGGAGGGGCACGTCGAGCTTGCGTCCGTGTTAAGTTAGCCTGATCCTCATGATAAGGTTTCAAGTAACTAACATGGATTGTTGGGTGTATCTTCAACCGGTCAGGCAACTTAAGTCTGTAAGCAACATTTCCCACACGTTTCAGAATTTCAAAGGGTCCATCATACTTTGGAATTAGCCCTCGGTGCGCTGTCTTGCTACTTATCTTTTTCCAAATCTGTGGAGTAAGTTTCAGCAGCACCTTGTCTCCCACCTTGAATTCCAAGGGTCTTCGCCCTTTGTCAGTATACTTTTTCATCCGCTTGCTTGCCTTAGCCAAACTGTCTTGTGCTTCATCCAGCATGTCTTGTTTAGCTCTTGCAAACTTGTATGCTGCGGGACATCTACCACCGGAGCCAGTCCGTGCCACTTCATGCGGAGTGAGGGGCTGTTGCCCTGTGGCTAATTCAAATGGACTCATGCCTGTGGCAGATGACCGATGCAAATTATAACAAAACTGGGCGCTGTCCAACAGGTCAATCCAATTCCTCTGACTTGCAGTCACATAATGTCGAAGGTATTCTTCCAGCAAAGCATTCATTCTCTCGGTCTGTCCATTCGTCTGAGGATGATTTGCTGTAGAAAACTTTAACTTGGATCCCATCAAGTTGAATAACACCGTCCAAAACCGCCCCGTAAAACGAGTATCCCTGTCACTAACAATATCCTCGGGCAAACCAAAGTATTTTACCACATACTTATAAAAAAGGTCTGCCGTAACATCGGCGGGACAAGCATGAGGGGCAGGGATAAACACAGCATATTTAGAGAAACGATCAACAACAACCATAACAGAACGCATACCATTCACCTTTGGCAACCCGGATATGAAGTCCATGGAAACAGACACCCATGGCTTCGTTGGAATAGGCAACGGTTGCAGCAGTCCAGCTACCTTCTTTCTCTCTGTCTTGTCCAATTGGCACACTAGGCAAGTTTTGACATAGGCTTCTACATCATCCTCCATTTTTGGCCAGCAATAGGAACGAGACAGTAAAGCCATCATGCGTTGTTGTCCGGGATGACCCGCCCATTGCGGATCATGAGTTTCTCTAAGCAACTCCAATCTTAGTCCACCAACACTAGGGACATATAATCTATCTCCTTTGCCATGGAGTAGATCGTTTTCCAACCAATAGCGACGCACAGTGCCATCTTTCACTTGCTGAACCAGCCTTTGATATTCAGAATCAATTGCAGCACTTGCCCGAATTCTTTCCAACAGTTGAGTTTCAATGTTTGATATCGCAGCAACGTAGTCCACAATTTCCTTCCGACTCAAAGCATCAGCAACCTGGTTGTGGCGTCCAGGTTTGTGTCGCCATTCGAAGTCATACTCCTCAAGGAATTCTTGCCATCTGGCTTGCCTTAGAGACAACTTCTTTTGTGTTTTGAAGAAGGTATTTGCCACATTGTCCGTCAATACCATGAATTTGGTTCCCAGCAGGTAAACTCTCCAAATCTGAAGACAATGCACCACTGCTGTCATTTCCTTTTCATGGGCAGAATACTTCTTCTCCGCATCATTCAACTTCCGACTTTCGAACGCAACCGGGTGCCCCTCTTGCACCAAGACACCACCAATAGCCTTATCAGAAGCATCAGTATGTAATTCGAATGGAAGTTCAAAATCAGGTAACCGCAAAACCGGTTCACTTGCAACAGCCACTTTCAATTTGTCAAAGGCCTCTTGACACTTTTCATCCCACTTCCAGGGTCTGTCTTTCTTGAGCAAATCTGTGAGAGGCGCTGCCTTCTTTGAGTATCCCTCAATGAATCTTCTATAATAGTTGGCCAAACCCAAAAAGGAGCGCAACTCAGTCACTTTGCTTGGTGCCTGCCAATCCATGATTGCTTGCACCTTTCTGTTGTCCATCTTTACATGGCCTTTGCAAATTACATGCCCTAAGAACTTAATCTCCCGTTGGGCAAACTCACATTTTTCCTTCTTGACATACAATTGGTGTTCCCTTAACCGAGCGAACACCATCCGAAGATGGGACAAGTGATCCTCTAGGGACTCACTATATATTACAATATCATCCAAATAAACAACAACAAACTGATCGACATAATCATTGAACACATCATTCATAAGATTACAGAATGTAGCCGGGGCATTAGTTAACCCAAACGGCATTACTAGGAACTCAAAAGACCCATACCTTGTAACACAGGTTGTCTTTGACTCATCTCCTTCAGCCACTCGAACTTGCCAATAGCCAGCACGTAAGTCCAATTTTGTGAAGTAAGTGGCCTTGCACAGTCGGTCAAATAGGTCTGCCACCGAAGGGACTGGATACTTGTTCTTTATAGTCACTTTGTTGAGAGCTCGATAGTCCACACACATGCGCAAACTTCCATCTTGCTTCTTTTGAAAAAGCACTGGGGCACCGTAAGGGGCTTTAGATGGCTGAACCAGTCCAGCCTCCAATAAGTCCGTCAATTGCGTTCGCAACTCCGTAAGTTCCATTGGGGACATTCTGTAGGGTGCCTTTGCTGGAGGCTTAGCACCCGGAATCAACTCTATCTTGTGATCAGTGGCACGCCGAGGAGGAAGGGACTTTGGCAACTCCGGAGGCATCACATCCTCAAATTCCTTCAACACTCCTACCACTTCATCTGGCACTTCTACAAACAGATCAAGTTTGATTTCTACTAAGGCAGCAAGGTAAGTCTCTGCGCCCTTTTTCAAACCGTTGTGCACTTGAATGGCTGAGAGGGTCTCTGTCTTCCTCTTTGTGCCCTTGCTTTGGTCTGATTTACTGCAACTAGTGACAAAGCAAGGCTTGTCTTCATCTGAAATGAGTATCCCACCCAAATATGGCATCAACGCCACTTTGGCAGTCACGAAGAAATCATTTCCTAAGATGACATCGAAATCATCTAAAGGAACCACCATCAAGTTAACCCGCCCAGTCCAATCTCCAACTGTGATCGATACTTTGGAAGCCATTCCTTGTACCGATTGAGCCACGGAGTTTACTGCCTTGATTCGACTGGTGCTTTGGGTAACTTGCAATCCGAGGGTCTGTACAACTTTTTCTGATAGAAAGTTATGCGTGGCACCGGTGTCTACCATTGCCGCAATGTCAGTACCCGCCAACTTCACTTTGATGTACATCAGGCCAGTAGTAGGGGCTTTGTCTACATGAATTGCATTGAGCAATTGTAAGGGGTTTACCCTAGTCGGCCCCTCAGAACCCGATTCCCCTTTGCCATCTTCTGCAACCATAGCGTTAAGTTTCTCACGCTTGGGACAGTCTTTCGCTCTATGGGGTCCATCACAGATGAAACACCCTTTGTTAGATTTCCCACTGTTGGTCTGAGAAGAATCCCCCTTCTGTTTATACTTGGAACCCTCTTTCCCCTTCTTGAAACCAAACTTCTTCTCTCCCGTCTTCTCTTTTCCTTTCTTCTTGGGTTTGTTGGTTTCTGTAGTGGGTTCCTTGCTCAACCTGTAGTCAAGCAAACCATCTGCCGCAGCCATGGCAGAGGGCAAATCTTTGACACCGAGTCTTCGAAGTTCTAACTGGGCCCAATTCTGCAACCCAGACATGAAGTTGAAGAGCTTGTCTTCCTCCGACATGTTCTTGATGTCCAACATCAAAGAACTGAATTCCTTCACATAGTCCCTCACCGATCCAGCATGTTTCAACCGTTTTAAGGCGTCCCTTGCAACCCAAGATGTGTTGCACGGAAGGAATTGTTCCTTCATTTCCTTCTTAAGAGCATCCCAAGTTGAGATCTCTGCCCGAGCATCATCCCCGACACGAGTACGCCACCAAAGTTTAGCATCACCAGTAAGGTACATGCTTGTGATTGTAACCTTTTCTCCTTCAGGAACATGAGCAGCCTTGAAGTACTGCTCCATGTCCCACAGAAAATTCTCAAGTTCCTTCGCACTCCGATTTCCGCCAAAAGCTTTAGGGTTTGGAACTTTGATTTTCGAAGGAGTCTTTTCAGAATTTGTATGCCCACAGATGGCCTTCTTCAGAAAGGACAGTTCGTCCACAACTTCTTGAAACTTGTCTTTCCAAGAATCCGAGATGGCTAGCACATCCGTCAGCATTTCCTTGAACCGATCTGCTGTCGAGGACTCAAGGGCAAGAAACCCTGAGCCCACAGCATCCAATCGATCTGCCAGCGAGACATTCTCATCAGCAGGGTCACCAACAAGAGTTTCTAACCGCGTGACTCTGTCTCTTAAGGCATCCATGCCAGAAACCATTAGAGCAAAACCGTGCTCTGATACCAATTGTTACAGGGTCAATTTTTGTTTTAAAATTCCAGCCTGCAATGGCACTAAGTTGGACACTTAGTCTCAGCCAAGTATGAATACACACACACACAAAGTGCTATAAACAAGTAAGAGAATAGGCAACAAGTGTTTACAGGAAATAACTCCCAACCTTTATTAATTGCACCAACAATACAAAGGATGCCTATGGAACTCTTACAAAACACTTAGTTAATTTTCGAGTTCCATGGCTGATGCCTAAATAGGCTTACATTCAGTTACAACTTACAATCAGCATTACAAGGAAAGCATGCCAAATGGCATGGCAGTTGACACCCCCAACTGCCTAGGGTCTTAGGATCATTTCTGGGACATAACTGCCAGCAACTGCTGCTGTCTTTCAGCCATGCTTCCTAGAATCCTGCCTTGCCTTGTCTCTGCCCAACATGAGTAACTGCTGCTAGCAGACCAGCATAACTGCTATTAACTGCCCATGTTGTTTGCCTTCTCAAGTCAGCCACGAATTTGGCTGTCTTGGCCCCCAAACCAAGTTTTGCTGAATGTTTTCAACCCCCAAGCATGCTGCAGTCCACATTCGGGTCATGTTAATGCCTTGCATCTGTGCAACGGCTGCACATGCTTTGGCCAAGGGTTGTGTGCTGCTGCCTCAGCACTTAGCCAACATTTCACCTTGCTGTCTTGGCATGCCACCATCATGCCTTGGTCTTGGTTGGACATGGGCACAAGGTGCTGCCAATGCCAACCATGCAGCCTTCAAGTAGAAGGTGCTAACAGTAAGGCATTTGTAATTGAGCAAGGTATCAAAAACCTGTATATATGTTTGTGAATGGCTCCATGCAAAAATTATATAATAGTCTCAAAGTACCACGTTGATAAGAGTATTGAGGCACACTCTCAACCATCTCAGCTCAAGCCACACTCCCAGCTTCCTCAACCATCTCAGCTTAAGCCACACTCCCAGCTCAAGTCACAAGAGAAGCCATCACAAACAACTTAGCTCACACATGTGTAAGATATTAAAGGCAGTTATAATAGATACGGTTATGAGAATAGAGTGAGTTAGTTAGATTGGTTCGTATCAAACTCAGTGAGACTTCATTGAGTATAAATATCTGTAAGACTTCATAACATTCAATAAGAAAAGATATTTTACAATTTTTGTTATTGTATCAGAGCCTTTTTTCTCTAACGAGTAAAGGTCCTTCAATGGCATATTCATCTTCAAGCACATCTTTATTCATCTTACCATCAAATCTGAATCTTCTTCTGTCAAATTTTAATTCTCTCATCATAGTCAAGTTAAATTTTACTAACTTTCTTATATGGAAAAATCAAATCCAAAATGTTCTTTGTGCAACTAATTTTCTTGGATTTGTTACTAGATCAATTGCATCACCACATCCAGAAGTGCTTGATTCTTCAGGAAAATCTATTCCAAATCCTGAGTTCAAGAATTAGAAGATCATTGATGCTCATCTGCTTAGCTTTCTCACTACTACTCTTTCTCCACTTGTGTTTTCATTTGTTCTTCATCTTCAACATTGTTCATAGGTCTGGACTATCTTGGAGAAGAGATATACATATTTATCTCGATTTGATATTGTAGACCGCCCGAACTCCGCTCTGCGCGCGAGGGCACGAATTGGGTTCTAGCTACTACAGTTCGGACTTCTGTCACGGTTCTGAATCTAATCTCACAAAGTGCAATGTAAGACTGATAAATCACCAAAGAATCCAAATCCAGCAAATCGTTTTGGAAAATTGATTTTAATCAAGAAGTGCCAAATATGGACTGCTTTGCCAGATTTCAGAAGTTGCCACATAAATATTTTATTTTGGGAAATTTAGGAAATCCTGACTCGTGCTTAAGGCCACGTGTCCGCCATCACCAAAATTGCCTCGGCTCGAGAACTTGGGTACGAGGGGAGAAGGTCATGAAATGAGCACCCTCGCTCGTCCGATCAAAGGATCGACCTCTACTAAGCATGATATGTCGTTTTGAAAACACATGTGTTCTTATTCCAGTTATTTAGCTAACTTACTACGTGATGCGCACAACATACAAGTATAGACTAGATCGCCTAAATTGGAACAAAACATTTCAATGTTTGTTTTCGAAAATGATTTGAATTTGCCACCCTCAAGTGGGCTTAGAAATGCAGATTTGCCACCAAACAAGGTGGGCTTAAAACATGATGATTTGCCACCCTCAAGTGGGCTTAAAACTCACATTTTGATGAATTGTTCCAATTCAAGTAATGAAGCCTTCATCCATAGGCATTCATGCAGTTATATCAGTTAAGCAAATAGCCTCATGGCAAGTATGCTATCATGACAGTCACTTACACACATGCAAGGATGCTAAAGCATAAACACTTACAGTGTACTCCGAGCCAAAACAAAAGCTAGTTAGTAATCAATGCATGATCCTAGCTATGTTATCAATGCCTAATGCAACACATGCAAGAATGTAACTAAATAAGCTCAGCTATCTAAAGATGGCATATGAATGCAACAATTTGATACATGTATTCAAATAGGTATTGAAATACGATGCAGTTTGAACAATGCGCCGAGCCTGGTGCATGCAAGACGAATGAATGATGCACGCATGCAAAGCATAAGGTATGCTAATTGAAATATGCCCTAATCTAACCACTGAAAGCGGGTAAATAAAAGGGAGAAAGACGTGGGGTTGGAAGACATTTATACACACACGCACACTTATTATAACATTTGCCCTCTCGACGGAGGGTCCGAATAAAATGAAAGCTAACTAGCTACGCTAATTAAGCTAACTATTACAAACCAACTAATTAACTAACTATTCTAGCTAATTAATTATTACAAACCAAATTGAATAACTAGCTAATTTAAGCTAATTAGAGTATTACAAAGCACAAAGCTAAATTAATTACAGCACAGGTAATTAACTACAACTAGTTAAAAAAAAAAAGCGATAAATGGCCTCGCGGGCGAGGGAGATATGCATGCTCAGTTGTGTCCTCCCGGAAATCCATCGCCTTGTCTTAAGACGCCTCTATTTGCACTCTTTTGAACCTTTGAAAATGTAACAACCCCATACTGTTTACCGAAAATTTACTGAATTACGTACTGATTACTGCTAAACTGGACTGTTTATGACCGATAATTGAACTAACTGAAGTACTGAACGGACTGATTGAAAATTTAAACTGAACTGACTGAGCATGTTTATTGTATTGCATTTTTATCTGTTTGATTATTTGATTATCTGTTCATATTTTATGTTTAAACTGTAAATTGAAGGCCTTATCGGCGGCCGAACTGAAAACCGTTTAGTGTTTCATGATCAGTAGGATTTTTGTGATTTAATGGTATATTTAACTAAAATGTGATTAGGTATGATTAAACTAGATTAAATTGAGCCAATTAAAGAGTTTGTTGTAATTACACTTTTGCCACCTAGTGGGGCCTTTGTTTATTCATGTTTGAAGCCTTGTATATGCTTGATCAAAACATTTCCTCAGCCCTTTACTTCACCATAGTCGACCAAGAGAGGGAGTAAGAGAGAATTGAGTTCATTCTTATGATATTGCTTGGAAACTTAAGAAGATTAGGAGAATTCTTGCTTGTTGAGCCTCTACACTTGTGATTGAAGACTTAGGCAAGGTAATTGAACCTCTCATTGTTGCATTTAAGTGGATTCTTGCTAGACTCTTGGAAAATTGTAGAGCTAAGTCATGTTCTAGTCCATACATGTGGAATTAGAGCTCAACTCATGCATGCATGTTCATATTGTCAAGTTTGGAGGTTTGATTTTATGGAAAGTTCACATGCATGCTCATATTTATGTATTAGTCCATGTCTTCATCTTGTTTTGAAGGGTTTGAGCTCATTAGAGCAAGAATTGGAGCTTTAACATGGTTGGATTTCATGCATGTTTGCATTTCTCCATGTTTATGAAAATGGGTTTGAAAATGGTTTTAATTGACTCACTCTTGGGCTTTGAATTCACAAATTGAGCTTTGAAACTTGTTGTGTATTGAATCTAGAGGTGTTTTCCAGAATTTGGGCCCAAGAGGTCGAGTAAAGAGTGGTAGAATGCTTGGTTTGAGCTTGGAAGGCAAATTTGGAAATTCCAGATTTGGCTTCTTCGCTCGAGCGAAGGATTCCTCGCTCGAGCGACCAACGTTTACTCTGAGCCACGCTCGAGCGAAGGATTGGTGACTCGAGCGTAAAATTCGAGCATCCAGTACTTTTACTGTTTCATCAGACCGCTCGAGCGAAGGATTTCTCGCTCGAGCGAAGCCTTTGATTTTGGAAGCTCGCTCGAGCGAAGGAAGGCTCGCTCGAGCGAGGGTCCTATTTTCAGCAAACTTTGCAAAATGTTTTCTAAGTGTATTTTTGCATCCTCACCCCATTCTAGGCATTCTTAGGCCTAGTTTAAGGCATCTTAATGAGGATATAGATGTAGAACACACCAAGGCAAATTAGGGATTAAATTATGATACTTCCCAACTGTGTAGCTTAGTGTGTGTTCAACCTGTGAACTGTGTAGGGTTGGCGACTGGGGAGACACGCTCTAGCGTACTGTAGCCCAAACTCTGTGAGTAACAACTGTGTAAAGATATGTTCAAATGATGAATTTTTGAACACTAAACTAAACTGTTTACTGAACGAATATTGATTACTGAACTAAAATGTATTTATTTATTGAATGAATGTATGTCCTTTATTTCCGAACTGTACTGTGGCATTCTTAGCACCTACTGTTACTGTTACAGAGATCTCTGTCGGTTCCCTCGTGGAACCACTACTGTTTACTGATTGATGGCCATCATTACTCTTCGGTCTCTAAGACCTACTGTTTACTGCTATGCTAATGGATGTACCACATATGACTGAATAACTGTTCTGACTGAAAGACTGAAATACTGTTTAATGAACTGTTTTCATTACTGTAAGGACATTTCATTCTTAACCTCCTTACGCATTATGTTATTCACTGGGCTTTAGCTCACTGTTTATATATATATGTAGGTGCTCAGCCACCAGATCGGAGCTAGGAGCGTGGGTTAGACTCCAGTTTTGTCCAGCCAGCCTATGTGCCTCACTGCGAGGTCCCGAGTTGCCATGCTATGGCTTTGGGGTGTTTTGTTTTCCCCCGCCTGTCTCCGTACTGTTTTGGGATCACTGTATAGACCGTTATCTACTTTACTGTACTGTTGTCAAGGGATTAGGTCCCTGTACTGACTGATTGTAGATATTTGTATAAACTGTACTGTTCTGAATGTGTGAATGCATGAAAATCTTTTTGGCATACAGATTGTCACAGCTCAATGGACATTATTAATTTACTGTATTGGCTTCCGCCAGGCCCTGAACTCTGTTTTACTGTACTACTGTTAAGCAGGCCTTCGGTAATCTCGGATTACTGGCCGGTTACGGTGCTAAACCCATAGGGCCGGGTTTGGGTCGTGACAGAAAATTACACGGATTTCCATATTGCTTCTTTCTGATCTCAAGAACACCTTGAGGGCTGAAATTCCTCCTGTTGTTGCAACAGAGCACAGACAGAGGCAAGACAGTGTATTTGCAAGGAAATGTATGCACTTCCACACTCTTTATCATATCTTAAGCTCAAAGGAGTATGGCACTTGACTCTCGAGCCACCAACCAAGCATTTTCAATGCATGGTGGCCAAAGGATCAAGCTTGCGCAAGCTTAGTAAATGCACACATAAGACTCGAAAGGCCTCCACCCTATCATGCACAATCAAGGGTGTCGACAATCGAGAAATGTGACACGTTTCATCACTATGAGTATGAAATGTCCCACATTTCTCGTGTTTGGATTAACGTCCGATCCAAACACATGCAATGCAAACAACATGCTATCTTGGCCATGTTTTACTTGATTCAATTTTGTTTTCACATTTTAGATTACCAATTAGTCCATTAATCGGTTAAGTCCAAAAGTGAGAGTCCTCTAATTTTGAAAGAGGATCTAAGCCACAAGCTTCTTGAGCATGAAAGAAGCATCATGCCCTTGAGCATGAACGTCTCAATTTCGTGCTCAAACCAACAAAGGGCTTAAGACCTCTTTCAAAGTGATACAACAAACGAAAGATGTCATGCAATGGAGTGCGATGGCATGTATTTCAGCTTTGAAATGACATGCTAAATAACATCAAATCATGCAACAATGCATGCAATGCATACTAAGAGCTGAAAGCATTGAAGCAAGCAAAGAGCATAACACTATAGGCATGCAATACCAAGCACAAATGACCAAACCAACCCCGGACAGAGGTTAAACATGCCAAAACAGTGGCCTAATCATGTTGAAAATGAAGCACCAAAAGCTACAATAACATGCTCATGTATTGGCTCGCAAGTTAGGCATTAAACACAACTCTCAAAAGCTCTCAAGGAGTGAAAGAAGTGAGAACATGACACATGTATATGCTCTGAAATAACAAGTTAAATGATGTCAAGACATGCAACCATCACAAGTATAGTATGCTATGGTGCTCAAAATACTAAGCATGTAAGGCCAATGAGTGAGATTACACTACAAGTACCAAAAGCATGCAAGAGGTGACCAAGACAGCCAAAAAAAGAGTTATGGCATGGCAAATAATGGCTAAAAACATGCTTGAACTAAGCAAATTTAAGGCACAAAGACATGCTACTTTGCAAGGCTACAAGTAGGATTATACTACAAGTACAAGAAGCATGCAAGAGGTGACCAAGACAGCCAAAAAAAGAGTTATGGTAGGTCTGAAAAGTCATAAAAATGAGCCTAAACAAAGCCACAAAGAAGTAGAAACACATGCTCTTTTGATGGGCCATCAACACAAGCAAACAAGAGAAGAGGAGGGGGGACTACCCCCACTTATTTGGGACCTCAAAACCATCTTTGCACCATTGAAATTCCTCTGAGTTTCAATGGTGAGAAGGCCAAAAAGAGATGATCCCAAAGGCCTTAAGAGATGGCTCAAAGCAAAGCAAAACAAGCCACCAAAGGGGGTAAACCACCCCTAACTCAAACTATGCCTTAAACAAACATTTTAAGCACTTAAAGATAGAACTTTTTACAGTTGAAACTTAGGCCAAAAAAAGTATGCAAAGGTGGCCAAGATTGTGTACAAAAATAAGCTTAAAAGAAGGAGATGCTCACCCTTGAAGAAACACAGCAAAACAACAACTTCTTCAGCCCAAAACCAGCTTTTAGAACTCAAATATCACCTCCAAGAACCTCAGCTCAATGATGGTGGTGTTTGGCTAAGAGGTTGTGTACAAATATGTGAAGAAAATCCAATTTCAAGCACTATAGAGCACAATATATATATATATATAGAGAGAGAGAGGGATATTTTTGTTCTCTAAAAAATCTAAACCCTCACAAAGGGGGAAGCACCTCCCTTTATATAGAATATGCAAGCCAAAGCTTGCTTGAACCCCTTCCTACAAGTATAGGGAGGATGCATTCTGTGCCTAACAACTGGCACCAAAAATATTTGCAAAAGCAGAAAAAAAAGCTGTAGACCACTTAAAGTGGTCAACTGACCACCCCACCTAGTCAACCGACCACCTCAGGTGGTCGACAAAGAAAAAAACTGGCTGGCAGGGGAGAAAAAGGGTCTGCAAAGAGAAGAGAAGGTGGTGGCAGGCTGCAGACCACTTAGGCTGGTCGACCGACTACCCACCCTAGCTGACCGACCACTAAAAATGGTCTACAGGGGAGAAAACAGGCTGGCAGGGGAGAAAATGTAATAACCTGACATGTTTTCTGGTATGCTTTCAGTCCCTTACTCTGAGCATTATGTGCTTGCTGTGAAATTCCATGTGAAATTAAGTTTTATTGAGTGAATCTTATGATTATAGATTCATATCTGTCTAATAAGAGAAATATCTGTTACAATTATGATGTTTGGATCAGAAATTGGAAGCCTTAGAAACTTGATAATCTGAAATTGACTTTATAATTGAGTTCAGCATAATTTTTAGATCATAATATGATTTTCTGTAAAAATCTGATTCAGAATGATTAAACTGATTAATTTTTTTTTGTTTTAATCAACTTTAATATATATATATATATATCTATTTATGCTCCTAAACTTGGTAAGTCTCTTCAAAATATCTTCTGAGAGAGAGTGGTGAGGTTGAGAGAAAGAACCAAGGGGGAAGAAGTTCATCAAGGAAGAAGATTAGGAAATTGAGAGGGCTTGTAGAGATTTGAGCCAAGGTATGTATGAACCACCTTAAGTAACCTCTTCTTAAACTCTTCTTAAACTTAGTAAGAACTTCTCTTACATTCATGCAATCTAGGGTTTGTAATTGAGATCAAGTGTGTGGTAGTTGTTCTATTGGAAAGTATTCTTAGCATTTGGTTGTTTTGGAAGTAAATTGGGTTATATGGAAGAATTGTAACTTATTCCTTGAATTCTCATGTTGAAATTACATGTTTGTATATATATATATATTCTTTGTATGTTTAAGAGAAGTGAGTTGTGTTTGTGAAATTGAAAAGGATTAACTTAATTGAGCTTGTAACTCATGGTTATTGTGGCATTATACACTTATGATCCATATTACTGTGATGTTGAGCCATTGTATTGCATTAATTTTCCCTATTTTGTGCCTTATTATGTGCCTACCAAGTTGTGGGAATGTTTTCCTTCGGATTGCACAAAACAAGGGTAATGACCGCACGTGTGGGGCTCACAGCCGCACATGCGGAAAACAGGGGAATTCGAGGCTTGGCTACTGAAATAAAAGCACATGCGAGGCGTACGTGCGGCTATCTTCCCGCACATGTGGCAAAGGGCCTCCGCACGTGTGGCCCATGTGCAAAAATTTCGTCTGCTCCGTTTTCCTTGTTTAACCCTCTAATATAATTAAAATCTGTATTTGATGTCTTTAAAATGTTGTAAATTCATTCGAAGTGAAACGAATAAGATATTGTTTACAAAGGAAAATGGACTAATTTGTGAATTGCATATGTGTGTAGGTCACATTCCGGAAGGGACTATCACTCCGCCACAACACTGTGAGTAATAGTATTGTAGTAGTACATTTTGCTTACTATTAATAGTTAATATTAACATTCTGTTATCTGTAAGTGAACTACGTCGATTCATAACGAGTAAGTGGAAGTTACGCACATTATTGAACAATGATATCTGTGTGGATCTGAGATCATTCTGTTTTGCTAATAATGGGCCTGAGGTCGTTCAGTTATAAGCCATCGAGTGTGGACAACTCTGAAAAAGCGGGAAGTGAGGACATGTCAATGACTCACCGATCATGTTTTGGTTTGAATTAAATATATTTATGGCTTGTGGCCGAGGGAAGTGGCGTACATGTCGATGTATCACTTACCCGTTCATATTCAGACAACTGTTGATATTTGGGCCTGAGGCCGATCTGTAAAATCTGTTGGGCCTAAGGCCATTCTGTATGTTACTGGGCTTGAAGCCGCTCTGTATAAAGACTGGGCCCAAGGCCGTTCTGAAAATGTTTACAGAATAAGATTAATCATATGACCTCTGCACTTATATACATTATAATTCAAGTTTATTCATTGAATTGTTTAAGTACTATTATTCACTGAGCCTGGCTCACTTCGTGTTATGTCTGTCTCTGTAGGTAATCAACCTGGAGGTCAGTCCTAGTCCAGCTTGGACCGCTTGTCTTTTGTCCATTACACCACGACCGAACACTTAGATGAAGCTCACTCATTTTTGTGGAGTTCTTGCAGAGCTTTTAGCTTCGTGCACTGAATCTTTTGTCTGGTGTTGTTAAACATGATTAACTTTCCTTATCGTATTTTTGTTACATCCTCAGACTCGGGGATGGGTCTGTATATTTGTATAAATATAATTACGTGTATGTTTATTATACGTTGAACTATTGTTGACGTGTTTGTGATCCTGTCATGTAAACATGGCTCAATGGATGTTATTTTGATTTGTTAATCACTTCCGGTCAGGCCCCCTATGTTGTACTTACTTAATTCTATGTATGTTTCTGAAATGGTCATGTCTAAACTTTTAGGGGCGAGTTTGGAGCATGACAGAAAACTAGTCGACAGGGCAGAAAAGTGGTCTACACCACTGTTTCTCCCTGCAGGCAAAAGGGGGAGGGGGGGGGAGACCAAGAGTTAGCTTAAAATAAGCACAAAACCAAGAGAGTTCACAGACTTAGAGGCAAGGCGTGTAGCCGAAAACCTCGGGGACTGCAAACGAGCGCGAACATGTGCAATCATCGAGCACTCAAACGATGACGTCCAAGTCTTTAGGACGGTCAAAAATGGGGTGTTTACAGATATCCATTAATTAAAGAACAAGTTGCAGTCTGTGTCCAAAAGAGGTTTATCAATGGAAGAATAGCTCTTACAGATCAAAACCATAACTAATCAATTCAGTCTTGCCTCTTCTATCCTTGATGATGAAGATCTAGTTCTTTTAACCTTGAATGGTTTACCAGATGAGTATGATGCTTTCAAAACAACAATTCGTGCTAGAGTTGAGCAAATCACTATGGAAGAGTTGAGTTCTCTTTTCTGTTCAGAGTCTATTCACATGGAGAATAAGACCAAATCTGCTCTCAACACTGGCTCCACTATTGCCTACTTTGCAACTCGAAATACTAAGTCTAAGTCTTCAAGATCTAGAGGCTCAAATTATAGCGGCCGCAGCTCTTATCGTGGTAGAAGAGGTAGATACAACGGCAATAGGTTCTCTATGAGAGGTGTTAGAGGCAGACAAGGACATGGACAGTTCACTCAAGGCAATTACTCTTCTACCTCTTGTCAAATTTGTGGAGGTCACAGTCACATTGTTCTTGACTGTAGGTTCAGAATGTATCCCAATTATTCATCCTCCTCTGGCATATCACAGTCCACACCTTATTCTGCAGTTCAATCTCCACCTTTTTCATCTGGTCCAGTATCTCATTCATCAAGTTCTTCCACACAATGGTTTGTGGATTCTGCAGCAACTAGTCACATTACTAATGATCTAGGCAATTTTCATCTCTATCAGCCTTATCATGGGACTGATCAAGTTACAGTTGGCAATGGCCAGACATGGCCTATTCAACATGTTGGTAAGGGTATTTTACTAACTCCACAATTTTTTTTTCACCTTCAAGATATGCTTCATATGCCACAAATTTCATCCAATCTATTATCTGTGCATAAGTTGGCTCAAGATAATAACTGTTCTGTGATTTTTGATGCTAGCTCTTTTCTCATTCAAGACAATCTTACGAAACAGGTGCTCTATAGAGGCCCTTATATTCATGGCTTATATCAGTTTACTTCTTCATCTACTACTCCTTGCTCACAAGCTTACCACACTTCTTCTCAGTCTAAGCTGTCTTTAGATACTTGGCATCAAAGATTGGGCCATCCATCATCCTTAAAGTTTCATCACATAGCTAAACATTTACCTATTAGTTTTTCAAATAAATGTGATGTTTTTTCTTGTACTCTCTGCAATTGTCACGATCCAAACCTGTCTCTAAGGTTTAGCATCGTAACCGGCTAGTAATCCTTGGATTACCAAAGCCCTCTGAATAGAATAATATATCTAATAGGGGCTGCAGAAGCAAATATAAAAACATACATAGTCCATAGAGTTGTGCAGACATACATGAGACAGGAAATTTAAAACTTTTCATATACTTATATACATACATACAGATGTGGCGTCGAAAATACAATAGCCTTACATCACCCAAGCCACTTATACAAGCTTTCAAACGTGTTCAGACTAGACATAAGCATTTAGAAAGCACAAAAGTCCCAAGGACACAAAAAATTGGGTAGATCTCAAAAGGGAACCTCCACGGGAGGCGTGATGGCTGGCTGACAACCAAAACTCGCTAGGCAGCATCTCAGGCCTGGTCACGTGCCTGCTCACCTACATACATACAAATATTACAATGAGCTAGAGCCTAGTAAATAATAACAGAGTAAAGGGTTTTAATGAATGATGTTCAGTCCAAAGTTAGAATTCAGAGTTTTATATCAAAAACGTATTCTTATCGGAAACAGAGCTTAAGTATATTCAGATTGCAAATCAGAATTGGATTCAGATACATTGTAACGCCCTCAAAACAATGCATAAATCCCATCATATTAGACATGCAATAGCATAAAGAAATCAACACCTATTCATTCATCAAAGTAATTCTTACAACGGTATTACATGTTAACAACAAAAGCAAGTGCCCTATAGGCTTACAGCTTTCCAAGTTAACACTTGGTTTCACAAAAGAAGAGTACTAACTCTATACAAAATAAGCCCGTAGCTTGATGCACATGTAATACAACAAAATAATTAACAGAAGAGTCTTCAACTCCCACATCCATCCAAGCTATGTCCTTGGAGGTGGCATGCTACCTGTACCTGAAAATGATGTCCCATATAGGGTGAGCCAACGCTCAGTAGAGATATGCTAAACACAATATGAGCAATAACTAAGACATCAACAATTGATAAATGTTTAACTCACAAAGATCAATTTATAACTCCATTTCCATTACATGACAACCGTGTCCATGTTTCATTTCATTTTCCATTTCTTATACAATCCTCAATTCACAATAGCGGCTCAGAACCTGGCCAATAACTTACATGAGACAGTGACTCATATTAAACATTTCCCGTGCTACATTAGATAAGCGTACTAGCTATATTAACATCCCAACAGATAAGCATACAAGCTGTATTCACATTTCAACAGATAAGTATATGAGCTATATCACACTTCCATAGATATGCATATGAGCTATATCAATCACATTAACTGACAAGCATATGAGCTGTATCAGTGGAGTCCATCCCCTATCTCCTCCCAAACATCATCCGATTTAGAGGTCCATCCCCATCTTCCCCTAAACCGTGGAGTACATCCCTTATCTCCTCCCCCACACACACAATGTATATACATATAAGTCATATACACAATCAATCAATACATAACGTTAATGTATTCTATCAACCGCCATACTCCATGACGCACCCAACTGATTAGTTTAGTTTGCCTAATCATCATGCCTTGTCTACAACAATCAAAGCTACCCTCCACCGGTAGCCCAAGCAATTATTTCTAAACAGATAAACAAAACTCCAACAGATAAAATATCAATGTTTTCTAAAGTGAGTGATTAACAAATCCAACTCCACCATTTCACCATATAATGAGCCAATTTCATTATTTATAACTCAATTCCATAAATCCATAACCTTTCCAAATTAATTATACCAATTAATATATATACAAATTAGGGCATTCCTCCCAATTTTTTCCAATAACGACCCAATGGTCTACATTTTATCAACCACTGACAATACCACTATTTGAAACCCAAAATACACATTTTAGAATCCAAAATAACAAACCTCTTTTATACACTTTAAAACCCTAGATCTCAAAATCAAGCCATTTCATGAAATGCCCAATAATCTATGTCAAAACCCATAATAGTGAGTAGGAACCCCTACCTCAAAAGATGACACTCAAAGGAGAAGATGACGAAAACAAAGTTGCTCCAAATCACAAGTTTTACGGATCAAAAGGTAGCCCTCGACGATCAACAACTTTTTGTAAAGGCTGAAGTTGAGCAAATCACTCATACTAGATCAATACCTAGAGAGAAGGTAAAGTTCTAGAGTGAGAAGCTCAACAATGGTGTTTTTTGGAAAAGTATGAGAGAGAAGATAATGTGAAAAAGTGATTTAAAATGTCAAAACACGGAGCTTTAACCCAGTCGCCCCGCTCGAGCGGCCAAACCCCCGCTCGATCGGCACTCACAGACTCCCGCTCGAGCGGCCAATCCCCCGCTCGAGCGTCGGATGCACACTCCCAGTACTTTTGCAACAGGTTCCCCGCTCGAGCGCTCAACTCCCGCTCGAGCGGCACACACAAACTCCCGCTCGAGCGAGCCAATTCCACGTTCGAGCGCCCAACACTACGCAGGAAATACTGGATGGGTGTAATCCTCGCTCGAGCGCACCAAATCCCCGCTCGAGCGGACAAGCCAAAACCTGGGCAACTAGACTTGGTTCCTAAGCTCAACCAACCT